>NC_069400.1:53865888-53889924 GCF_026875155.1 Cherax quadricarinatus
CCCCAATGAAAAAAAACTGAATCTTTTTACTCGTCTCAATAAATCAATTACTACTAAAGACCTGGATGAACCTAGAAGGTTGAGCGTCGGATGGTCAGGGTATGGACCGCAGTTCCAGAATTTCATCCACCCTTCTTATAAATATATATATATATTATATATATATATAAAATATATATTTTATATATATATATATATATATATATATATATATATATATATATATTGCAGAAATATGTAATACTTGCGATTTTGGCTTCAGTATTAACGCTCTTCTGAACTTAACGACAAAAAAATATATTTCTTTGGGTAAGATAAGATAAGTTAAGATTTCATTCGGATTTTTAACCCCGGAGGGTTGGCCACCCAGGATAACCCAAGAAAGTCAGTGCGTCATCGGGGACTGTCTAACTTATTTCCATTGGTGTCCTAAATCTTGCCCCCCAGGATGCGACCCACACCAGTCGACTAACACTCAGGTACCTATTTGCTGCTAGGTGAACAGGACAATAGTGTAAGGAAACGTGTCGAAATGTTTCCACCCCGGGAATCAAACCCCGGGCCATCCGTGTGTGAAGCGGGAGTTTTAGCCACCAGGCCACTTATCTAAAATATATTTAGTTGGCTTAGGCTAAATTAAATTTTGTTTGTTATAATAAGATTAGGTAAGTTTTCTAAGGTTCTTTTGGTACCAGATTATTATTTATACCTTAACATAAATGATAAAATATACATCTTTAAACATATAAGAGAAAATTTCAAAAAGAACTTAATTTTCAATGAGTTTTTGCTAATTGACCAATTTTACCTATTCGGCACAACATTATAATATTATATATATAAATAAATTTTATTATATATATTTTTATAAAGTAGTAGGTTGGTAGACAGCAACCGCCCAGGGAGGGACTACCGTCCTGCCAGGTGAGTGTAAAACGAAAGCCTGTAATTGTTTTACATGATGGTAGGATTGCTGGTGTCCATTTTTTGTCTCAAACATGCAAGGTTTCAGGTACGTCTTGCTACTTCTCTTAAAACTTAGGTCACACTTCACATACATGTACAAGCATATAATATATATATATATATATTATATATATATATATATATATATATATATATATTATATATATATTATTATATAATATATTTTATATAATCACACCCCTCTGGGTTTTCTTCTATTTTCTTACTAGTTCTTGTTCTTTTTTATTTCCTCTTATCTCCATGCAGAAGTGGAACAGAATTCTTCCTCCGTAAGCTATTTCGTGTTGTAAGAGGCGACTAAAATGCCAGGAGCAAGGGGCTAGTAACCCCTTCTCCTGTATAAATTACTTAATTTAAAAAGAGAAACTTTTGTTTTTTTTTTTTGGGCCACCCTGCTTGGTGGGATGCGGCCGGTTTGTTGGGAAATATAATATATAAAATATATATATATATATAATATATTTATTTTATATATATATATAAATATAATATATATAAATATATATACTATATATTATAATTATATAATTTATATATATATATAATATATATATATATATATATATTATATATATATTATTCAAAGAACCAGGATACCCTAAATAAAGAAAAGAAAGCTTTCCTTTTTAAATTTATTTAAATTTTTAATAATTCTCTCGCAATATATATATATATATATATAAATATAAAAAATAATATATTTTATATATATATATAGATTATATATATAATATATAATATATATGCAAAACAACCACTGTTTTGCTTTCGTGACTACTCACTTTATCAAGGAACAATAAAAATAAAAGCATCAAAAGAAGGTTATAAAGTGGTAGCCCACACCCCCACTATTAGATCCCACAACAACGAAACACCTGACGCGAGGACAAGCAGGCCCCGCCGGCCGGAACTAGACAGGCCCCTTCATACAACCACCCACTTTCATTGTTCCTTGATAACGAAAGTAGTCACGAAAGCGCTTGGAACTTCTCTATTCTTTCACAGTGGTTGTTTTGCATATTCTGAAATCACCCTGTTTACTGTGATCTTATTGTATAAAATAATACATATATATATATATAATAATATATATATATATATATAAAATTTTAATATATATATATATATATATATATAATAAGTGTGTGTGTATTTTTTTTGTATATATTGTAATCAGGAAATGAGTGGTAGTGGGAGGGGAGGCAGTGGAGATGTCCTGTCTAAGGACAATGTGTGGTGTAAATATTATGCAGAAAATTCTGAGTGTGGAAATTAGGAGAAGGTGTGGAATTAATAAAAGTATTAGTCAGAGGGGGAAGAGGGTTGTTGAGGTGGTTTGGTTATTTAGAGAGAATGGATCAAAGTAGAATGACATGGAGGGGCGTATAAATCTGTAGGGAAGGGAGGCGGGGTAGGGGTCGTTCTCGAGAAGGTTGGGGGGAGGGGTAAAGGAGGGTTTTTGGGCGAGGGGCTTGGACTTAGAGCAAGCGTGCGTGGCGTGTTAAATAGGAGTGAATGGAGACAAATGGTATTTGGGACCTGACGAGCTGTTGGAGTGTGAGCAGGGTAATATTTAGTGAATGGATTCGGGGAAAACCGGTTATTTTATATGACCGCACTTGAGTCCTGGAAATGGGAAGTACAATGCCTGCACTCTAAAGGAGGGGTTTGGGATACGGCAGTTTGGAGAGATATATTGTGTATTTTTATACGTATATACTTTTAAACTGTTGTATTTGGGCACCTCTGCAAAAACAGTGATTATATGTTATTTGAGGTGAAAGTGTTGAATGATAATGAAAGTATTTCTTTTAGAGGTTTTTCTTTCTTTTTGGGTCACCCTGCCTCGGTGGGAGACGGCGACTTGTTGAAATATATAAAATTATATATATATATATAATTTTATATATATTATATATATAAATATATATATATATATATATATATATTTATATATATATATATATATATAATAAGCAATAAGATCAGTAAACAGGTGATTCAGAAAAAAGCAAAACAACCACTCTGAAAGAATTAGAAATTTCCCAAACGCTTTCGTGAGCTCACATATCAAGGAACTATATTTCCCTTTATTTAATGTACAGTCACGAAAGCGCTTGGAATTTCTCTATTCTTTCAGAGTGGTTGTTTTGCATATATATATATATATTATATATATATTATAAATTTTTAATATTAATTATATAATATATATATATATATAAAAAAATTTTATATAATTATATTTTATATATATTATAATATATATATATATATAATATAATAAATATAATATATATATTATTATTATATATATGTATATACATATATATATATATATATATTTTATTATAATTATGTATATACATTATATATATATATATATAAAAATATTATTATATTATTATATATATATTATATATATATTATATATATATATATATAATTTATATATATTATTATAGTATTTTATATATAATATATATATATATATATAATATGTAATAATATATATAATATATATTTTATAATAATATATATATAAATATTATAATAAATAATTTTATATATTTTTATATATAATATATTATATTATATAAATATTTTATAATATTATATATAAAATAGTATATAATATTATATATATATATAATTTATATATATATATATATTAAAATATATAAACTATATATTATATATAATATAATATATTAAAAATATATATATGAATATACATATAATATATTATAATATAAATATAATATTTAAAATATATAATATTATATATATTTAAAATTAAAAAAATTATATTATATATATATAATTTTATATATATATTATATATTATATATATATTAAAAAATATATATTATATAAATATATATATATTATATAATATATAAATATTTAAATTAATAAATAATATATATATATATATTTTATATATATAATATATACGTTTTCAAATTCTTTAATTTATCCCTGATTATCGCCTTGCATTACATAATACATAATTATCCAGTGTTTGAATGGGAAAATGGTTGAAGTGCAAGCACTGAGCGTAGGTGGACATCTTTACAGCAGATGGATGCCAACCAGAGGAAGCAACAGCGGGAATGGCACGGCTGGCAATACAGGAGAGGCCCGTGTCGGTCATGCTTACACTCGTTTTCTCAACTTAAGGGTTCCTCCGCAACACGGTAGTTGCCTGGTTCAGGATGTCCTCCCTTTGGGAAAATTGATGATCCAGAGCCACCTCAGGCACCCGAACCCCCTCAAACAGATTTCATCTCATCGGGCAATCCTTGGAAGCAATCAAGCAACAGGACGAGGACACTCACACATATTCCCAAAGCAGCCCCTCCCCCCGCAGCTGGGAACTTACAGACCTCCTGAAAAAAGTAAACGATTGGCTCCCTACTTAAAAGCTCCACCAACCATCAAGGCATGGCAAAAACTGCTACTTTTGCAATGTCGCTTTGCTGTGCGGAAAGAAGGGGAAAGAGGCTAGCCTCAATATAATTAAATTTCTTAAGAGATTTTCCCAGAGTTGATAACCTCTTCCCCTTCCCCCTCAACACCAAAAAAGGGAGAGGCAGAACCCCACTCACTTCTGACAGTGAAAAAGTCAGAGTCCGGTGAGCAAGAAAATTGAAGAGGGAAACCGTGGGGCCCAAACAGAAATTTTACCAGGGGAAAATCATTGCCCCAGGGATGCTGACAAGGTGAAGCATTAGAGGGGAAAACACCCGCCCGGGAACCCGGGCACCAACGTTCCAAAAACCCCTTCCCCCCTATGGAACCATTTATTGTGGAAGACCAACATTTACAAAGCAATAATGTCGTTCCCATCTGGCTCTGCTGGGGTTACACTGGAATAAGGCCACAGCATTTAAAGGAATTGTTAATCCAGTTATTGGGGAAATTGCAGAGACACTGCTTTCAGAGATCACAAGGTTCGTCAACAATTCCTTGGCTGGTCTGATTCCTGATGAAATTAGACCTTTCTTTTTGGTGCAACACTTTGTGCACTTAAAAGAAGGATGGAGGAATTCGGCCAATTGCAGTAGGCAACACGTTACGGCCGCCTCGTATCCAAAGCTGCTGTCCGAAGTATTCGTGCACAGGCAGCCATGATGCTTCAACCAACCAGCTTGGCTTTGGGGTCTCTCAAGGAAGCGAAGCAGCGGTTCATGCAACAAGGGCGTATATCAACAACCTGCCTGAGGACAATGCAGTGGTAAAATTAGATTTCAAGAATGCGTTTCAATCTCCTGAAAAGAGACGTGGTATTAGCAGCAGTACAAGAACATTTCCCTGGTCTCTTCCCTTTTGTTTCAGCTGGGTATAGCAAGGAATCAATGCTTCTCTTTGGAGAGCATGAAATCACATCATCGGAGGGTGTCCAACAAGGAGATCCTCTTGCACCATTTCTCTTCTGTATTGCAGTTAGGGAATCACAGTCAGACTGACCAGCGAGCTAAACATCTGGTTCCTAGATGATGGCGCACTAGCAGGTACAAAGGAGTCCCTCCTACATGACCTACACAGGTATTGACACGGGGACAGAAATGGGTCTCATCCTGAATCCATCCAAATGTGAAATCATCTCAGTCAGTCAACAAGTGATAAATGCAGTGAGATCAAAACTACAGGAGCAGCAGTCATTGCCCCCACAAATAGTGTCTTGCTAGGAGCACCTCTGGGAAGCAATGCCATGACACAATTCTCAGGAAGAAATTGGAACAGTTAAGGAGAATGGAACAACGAATAGGCAATCTGGACACCACGATGCCTTGTACCTTCTCACAAAGTGCTTGAGTCTGCCCAGGTTGACATATTCCCTAAGATGTGCACCTTCATATGATAACCCTATACTGCACGAATATGACAGTATTCTGAGGCAGATTTTTACGAAAGTACTTAACCTTACTCTAGAAAGACGGGCAGTGGAACCATGCTACACTTCCAGTCAGACTAGGAGGCATTGGTGTCCGCAAGTCATCACAGATTGCGTTACCTGCTTTTCTGTCCTCGTGTATTGCATCCAGAGAGCTTGTAGCAGCGATTCTCCCTGAACATCTTAGGGACAAGATTGGAGTCCAGGACCAAAAATTCATTGACGGAGCAATGATCTGGGATAATCTAACGGGCTTAGAAACCAGACCTGCTCCCCCCAACAACTACAAACAATCGCACTGGGATGGTCCAATAGTGGAAAATATAGCCTCAATGATGCTTCAGAGTGTGTCAGGGAAGGATAGAGCCCGCCTGCTGGCAGTGAGAGCCCCTCATGCTGGGGACTTTCTGTTGGCTGTTCGCAACTCCAGCCTTGGCACACGCCTCGACCCACAGACCATCCGCATCGGTGTTGCCCTTCGACTTGCCGCCCCTATTCTCGCCGAACACAGGTGTATTTGTGGCAGTGAAGCAGCAGACCGATTCGGGTACCATGGTCCTGTGTGCCGTAAATCCGAGGGAAAGATTGCAAGACATGAGGAGGTTAATAACATTATCAAGAGGAGCCTCACAACAGCTGGATGCCCAGCAGTAAGGGAGCCACCCCAACTATGCAGATCTGATGGCAGCCAGAAGCGTCCCAGATGGTATCACCCTTCAAGCCTGGACAGATGGGAAGCAGGTGGTGTGGGACTATACATGTGCATCTACCTTGGCTGATACCTATCTCCAATACACCAGGGAGGAAGGAGAGGCAGCTGCCAGCTTCAGGGAGTCCCAAAAGTCTAGAAAATATGGAGAACTTACCCATCATTATATGTTTGTTCCATAGGCTCAGAGACCCTTGGCTCATGGGGAAAGAGTGCATCTAATTTCCTTAAGGAGCTGGGAAAAAGACTCATCAGGGTAACTAGGGATCCCAGGGCAGCTAGTTTTCTGTTCCAGCGGCTCAGTGCGGCTGTTCAAAGGGGTAATGCATGCTGCATTTTGGGCACACGCCCCAGCTCTGAGGAGCTGGATGAGATTTTCGCCTTTAATCGGTGATACACACTAACAACATGTACCGTATATGCCACCTTTATATTAACAATGTATCTCTTAAATCTTCTGTACCATATTATGTAATAAAATATTCCTTTGGTAAAAAAAAAAATAGTTTAAAAGATGGGGTTGGTAGGGGAAGTGGAAAATTCAAACGGCTTCAGGAAGAAATCCAAAATTTTTCTTCCTTGAAGCCTTTTTATCCACTTCTCCGAGGCTATGGGTCCCACAATTTATATTTAATATATATATATATATATATATATATAATATATTATATAATATATAAATATTTATATATTTATATTATATATTATATATATAACATACACACACAACTGACTTACGATACTAACCTACGATAAAACGACTATGTTACGTATGCTGTCAGCGTAAAAATTGACCCGACTACGATAAAAACTCATTACACACATTCGTCCCGATCGCTTGCGTTGGTCCGTCTGGCTGAGCGCCTACAGAGGTAGTGTGACATTGTTTATACCAGGGGGACGGTTGCACTCTACATTCGTTAAATTTTGTATTATTCAGTGTTTTAGTGCTTGTACTGCTAAATAAGCACCATGGGCCAAAGAAGCACTAGTGCCAACCTATGGTAAAAAGGGTAGATACATCATCGTATCACGTCGCGTTGCTGTACCATTGTCAGCTGTGCTTCACACGGTCAGCTGCTGCTGCTGCTGTACCATGGTCAGCTGCTGCTGTTGCTGCTGCTGCACCACGATCAGCTGTACTACTCGAAGATGTGGAAAGACTGTTGTTGGTGTGGCTTATCGAGAATACCGAGAAACAATTAACCCCAGAGGGTTAGCCACCCAGGATAACCAAGAAAGTCAGTGTGTCATCGAAGACTGTAACTTATTTCCATTGGGGTCCTTAATCTTTTCCCCCAGGATGCGACCCACACCCGTCGAGTAACACCCAGGTAAACAGGAAAAAATGGTTTTCTGCTATTTTCTTACTAGTTCGTGTTCTTATTTATTTCCGCTTATCTCCATGGGGAATGGAACAAAATTCTTCCTCCCTAAGCCGTAAGTGTCGCAAAAAGGTGACTAAAATGCCGGAGCAATGGGCTAGTAACCCCTTCTCCTGTATACATAACTAAATTTATATATAGAGACACTTTGTTTTTTCTTTCTAGGTCACCCTACCTCGGTGGGATATGGCCGGAATGTTAAAAGATAGTATATGTAAGAACTTCTAGGAAAACTCAGGAGGTTTCTTCCTGGAGCTGAATATTCTCTTCTCCTACCACCCCTATATACTGTTTTTGTGAACTTTTTTTGAAAATAAAATGCAGTAAAAAAAAGGAAAAATAGAATGGAAAAACGAACAACGTGCATAATATGTCAGAATCTATATCTCGAACACATATATATGTATATAGATATTTATTGATAATTTTAAGAGGAATTAAATATGCTGTAGCATGCAATTCGAATTTTACTAAAATTTAATTATTAATGAGTTCCTGTACTCACAAATATCAGTGCTCTTCCTACCCTTCAAGGATTCTTGTATACCATCAAGTTCTTAAACATATTGAATTAAATTATTTTGTTTTAATAAATTATATTTTTGTAATAAAACTGCAACATTTATTTAAATATATTTGCTAGGACAAGTTCAGACAAAACGAATACTGAACTTTTTTCATGTCAGTCTAAGCTCTTTTTCCAATTTTATTTTAGTTCTGTCGTTTTAAGAGGTAAACTCCAGGTATCTAATATAGAGTAATTTTTACGAGACAGCTTATATTTAATCATACAGTGTGATATTAACGACCAATTTCGATGTGATATTGGCAGCTTGATCTAGTGCGACCTTTATGTTATAAATGTTATTGTTGACGTTCTTCTGCAGCCACTGTAGAAGTTCTCATGATCAATATTAACTCCAGTATTCCCAGCTGGGTTATTATAGAATCTTTCCTACTGTTATTACAGCTGCTCAGCTGCTGGCAGATATTTACTATAGTATTTACATGTTATAAATTTTTTTGGCTGCACACTTGCTACTGCTAATATAGAATCTTACCTTTTGTAATGAACGATCACTCACATAATAATAATTGACTTATTTTCATATTGTCTGGGTTATAAAATTAAGTTTATCTGTAGATATTATAGGTCACCTTGTGCTATTATAGAGGCCCATGTGCCGGTATTATTGACTCTTACCTGGTCAGTAGAGACGTTTAAATAAGGTCCAGTCACTGTGAGAATTCTGAACTTGACGTTCTCGCTAGGCTCGTAGAGGTACTTGTCAGTCTGGATGAAGGTAACCTGCTTGGAGCGCTTCCAAGACATACTCACTGTACGACTGATGTTAACACCAGCAACACTGCCAAAGATGTGCAGGTCACCGTAGTTATAGGTCGAACTTGGCACTGCGACTTCATAGCACTTCTCAGTCTTCCCTGAAAGTAACATAATAGTTATTCCAGCTCTCACTATTCTACAATATTCTCTTCGCTCTTTATCTAAATTAACATAATAGTTATTCCAGCTCTCACTATTCTACAATATTCTCTTCGCTCTTTATCTAAATTTCACTTTGTTCTTGATATCTTATTTTGGGGATTAAAGTCTTCTTGATGTGAACGTGTAGGTAAATTGTAGACGTAAACAACATTCTTTCAGAATTACCAACAATATGTTAGATAAAAGGTCACTAATGCCAACGTTTCGCTCTCTAGGAGGTTTGTCAAGCCGGTAACAACTTAACAGATCTGGAGCTCGAAAGGTTGCCACAATAAAGTGTCACCAAACACTTGCAATTGTTTTATTTTTTTAATGAGAAAAAAACAATTTCTAATTATTTTGAAAAATAATTATAAATTTGACTACAATTATACCCTACAGATATAGTGCATATATTAATAATAAATAACTAATAATTTTGTAGATTTTTAGTGTTAGTACATTTGTTTAGTGCACTAGAGACAACTAATTCATCAGTGAACTCTGTGACTGATTAAGACTTAAAGCAGAGACATAATCATCAACACTACATAAATTAAATTTTAGCACTGGAGAAGCATTGAATTAATGTTTAACTAGTGTAAAGATATTCAAACATCCGCAGATTGTATTCAGTTCACCTATGAAAACCTGAACTGAGTAGTTAAAATATGGAGCTGCATCTGTATTAACATGAATGGTACAAAACCTGTCTTTAATAATTCCCAAGTAATCATGGTGTTTGAGACTAGCTATTAGACAAACTAGCACTGCAGATACCAATAACCTGGCTTGCCAGAATTTAAAAATTATAATGTACATACTCAGTTATTTGAATATGAATTACATTTACCACTAACCTCCAGGAATATGGACAACAGTGTTCGGAACAACGGTGAAGTTCCGATCCTCATCAACCGGTTGCCAGTCATAAGTCTTGACAGCGAAGGTCAGCTTACCATCTGGAGCAGAAGGGTTGTCCACGTAGACACATACCTGGGCAGTAGCGCCGGACACCCACTGTCTCGGCGTGGTGATTATGTAGCTCCTGCGGGAGTTATGATTATGTTTACTGAAAGTATTTTAACACACATATACTACGAAAATGACTACATTATATACATATATATATATATATATATATATAATATATATATATATATATATATATATATATTATATATAATATATATATTTATATATATAATATATTAGTATTCTATCCACGAAAGAGTGGTATTAATCAATAACAACTGCGACTAGCCGATGATTCGAACCCATGTCGTTTGGCCCACCTCATGGTGAATGAAAATTACACATGACGTTCTAACCCACGGGACCAAACAATCCTACAAGAATGACGCACCCAGCAGATGGTGATTATTATTATTATTATAATAAAAAAAGAAGAGCTAAGCCACAAGGGCTATACAGCGCTGCAGGGTAGGGAAGGAAGCGAGGGTGTTGGGCGGCAGAAGGGGGGAGGGATGATCAGTAGGTTACAGAAAACAGTGGGGTAGGGGATAGTGCGGGGGTAGAGGGTAGCAAGAGATTGAGGTAGAAAGGGCTGAAGGTATCAGAGTTTGTGAAGTAAGTCAGTTGCTGTCAAAAAGTCAATGAGAGAGTCCGGATAAAAGGTGGGTCCATCAGCAAGAAGGGAAGGTAAGAGAGAGCAGCGAGCGAAGACGACGACGGAGGTAAATTCTGCGTGCTCGTTGATAAAGTGGGCAGTCCAACAGAATGTGGCTGACCGATAATGGAACCAGACAATTCTCACAGAGAGGAGCAGGGCGCCTCTCCATGAGATATCCATGAGTAAGACGAGTATGGCCAATGCAAAGACGGGAGAGAGAAGTCTCCCAACCTCGACACAGGTGACAAGAAGACGGCCAGTAACCTATACTCGGTTTAATAGATTGAAGTTTGTTACCGAGCAGAGTAGACCAACGTTGTGCCTACGGGTGTGAAGGTGGGTAGCTATTGCAGCAAAATAGTCCGTAAATGGAACACCTCTATATGAAACTGGTAAGGTCATGTACTGCTGACCGCGCAGCAGTGTCTGCCTGTTCATTGCCTGTACGTCAACATGACCAGGGACCCAACAAAAAACAATATCTTTATGCTTGGTAAAGATGCGGCGTAGCCAAAGTTGGATACGGAAGACTAAGGGGTGAGGTGTATCAAATTTCTGTATAGCCTGTAAAGCATTAAGGGAGTCTGAGACAACCCACAATGATGACACAGGCATAGATGCAATACGGATAAGTGCTGCAAGAATGGCATACAATTCAGCAGTAAAAATATTAGCCAAAGATAGTAAATGCCCTTGTACGACGCTGTCCGGAAACACTGCTACAAATCCTACACAGTCAGAAGACTTAGAGCCATCTGTGTACACTGCAATGGCATGAGAATGAGAGTGGAAGTGGTCAAGAAAAAGAGAGCGGGAAGCGACTGTAGACAGTTGGGCTTTCAAGCAAGGGAGAGAGAAAGAACAGACTCGAACAGCTGGAACTTCCCAGGGGGGTAGGGAAAAGTGAGATGCTTCATGAACCTAGAAAGGTGGTAATTGAAGAGAAGACGAGAGCGAATGTAGGCGAAGAGAGAAGGGATGGAGTAAACAAGGGCAGCGAACAAATAAAGAATGTCTACTAATATCAGTGACCATTCTATAAATGGAAGGATTGCAGAGATCATGAGAACGTACATAGTAGCGAAGGCAATGGGCATCACGGTGATCAGATAAGGATGGAACGTTCGCTTCTGCATAGAGGCTCTCTACGGGGGGAAGAGCGAAAAGCACCAAGTCATAAACGTAATCCTGGTGATGAATGGGGTTAAGACTAGAGAGAGTAGCAGGGAGGCCGTGAATAGATCTGGTCACCAATCAAGTTTCAATAAAATGAGGGTGGAATGTAGGCGAAGGAGAGTCCGACGATCAGCTCCCATGAAAGATGAGCAAGGGTTTTAAGAAGGTTTCAGCCGGCTGTGAAAGTTGCCTTCAGAGAAGTAATGTGGGGTTTCCCCAGGATAACCTACGGTCAAAGAGGAGGCCAGAAACCTGACTGTATCACGTTCAGGGTTTGGGGAGCCATAGAGATACATAGGATGATTGGAGATGACAGAGCATCCAGTGAAAGTAATTTGGTGAGTTTTGGTACTGGAAATTTAAACCCCATGTGTGGGGGCCCCAATTGGAAACCCCGGTCGACTGCATGCTGGAGAAAAACTGTAATGAGGTGACAGTCAGCGCCTCCCACAGGCAATAGCGAAGTCATCAACATAGAGTGATGACCAAATATTTGATGGAAGACTAGAGGCTAAATCATTTATAGCAAGGAGAAAAGGTGTTGTGTGAAGAACACATCCCTCGGGGACACCTTCGGAGGCCGTAGGGCAATTTTCCCCCCGCGCTCACCCAAAAATCGAAAAAATATGGAAGTTGAGTTATATATAGTGAAAAATGCTCAACTCTTTGGCAACACAATGGTACCAGAATGAATGTTCTACGACGTTTTTTACAAGAAATTACAGACCTTTTTTTTATCAGGTATGGTGACGGCGATGTTGGTAGCGAGTCTGCTCACGGCCAATATATTTTTTTGGAGTTGTTTCCTTGTTTTTATCGCCTTTTCTAGCATTATTCTTTCTAATATAATAACTGACTATTTGGCATCATATAACAGTAGGTGGGACTTATCCATAGACTTAGCTACAACCGGGAACCAGACGGGAACGCTCAGCAGTGTTCCCGCTCCGAGGTGCCAGGGAATCACCATTATTACGCTTATATATCAATCTACGGCTTATTTGTCTATCAGAATTGATCTAATATGATATAATAAGCACTATAATTAACATATAAACATGTTATATTTCTCTAGACTGAATAAAAAGGCCATAATAAGACGAAAGATTATCGGGAATATTTCGATAAATATTGAGTTACTCCTCTCCATGTCCCATTCTTTAGTCTCTGAGTAAGAGAAAAAGGTGTTTTGAAGAGGATAACTGCACTAGAACATCATTTTACTATGAAATACACCCAACAAACGCGATTTTCGCGTTTTTTTTTTTTTTTTGAGACGGGGGGCCCGGGCCCGGGGTTCCGGCCGATATCTCGGAAGTAAACTTATTCACCTAAAGTAGGAAGTGCTTCCTTTATTACTTAATTAAATGGAATAATATTCACAGATATTGTAGAATTTAAAGATTTCTCTTATTTCCACGATGAGTTTTTGGAAATATTCCAAATACTTTGGGAGTTATGTGGGAAGTAAAGGGCAGATTTTTTTGCAATATTCCAGAAACTAACCAACTTTATTTTTTTGTGAAATAACGATAAGGTATTTAGAGGAAATCGATCGGTCAAAATAAGTATTAGCATTGTTCTCTCGGCACCAAGTGTCCAAACAACCTTACGTAGCCCCATATAAGAATGACTTCTGTCCCAAGGGCATTTTCAGTAAATCAGTCTTTTCTCAGTGTTGTTTGAGGTATATTTTTTGATAAATATTTTCAAGAAAGAGTGAAATACTTTGTCTTGTGCACCAAAACTGGAGAAAATCGGACGGTAAATAAACGAGTTACGAATTTTGCCCGACGGCCTCCTTCAGCTTGGATAAAGTCCGGGGAGAGCACATTATTAATCCGAACACGGAAATGTCTGTCAGTTAAAAGTTCTTAAGGAAGGATGGTAGATTGCCTCGGGGCCTAACGAGTGGGCTTGGGCCAAAATATTATACCTCCAAGTTGTGTCATATGCCTTCTCAAGGTCAAAAAATATGGCAATAACTGAGTAGTTATTCGCAAAGGCATTACAAACATATGTATCCAAGCGCAGTAAGGGGTCTATAATAGAACGTCCCTTACGAAAGCCATATTGACGAGTGGAGAGACTGTTGTGTGTCTCTAATACCCCCACAAATTTCATTTACCAGGCGTTCCATCACTTTGCAAACTGCACTGGTAAGAGCAATGGGACGATAGTGGGAGGCTTCATGTCCCGTAGTACCTGGTTTGCGGAAAGGGAGAACAATGACAGATTTCCACAGCTGTGGAAGAACTTGTGACCCAAAAAAGAAATGAAAAGGCGTAATAGGACTGCAAGGGCTGACTGATGTAAATGTTGTAGCATACGAATATGAATGTCGTCGGGCCCAGCTGCCGATGATCGGCAAGCTGAGAGTGTTGAAGTGTAAAAGGCACATTATACTGTTCTTCCCTGAGAGAAGAAAAGTCCAAGGGTACTAACTCTCTGGCAGACTTTGAGGAAAGAAACGAGGGGCATAGATGGAGCCCGTGAGAAATACGGACCAGATGATTGCCAATTTCATTGGCAACATCTAGTGGGTTTGTTATATCAACACCGGCAACCCGCAGAACAGGAGCCGGGTCAGGAGAATATTTACCACTCAGTTTTCGTACTTTTTTCCAGAGTTCACTCATAGAGGAGGTAGAGGTGATGGTGGAGACATAATCTCGCCAGCAAGTGAGTTTAGCGTCACGGATGACACGCTGAGTGATCGCACGCTTCTGCTTAAAATCAATAAGTCTCTCCATGGTTCTAGTGTACCGGTACCTGCCCCATGCAGTGCGTTTCAAACATACTGCACTAGCACAAGGAGGAGAACACCAAGGCACGCATTTCTGAGAATGCCTGCCCGAAGTTTGGCCTGGTCACAGACCGGGCCGCGGGGGCGTTGACCCCCGAAACTCTTTCCAGGTAAACTCCAGGTCTCCAGGTATAGAATGAGAAGCTGCGGTTAAAATGGAGGACGAGAAGAGATGTAAAAGCTCATCATTGGAGGATGAAGAAGGAGTCTCACTAAAAACAGTTAGTTGTGAGTAAAGGTTCCAATTTGCCTGATCAAATTGCCAGCGTGGGATACGAAGAGGTGGTGAATATGAAGAAGAATGATTGGGAAATGATTGCTGTCATGTAAATCTGGGAGAACAGACCAGGTGAAGTCTAATGCGGTGGAGGAAGAGCAGACTGAGAAATCGATGCAAGAGAGAGTGTGAGTCCGAGGATCAAAATGGGTGTGAGTACCTGTATTTAAAACATGGAGGGGGTGGGTAGCAAGAAAAGCCTCTAACTGAATGCCACGGGAATCACAGTGAGACCCCACACAGAGAAAATGATGGGTATTAAAATCGCCAAGTAACAGAAGCGGTTGCAGTAATGACGAAACAAGAAAAGCAATATCCGGAATATATAATGGCTGAGAAGGAGAGAGATATAAAGAACAGAGCGTATACCACCTATGCAAGTGGATACGGGCTGCTATGTAATGCAGCGAAGTACGAACAAATAGCTGATGGTATGGAATATCAGTGCGTAGAAGAAGGGCACTTTCATTAAAGGTCCCATCAGGAAAAGGATCTGAAGAATACAATAAATTATAGCCTGAGATGGGATAGATAACAGCAGAGTGTAATTTTGGTTCCTGTAAGCAAACACCAACGGGGGAAAACTGGGAGAGTAACATCTGAAGCTCCCCCCAATTACCCCTGGTGGGGCTCTGGTGGCCTGGTGGTTAACGCTCTCGCTTCACACGGTGAGGGCCTGGGTTCGATTCCCAGCCAGAGTAGAAACATTGGATGTGTTTCTTTCCACCTGTTGTCTATGTTCCCCATCAGTAAAATGGGTACCTGGGTGTAAGTCGACTGGTGTGGGTCGCATCCTGGGACACTGACCTAAGGAAGCCTGGTCACAGACCGGGCCGCGGGGGCGTTGACCCCCGGAACTCTCTCCAGATAAACTCCAGATAATGGCGAGAGTACGAAGGGTGAGCCTCATGACAATTAAGGCAAGAGGGAGGTCGATTGCAAGACGTATTAGAAAGGTCATTGGCACCACAGACTGGGCATTCGGCTGTAGACATGCAATATTTCGCTGGATGGCCAAATTGCCAGCAATTTCTACACTGTTGCGGTGTAGGGATCACCTTTCGAACTTGTAACCGATGTCCTGCTACATAAACTGAGGATGGGAGTTCACAGCTGTCAAAAGTTAAACGAGCCACATTGCTAGGGTATCGTCTCTGCCTGCGGGCAGGAAGAACATAAGTGTCTACCTTTATCATACCTCGTCTTAAAGCTATGTATGGTTCCTACCTCCACTACATCGCTCGCCAGACCGTTCCACTTCCTGACAACTCTGTGACTGAAGAAATGCTTCCAACATCCATGCTATCTGAGTCTTCAACTTCCAAGAGTGACCCCTTGTTTAGCATCCCCTCTGGAAAACTTGAGTGATCACCTGTCTTTCATGCAGTATTTGGTCATTCATCTTCCCTATCTCCTGTCCTCAGGTGTCAGGCCGTTTCCCTTAACTTAGAGTATGCGCGTCAGCGACCACCGCTCTGTGAAGACTCCAGTGTTGCCCAAAAGTAATTTAATAAAAGACGGTCATCTCTCCTAGCAGACATTACGGAAAATCCGCTCCCCTTTATTCCATGGCAAGTGTTATATTGTTGTCTCTCTTAAACAGAAGAATCAAGCATCTGCTTTGCTCATGGAGGAAAGTTGCGAGAAGCAAAAAGTACTAGGTCAGCTTTCCTTTATTGCTAGGGCCAGTGACGATGTGGAGGCTGTAGCGTTTCAGATACTTTTGGGCTCTTTTGCGAGTCACTTGGACGCCCGGATAACCAACCCAAGAACATGACCGTGCATTAGTGTTGAAAAAGTGTCTCACAAACACAAAAAACTTTAAAAGAAGTGTGATCACTTCTTTTTGAAAGATTTTTGAACAATAAAGACAAATCTTTTGGAAATAGTGTACGTGTGTGTATTTCCCAGACTAGGAAGAGTGGAATCCCGGAACTTTAGTTCTTAAACCCCCCAAAACCCGTCGAAAGGGGTTGAAGAACACCCTAGCTCCGCTACAAAGCAAGGAAGGTGTGAATTTCTTGGTAGGGGGGGACTGTGCATTCTTGAGTCGCAAGGAGTTTGTAATCAACCTATATCGGGCAGTGGGTGCGGACTTTTGAGTCCAACAAGTAAGTTTGTCACCCATCATAAATGAAATTATGCTGAATTAACACCCCTAGGGGTAATTTATTGTTACAAATATGCTCTTTACAGGCCCGTTGAGAGTGATATGACAAAAATTTCAAAAAACTCGCTGCAGGGGCGGCTGTGTAGACGATTGCTGTCTTTATCAGCTAAGTATTCCTATTTTTATTATTTAGCTGGTAAAGATACTCAACATCCAGAGACATGCTCGATGTTATACTCACCCCAAGATCTTTCTCCTTGAGCGAGGTTTGCAGTCTTTGGCCCCTAGCCTATACTCCTTCTGCAGGTTTCTGTGCCCTTCCCCGATCTTCATGATGTTGATATGTTTTTTTTTTGTGTGTGTGTGTACTTACCTAATTACTCAAATAATTGTGATAACAGGGTCGAGACTCAACTCCTGACCCCGCCTCTTCGCTGACTGCTACTGGGTCCCCCCTCTTTCTGCTCCATGTGCTTTATCATACCTCGTCTTAAAACTATGTATGGTTCCTGCCTCCACTACACCACTTGCCAGACTATTCCACTTCCTAACAACTCTGTGGCTGAAGAAAAAACTTCCTAACATCCCTTTGACTCATCTGAGTCTTCATTTTCCAATTGTGACCCATTGTTTCCGTGTCCCATCTATGGAACACCCTGTCACTGTCCACCATGTCCATTCCATGCAGTATTTTGTATGTCGTTATCATGTCTCCTCTAACCCTCCTGTCCTCCAGTGTCGTCAGACCGATTTCCCTTAACCTTTCTTCATAGAACATTTCCCTTAGCTCTGGAACCAGCATTGTTGCAAAACCTTTGTGCTTTCTCTAATTTCTTGATATGTTTGACCAGGTGTGGGTTCCAAACTGGTGCTGCGTACTCCAGTATGGGCCTGAAGTACACAGTGTATAGAGACTTGAACGATTCCTTACTGAGGTACCGGAACGCTATTCTCAGGTTTGCCAGGCGCCATGTTGCCACAGCAATTACCTGGTTAACGTGTGCTTCTGGCGACGTATTCGGTATATATTCGCTCTTAGATCTTTCTCCTTGAGTGAGGTTTGCAGTCTCTGGCCGCCTAGCCTATACTCTGTCTGGGGTCTTCTTTGCCATTCTCCACTCTTCATGACTTTGCATTTGGTGGGGTTTAATTCTAGGAGCAAGTTTCTGGACACAACGTCCTGCCTGTCTAGGTCTCTTTATAGATTTTCTGGTCTGCATCTGATTTAATTCTCCTCATTTAACTTCACATCATCTGCAAACAGGGACACTTGAGTCTATCCCTTCCGTCATGTCATCCACATTTACCAAGAATGGCACTGGGCTCAGGACTGACCCCTGTGGGGACCCGATCGTCACAGGCGCCCACCCTAATACTCATCACGGACCATTGCTCGCTGTTGCCTCCCTGGTAGGTATTCTCTGATGCATTGCAGTGCTTCATGTTATTACGTGCTGATCCTCTAGCTTCTGCACTAAATCTCTTCTAAGGAACTGTGTTGAAGTCCTTCTTGCATCCAAGAAAATGCAATCAACCCACCCCTCCCTCTCATGTCTTACTTCAGTTACCTTGTCATAAAACTCTAGCAGGTTTGTGACACAAGATTTGCCTTCCATGAATCCGTGCTGGCTGTCATTTATAACCTTGTTCCGCTCCAGGTGCTCGTCCTGATAATCTTCTTGACTTTACATACTATACACGTCAGTGACAATGGTCTATAGCTTAGTGCTTCATTTCTGTCTCCTTTCTTAAAGATGAGAGCTACATTTGCCATCTTCCATACCTCAGGTAGTTGCCCAATTTCAAGGGACGTGTTGAAGAGTGTGGTTAATGGCACACACAGTGTCTCTTCTACCTCTGTAAGGACCCATGGAGAGATGTCCGGTCCCATTGCCTTGAGGTATCAAGGTCACTTAGGAGCTTCTTCAGCTCCTCCTGAGTAGTGTGTATTTCATCGAACACTTGTTGGTATATCCCTTGTTGGTGTACCCCACTGTTTGTCTTCCCAGTGTCCCTTCAGCCTCCACTGAAAATACTTCCTGAAATCTCATGTTGAGCTCCTCACATACTTCTTGTGAGCTTCCAACCTTCTTTCCTCAGCCTGATTACCTGGTCCTTGGCTGATGTCTACCTCCTGATGTGGCTGTAAAGCAGTTTCGTGTCACACTCGACTTTCGATGCTATGTCGTTTTTGTACTGCCATGGGCCTCCCTCCTTATCCATGCATAGTTGTTTCTGGCTCGTCGACTAATCTCTCTATTTTCCTGGGTGCTTTGGTCCTTCGCCTTCTGTACTTTTTCCATTCTCTAGCACACTTAGCTTTTGCCTCCCTGCATCTTCGGGTAAACCAGGGGCTCATTCTGGTCTTCCAATTATTTCTGTTACCCTTGGTAACAAACTTTTCCTCTGCCTCCTTGCAGTTTATTATATAGTCCATCATTTCGTTTACTGACTTTCCTACCAACTCTCTTTCCCACTGAACCTCCTGCAGGAAAGTCCTCATACCTGTATAGTCCCCTCTTACATAGTTTGGCTTTTACCTTTTTACTCCTGTTACCCTCTCCACTTGTAGCTCTACACTGTATTCCAAGCTCAGAACCAAGTGGTCACTAGCTCCACAGGGCCTTTCATGTGTGATGTTCTTGATGTTTGAGCTACTCAGGGTGAACACAAAGTCCAATCTTGCATAAAAGGACACAAGTGCAACTACATATGTATTTATTCAAGCACTGTCAATATTGTGTGTGTGTGTGTGTGTGTGTGTGTGTGTGTGTGTGTGTGTGTGTGTTGTGTGTGTGTGTGTGTGTGTGTGTGTGTGCGTGTGCATGTGTGTATACTCACCTAATTGTACTCACCTAATTGTGGTTGCAGGGGTCGAGACTCAGTTCTCGGCCCCGCCTCTTCACTGAATGCTACTAGGTCATCACTCTCCCTCCTCCCTGAGTTTATCATACCTCGTCTTAAAGCTATGTATGGTTCCTGCCTCCACTACATCGCTTGCCAGACTGTTCCACTTCCTGACCACTCTATGATGGAAGAAATACTTCCTAACTCTTGTGACTCATCTGAGTCTTCAACTTCCAAAGGTGATCCCTCGTATCTGTGTCCTCTCTCTGGAACATCTTGTCTCTGTTCACCTTGTCTATGCCACGCCGTATTTTGTATGTCGTTATCAGTTCTCCCTAACCCTCTTGTCCTCTAGTGTCGTCAGGCCGATTTCCTTAACCTTTCATCGTAGGACATTCCCCTTAGCTCTGGAACTAACCTTGTTGCAAACCTTTGCACTTTCTCTAATTTCTTGACGTGCTTGATCAAGTGTGGGTTCCAAACTGGTGCTGCATACTCCAGTATGGGCTGAGGTACCGGTGTACAGTGTCTCGAAAGATTCCTTACTTAAGTATCGGAATGCTAATCTCAGTTTGCCAGGCGCCCATATGCTGCAGCAGTTATCTGGTTAATGTGTGCTTCCGGAGACGTGCTCGGTGTTATACTCACCCCAAGATCTTTCACTTTGAGAGAGGTTTGTAGTCTTTGGCCATCAAGCTTATACTGTGTCTGAGGTCTTCTTTGCCCTTCTCTAATCTTCATGACTTTGCATTTGGCAGGGTTGAATTCGAGAAGCAGTTGCTGGACCACGTGTCCAGCCTGTCCAGGACTCTTTGAAGTCATGCCTGTGTGTGTGTGTGTGTGTGTAGTTGTGTGTGTGTGTGTGTGTGTGTGTGTGTGTGTGTGTGTGTATGTGTGTGTGGTGTGTGTGTGTGTGTGTGTGTGTGTGTGTGTGTTGTGTGTGTGTGTGTGTGTGTGTGTGTGTGTGTGTGTGTGTGTGTGCTATTACCAGAATTAGAGTAGAAACAGCATAGATAAGGTGGAGATAGGATCGATGAGTGCATGAGAAGAGGGAGGTGGGTAGCTAGGGAGGGTTAAACATGCACACACACATTTTCAAAAGTGTTGGGCATTGTAGAAGCTGAGAGAGACTAAGTTAGGATTACTGCATTAAAGGTATTTTATTAGTAGAGGGAACATAGAATGAGGGGCTTTATTTCTGGTAACACACACACCACACCCCCAACCACACCGATAGAATAACAGTACACAACACAGGGTTGTGAGCTTACAGACTGACTGTGCATACACACCCACACTTTCCACCTGTAAATGGTCACTTTCACAACCTACACCCCAACCCCCCACCCACAAGACTCTTGTCCCCCCCACCTTTCCCCACCCACTTTGTCCCCCCCACCCCCCTCAACCCTCTCCCCTTCAAAACTCCCCGACACACACGAACAAACACACAACACCCCCAAGAGTGGCATAGGAAGTACAACAGGAGAGACAGAGACAAACAGACGACAGAAAACAGACAACACACACACACACACACACCACACACCACCAACACACACACCCCCACACAACACACAATACACACTCTGTCTCAGTATAGTACCATTTTAGTCCCATTTACCAGTAACCAGGGCCCAGTAGAGATCACCCCAACCGTCTGTGTAAATTCATTGCTGTATTCATTTTGTGTGACCATAGAGGTTTTCAAACACCAACCCGAGGCATATGGGCATCGAGTTGGGGAGAAAAAGAGGGGCAGGTGGTGTTGGGCTTTCCATACCTTCCATTAATTATGCGCTACCAGCCTACGTGAGTATTTTACCCCATCCACGTATCAAAAACCCACAGACAAATGGTGGCCCCGGGTGGGCGGGATTTAAGGGTATTTCAGACGTTAGAAGCGTTTGTGGGGGCCGGAGGTCAAGGGGGAACCTGCCACCCCGCTGCCCCTCCCTACTCTCCCCCACTGTTCCTCCGCCCGCAAGCCCGTTGCGCCGTTTCTCAGCTTTCCCGGGTTAGTTCGTGTGTAAAGCTTTAATCTCTGAGGGGTTGACCCGGGTTTTTCAAATTAAAACCCGTAAAAAACCAGATGTGGAAGTGACCGCCCGTCATCCTGCCTCAGCCTACCATCCCGCCTTTCCCCGTCATCCCCTGCTCCTTTTATGCTTTGGGGATCGTTTCACATCTTCCAGTCAGCCATTTCTTAGGTTAAGCCAGTCAGCCAGCCCAGCTTCCTACCCAGCTGAGGGGAGAGAAGTAAGCAACGCAATTTCCCTCTGAAGTGTTGTCTCATATATCGCTTGTGCTTGGATGCTGGTAAGAGTGGTCTTCGTCATCCCTGTGGCATTGTGATTTACTTAAGCCACCTTGTGCGTGGTGAGAAGTGCGTGGCAGTGAGAGCGCACAGGGCCAGCTTGTTCCGCTGCCCCCACCACCACCCGCCACTATTCACTCATCTACCTGTGGGGTTTTCCACCCTTGTACCGGGTCCTAGTACTGTTTTGGCTCACATAATTGGTCAAGAGATTGTAGCTGGCACCAACGATAAAGCCAGTTATGTGAGTTCACCGAGAAAGCACATTCCAACGACAGTGTGAGTGTAGGAGGCATAATCACCCGCAGGACAACCTTCTCCTCATCACTCGTCATCCCGTCTTCTACTCCAGACTTCAGTGATAATTTTCTAGAGACATTTTCCTTGCATTTAAAGACATTTGCGTGTGTGAGACATTTACAGTGAATTTCTTGTGTACTCTAAGCCTTGTGTTTTCAGTGTAGACTCAGTGTTTCTTTGACTCATTATTTTTGCAATATTTTTCAGTGTTATCGCTCATCTCATAATTTTTATGTGTTTTTTTTATGCTACTCTATGTCTTTAGTAAGTATTATTGTGTAGTGTACCAGTCAGTCACTCCGTGTGAAGTAATTCATTAATTTTTTTTTTTGTATTCTTTCAGCATTGTATTCTCCAGTATTTGTCATCTACCAAATTATCCATTTATTTCTATGTTTACTTTTTTTTCGTACACCAGCAGTGTCTCATTCCCTGATCTTTTCGCAGACTTGTGTACCATTATTTTTGCCAGCAATTTTTGTCGTATCAGTCACAGCAAGATTTTGTTGTAAGAATATACTAAGAAAAATGAATAAGTGAATATGTTGTGTGTGCCCCGCCACTTGTAAGTGTTGTATGCCCCGCCACTTGTAAGTGTTGTATGCCCCGCCACTTGTAAGTGTTACGCTAACAGTTTTGTTTCTTGTTTTATTTTTATTCATATTTTTCATATTTCTTTGAACAAATTCACTCTTAGTGTAATTTTAATTTCTTTTTAACGTAAAGTGTTTTCTTTACTCTGTTTGAGTAAATTGTTTTGTCTAATTTACAATTAAGAGTTAAAGTGTTCAATCAGTTTTTCTTCATATTTTTATTTTATTATTTAACCTACATTTTCCCAGTGGGAACATTTATTTCTGCATTGATATTTCTGCACCTTATTTTGTTTGCACTTGTTCTGCAGTGAATTATTTTGTTGCACTTGTTCTGCAGTGAATTATTTTGTTGAACTTGTTCTGCAGTGAATTATTTTGTTGCACTTGTTCTGCAGTGAATTATTTTGTTGCACTTGTTATGTAGTGAATTATTTTCTTTTATTGATATTTTTATGCATTATTATTCTCAGTTCATTATTTTTTTGGGCCTGTCTTTCAATTTTATTA
>NC_069400.1:53890424-53905424 GCF_026875155.1 Cherax quadricarinatus
GAGAGGTGGATGCGGGACAAGAGTTTTGGGGGGGTGGGTTGGGGTGTATGGTTTGAATGCCCATTTCACGGCTGTGTAGTGTGTGTGTGTATGCACAGTCATCTGAAAGCTCAAACCCCTTGTGTATGTGTATGTTATAGTCTTCGGTGGTGGGGTTTGTGGTGGTGTGTGTTCCCCAAAATAATGCTCCTCATTCTATGTATCCATTTACAAATAAAATACCATTAAAATGCTAGTAATCCAAATTTTTCCTCTCAGCTTCTACAAATGCCAACACTTGTGAAAGTGTGTGTGTGCTTGTTAACCCTCCCCCAGCTACCCCCCCTCCCTTTTCATGCACTCATCGTTATCTCCCCCTTTCTATGCTGTTTCTACTCTAAAATTTTGGTAAAAACACACACACCACACACACAAAACCCCACACACACACAACAACACACACACACACCACAAACACCCACCACACACAACACATACACACACACACACCACACACACCACAACCCCCACACACATAAAACACACACACACACACACAGGCATGCTTCAAAAAGTCCCGGGACGGTGGAAAAGTGGTCCCGCAATGGCTTTCGAATTTAACCCCGCCAAATGCAAAGTCATGAAGATTAGAGAAGGGCAAAGAAGACCCCAACACAGTATAAGCTTATGGCCAAAAACTACAAACCTCTCTCAAAGTGAAAGATCTTGGGGTGAGTATAACACCGAGCAGTCTCCGGAAGCACAATTAACCCGATAACGCTGCAGTATGGGCGCCTGGCAAAAACCCGAGATTAGCATTCCCTACTTAAATAAGGAAACTTTCGAGACATGTACAGGGTACCCCAGGCCCATACTGGATATGCAGCACCATTTGGAACCCACACTTGACAAGCACGTCAAGAAATTAGAAAAGTGCAAAGGTTTGCAACAAGGTTTGTTCCAGAGCTAAGGGGAATTCCTCGATGAAAAAGGGTTTAAGGGAAATCGGCCTGAGACACTAGAGGGCAAGGGGGGTTGGGGGGAAAACATGAAAAACGACTTAAAAAACGGCGGGGCATAGCAAGGTAAAACGAGACAAGAGGTTCCAGAGAAGGACAAGTTTAAGAGGGATCCCCTTTTGGGGGAATTTTAAGACTCAGTTTGAGTCACAAGGGATGTTAGGAAGTATTTTTTCCATCATGGGGGGTCGGTTTTGGAAAAACAGTCTGGAAAAGCGATGTAGGGGGGGCAGGAAACCCAAACCCATGCTTTTAAGAGGGGTTTGAAAAAACTCAGGGAGGAGGGGGGGAGGGTAGGACCTTAGTAGCATTAGTAAAGAGGGGGGGCGGGGAACTGAGTCTGACCCCTGCAACCCCCAATTAGGTGAGTACAATTAGGTGGGGACACACATGCACACCCCCACACACCACACACCCACACACACACACACACACACACACCCCAAAACACACACACACCCCCCCACACACACAAAAAATTTTGCCAGTGCTTGAAAAAATACATATGTAGTTGCACTTGTGTCCTTTTATGCAAGATTGGACTTTGTGTTCACCCTGAGTAGCTCAAACATCAAGAACATCACACATGAAAGGCCCTGTGGAGCTAGTGACCACTTGGTTCTGAGCTTGGAATACAGTGTAGAGCTACAAGTGGAGAGGGTAACAGGAGTAAAAAGGTAAAAGCCAAACTATGTAAGAGGGGACTATACAGGTATGAGGACTTTCCTGCAGGAGGTTCAGTGGGAAAGAGAGTTGGTAGGAAAGTCAGTAAACGAAATGATGGACTATATAATAAACTGCAAGGAGGCAGAGGAAAAGTTTGTTACCAAGGGTAACAGAAATAATTGGAAGACCAGAATGAGCCCCTGGTTTACCCGAACATGCAGGGAGGCAAAAACTAAGTGTGCTAGAGAATGGAAAAAGTACAGAAGGCGAAGGACCAAAGCACCCAGGAAAATAGAGAGATTAGTCGACGAGCCAGAAACAACTATGCATGGATAAGGAGGGAGGCCCAGTGGCAGTACAAAAACGACATAGCATCGAAAGTCGAGTGTGACACGAAACTGCTTTACAGCCACATCAGGAGGTAGACATCAGCCAAGGACCAGGTAATCAGGCTGAGGAAAGAAGGTTGGAAGCTCACAAGAAGTATGTGAGGAGCTCAACATGAGATTTCAGGAAGTATTTTCAGTGGAGGCTGAAGGGACACTGGGAAGACAAACAGTGGGGTACACCAACAAGGGATATACCAACAAGTGTTCGATGAAATACACACTACTCAGGAGGAGCTGAAGAAGCTCCTAAGTGACCTTGATACCTCAAGGCAATGGGACCGGACATCTCTCCATGGGTCCTTACAGAGGTAGAAGAGACACTGTGTGTGCCATTAACCACACTCTTCAACACGTCCCTTGAAATTGGGCAACTACCTGAGGTATGGAAGATGGCAAATGTAGCTCTCATCTTTAAGAAAGGAGACAAAAAATGAAGGGCACTAAGCTATAGACCCATTGTCACTGACGTGTATAGTATGTAAAGTCAAGAAGATTATCAGGACGAGCACCTGGAGCGGAACAAGGTTATAAATGACAGCCAGCACGGATTCATGGAAGGCAAATCTTGTGTCACAAACCTGCTAGAGTTTTATGACAAGGTAACTGAAGTAAGACATGAGAGGGAGGGGTGGGTTGATTGCATTTTCTTGGATGCAAGAAGGACTTCAACACAGTTCCTCAGAAGAGATTAGTGCAGAAGCTAGAGGATCAGGCACGTATAACATGAAAGGCACTGCAATGCATCAGAGAATACCTACCAGGGAGGCAACAGCGAGCAATGGTCCGTGATGAGGTATTAGGGTGGGCGCCTGTGACGATCGGGGTCCCCACAGGGGTCAGTCCTGAGCCCAGTGCCATTCTTGGTAAATGTGGATGACATGACGGAAGGGATAGACTCAGAAGTGTCCCTGTTTGCAGATGATGTGAAGTTAATGAGGAGAATTAAATCAGATGCAGACCAGAAAATCTATAAAGAGACCTAGACAGGCAGGACGTGTGGTCCAGAAACTTGCTCCTAGAATTAAACCCCACCAAATGCAAAGTCATGAAGATTGGAGAATGGCAAAGAAGACCCCAGACAGAGTATAGGCTAGGCGGCCAGAGACTGCAAACCTCACTCAAGGAGAAAGATCTAAGAGCGAATATAATACCGAATACGTCGCCAGAAGCACACGTTAACCAGGTAATTGCTGTGGCACATGGGCGCCTGGCAAACCTGAGAATAGCGTTCCGGTACCTCAGTAAGGAATCGTTCAAGTCTCTATACACTGTGTACTTCAGGCCCATACTGGAGTACGCAGCACCAGTTTGGAACCCACACCTGGTCAAACATATCAAGAAATTAGAGAAAGCACAAAGGTTTGCAACAATGCTGGTTCCAGAGCTAAGGGAAATGTTCTATGAAGAAAGGTTAAGGGAAATCGGTCTGACGACACTGGAGGACAGGAGGGTTAGAGGAGACATGATAACGACATACAAAATACTGCATGGAATGGACATGGTGGACAGTGACAGGGTGTTCCATAGATGGGACACGGAAACAATGGGTCACAATTGGAAAATGAAGACTCAGATGAGTCAAAGGGATGTTAGGAAGTTTTTTCTTCAGCCACAGAGTTGTTAGGAAGTGGAATAGTCTGGCAAAATGGTTTTAGTGGAGGCAGGAACCATACATAGTTTTAAGACGAGGTATGATAAAGCACATGGAGCAGAAAGAGGGGGACCCATAGCAGTCAGCGAAAAAGGCGGGTCAGGAGTTGAGTCTCGACCCTGTTATACAATTATTTGGAAAATTAGGAAAGTACACACACACACCAAAAAAAAAAAACATATAAACATCATAAAATCGGGGAAGGGACAGAAACCTGCAAAAGGGGAGTATAGGAGATGTCCAAAGACTGCAAACCTCGCTCAAGGAAGGATCTTGGGGTGAGTATAACATCGGATGTCTCTGAGTTGAGGTATCTTTACCCCCGTACACAAATAACCCCCACATAAAAGACAGAAACTTACGACGCGTTTTGTCCTACTTGACCATTGACAAAACCCAAAGGAACGGGTTTGGGGAGCGATGAGTGGAGGTAGGAACCATAAAAAGCTTTAAACGGGTAGATAAAGGTAGACACTTTGTTTTCCTCCCCGCAGGCGAACATACCCTGCAATGTGGCTCTTTTTAACTTTTGACACGTGAACTCCCACCTCTTTTATTAGGGACATGGGTTACAAGTTCGAAAGGTATCCCTACCCGCAACAGTGTAGAAATTGCGGGCAATTTGGCCATCCAGCAAAATTTGCATGTCTACAGCGAATGCCCAGTCGTGGTCCAAATACCTTTCTAATAGTCTTGAAATCGACCTCCCTCTTGCCTATTTCATGAGGCTCACCCTTCGTACTCTGCCTTATCTGGGTTTATTTGGAGAGATTTCCCGGGGGTAACCCCCCCGCGGCCCGGCGTGCCCGGCTTCCTAGGTCAGGTCCCAGGGGCGACCCCCACCAGTCGACTTACACCCGGTACCCTTTTATGTGGGGAAAATAGAAAAAGGGGGGGAAAGAAAACATCAATGTTTCTACTCGGGGGGGAATCGAACCCAGGCCTCACCGTGTGAACGAGGCGTTAACACCCGGCCACCGGGCCCCCCCAGGGGTAATTGGGGGGGCTTGTGTTATTTTCCCATTTTTCCCCCCTTGGTGTTGCTTAAAAACCAAAATTAAATTTCTGTTATCTACCCCTCCAGGGTTAATTTATTGTTTCTTTAGATCCTTTTTGAGGGGCCTTTAATGAAAGTGCCCTTCTTCTACGCACTGATATTCCATTCCCGCTATTTTGGTTTACTTCGCTGCATTACATAGCACCCCTATCCCTTTATAGGGGTTACGCTTGTTCTTTATATCTCCTCCCCTGCATTTTAAAATTCCGGGGTATTGCTTTTTCTTTTTTCGTCTTTTCTGCAACCGCTTCTGTTTCTTGGGGATTTTAAAACCCATCATTTTCTCTGTGTGGGGTCTCACTGTGATTCCCGTGGCATTCATTTAGAGGCTTTTCTTGCTACCCCCCCCTCCATGTTTTAAATACAGGTACTCACACCCATTTTGACCTCGGACTCACACTCTTCTTTGCATCGATTTCTCAGTCTGCTCTTCCTCCACCGCATTAGACTTCACCTGGTCTGTTCTCCCAGATTTACATGACAGCAATCATTTCCCAATCATTCTTCTTCATATTCACCACCTTTTCGTATCCCACGCTGGCAATTTGATCAGGCAAATTGGAACCTTTACTCAAAAATAACTGTTTTTAGTGAGATTTCCTTCTTCATCCTCCAATGATGAGCTTTTAAACATCTCTTTCCCCGTCCTCCATTTTAACCGCAGCTTCTCATTCTATACCTGGAGACCTGGAGTTTACCTGGAAGATTTTTCGGGGGTCAACGCCCCCCGGCCCCGTCTGTGACCAGGCCAAACTTCGGCAGGCATTCTCAGAAATGCGTGCCTTGGTGTTCTCCTCCTTTTGCTAGTGCAGTATGTTTGAAACGCACTGCATGGGGCAGGTACCGGTAAAAACTAGAACCAGGGGAGAGACTTATTGATTTTAAGCAGAAGCGTGCGATCACTCAGCGTGTCATCCTGACGCTAAACTCACTTGCTGGCGAGATTATGTCTCCACCATCACCTCTACCTCCTCTATGAGTGAACTCTGAAAAAAGTACGAAAACTGACGGGTAAATATTCTCCTGACCCGGCTCCTTTTTCTGGGGGTTTTGCCGGTGTTTATATAACAAACCCACTAGATGTTTTCCAATGAAATTTGGGAATCATTTTGGTCCGTATTTTCTCACGGGCTCCATCTATGCCCCCCCGTTTCTTTTCCCCAAAGCTGCCAGAGAGTTAGTACCCTTGGACTTTTCTTCTCTCAGGGAAGAACAGTATAATGTGCCTTTTACACTTCAACACTCTCAGCTTGCCGATCATCGGCAGCTGGGCCCGACGACATTCATATTCGTATGCTACAACATTTACATCAGTCAGCCCTTGCAGTCCTATTACGCCTTTTCAGTCTTATTTGGTCACAAGTTCTTCCACAGCTGTGGAAATCTGTCATTGTTCTCCCTTTCCGCAAACCAGGTACTACGGGACATGAAGCCTCCCACTATCGTCCCATTGCTCTTACCAGTGCAGTTTGCAAAGTGATGGAACGCCTGGTAAATAGAAATTTAGTGTGGTATTTAGAGACACACAACAGTCTCTCCACTCGTCAATATGGCTTTCGTAAGGGACGTTCTATTATAGACCCCTTACTGCGCTTGGATACATATGTTTGTAATGCCTTTGCGAATAACTACTCAGTTATTGCCATATTTTTTGACCTTGAGAAGGCATATGACACAACTTGGAGGTATAATATTTTGGCCCAAGCCCACTCGTTAGGCCTCCGAGGCAATCTACCATCCTTCCTTAAGAACTTTTTAACTGACAGACATTTCCGTGTTCGGATTAATAATGTGCTCTCCCCGGACTTTATCCAAGCTGAAGGAGGCCGTCGGGCAAAATTCGTAACTCGTTTATTTACCGTCCGATTTTCTCCAGTTTTGGTGCACAAGACAAAGTGTTTTCACTCTTTCTTGAAAATATTTATCAAAAATATACCTCAAACAACAACTGAGAAAAGACTGATTTACTGAAAATGCCCTTGGGACAGAAGTCATTCTTATATGGGGCTACGTAAGGTTGTTTGGACACTTGGTGCCGAGAGAACAATGCTAATACTTATTTTGACCGATCGATTTCCTCTAAATACCTTATCGTTATTTCACAAAAAAAATAAAGTTTGTTAGTTTCTGGAATATTGCAAAAAAATCTGCCCTTTACTCCCACATAACTCCCAAAGTATTTGGAATATTTCCAAAAAACTCATCGGTGGAAATAAGAGAAATCATTATTCTACAATATCTGTGAATATTATTCCATTTAATTAAGTAATAAAGGAAGCACTTCCTACTTTAGGTGAATAAGTTACTTCCGAGATATCGGCCGGGAACGCCGGCCGGCCCCCCGTCTCAAAAAAAAAAAAAAAATCGCGAAAATCGCGTTTGTTTGGGTGTATTTCATAGTAAACTGATGTTCTAGTGCAGTTATCCTCTTCAAAACACCGTTTTCTCTTACTCAGAGACTAAAGAATGGGACATGGAGAGGAGTAACTCAATATTTATCGAAATATTCCCGATAATCTTTCGTCATATTATGGCCTATTTTATTCAGTCTAGAGTATATAACATGTTTATATGTTAATTATAGTGCTTATTATATCATATTAGATCAATTCTGATAGACAAATAAGCCGTAGAGTTGATATATAAGCGTAATAATGGGTGATTCCTGCTGGCACTCTCGGGAGCGGGAACACTGCTGAGCGTTCCCGTCTGGTTCCCGGTTGTAGCTAAGTCTATGGATAAGTCCCACCTACTGTTATATGATGCCAAATAGTCAGTTATTATATTAGAAAGAATAATGCAAGAAAAGGCGATAAAAACAAGGAAACAACTCCAAAAAAATATATTGGCCGTGAGCAGACTCGCTACCAACATCGCCGTCACCATACCTGATATAAAGGTCTGTAATTTCTTGTAGAAACGTCGTAGAACATTCATTCTGGTACCATTGTGTTGCCAAAGAGTTGAGCTATTTTTCACTATATATAACTCAACTTCCATATTTTTTCGATTTTTGGGTGAGCGCGGGGGGAAAATTGCCCTACGGCCTCCGAAGGTGTCCCCGAGGGATGTGTTCTCAGCACAACACCTTTTCTCCTTGCTATAAATGATTTAGCCTCTAGTCTTCCATCAAATATTTGGTCATCACTCTATGTTGATGACTTCGCTATTGCCTGTGCAGGCGCTGACTGTCACCTCATTACAGTTTCTCTCCAGCATGCAGTCGACCGTGTTTCCAATTGGGCCACCACACATGGGTTTAAATTTTCCAGTACCAAAACTCACCAAATTACTTTCACTGGATGCTCTGTCATCTCCAATCATCCTATGTATCTCTATGGCTCCCATATCCCTGAACGTGATACAGTCAGGTTTCTGGGCCTCCTCTTTGACCGTAGGTTATCCTGGAAACCTCACATTACTTCTCTGAAGGCAACTTGTCACAGCCGGCTGAACCTTCTTAAAACCCTTGCTCATCTTTCATGGGGAGCTGATCGTCGAACTCTCCTTCGCCTACATTCCACCCTCATTTTATTGAAACTTGATTATGGTGACCAGATCTATTCAGCGGCCTCTCCTGCTACTCTCTCTAGCCTTAACCCCATTCATCACCAAGGATTACGTTTATGACTTGGTGCTTTTCGCTCTTCCCCTGTAGAGAGCCTCTATGCAGAAGCGAACGTTCCATCTTTATCTGATCACCGTGATGCCCATTGCCTTCGCTACTATGTACGTTCTCATGATCTCTGCAATCCTTCCATTTATAGAATGGTCACTGATATTAGTAGACATTCTTTATTTGTTCGCTGCCCTTGTTTACTCCATCCCTTCTCTCTTCGCCTACATTCGCTCTCGTCTTCTCTTCAATTACCACCTTTCTAGGTTCATGAAGCATCTCACTTTTCCCTACCCCCCTGGGAAGTTCCAGCTGTTCGAGTCTGTTCTTTCTCTCTCCCTTGCTTGAAAGCCCAACTGTCTACAGTCGCTTCCCGCTCTCTTTTTCTTGACCACTTCCACTCTCATTCTCATGCCATTGCAGTGTACACAGATGGCTCTAAGTCTTCTGACTGTGTAGGATTTGTAGCAGTGTTTCCGGACAGCGTCGTACAAGGGCATTTACTATCTTTGGCTAATATTTTTACTGCTGAATTGTATGCCATTCTTGCAGCACTTATCCGTATTGCATCTATGCCTGTGTCATCATTTGTGGTTGTCTCAGACTCCCTTAATGCTTTACAGGCTATACAGAAATTTGATACACCTCACCCCTTAGTCTTCCGTATCCAACTTTGGCTACGCCGCATCTTTACCAAGCATAAAGATATTGTTTTTTGTTGGGTCCCTGGTCATGTTGACGTACAGGGCAATGAACAGGCAGACACTGCTGCGCGGTCAGCAGTACATGACTTACCAGTTTCATATAGAGGTGTTCCATTTACGGACTATTTTGCTGCAATAGCTACCCACCTTCACACCCGTAGGCAACAACGTTGGTCTACTCTGCTCGGTAACAAACTTCAATCTATTAAACCGAGTATAGGTTACTGGCCGTCTTCTTGTCACCTGTGTCGAGGTTGGGAGACTTCTCTCTCCCGTCTTTGCATTGGCCATACTCGTCTTACTCATGGATATCTCATGGAGAGGCGCCCTGCTCCTCTCTGTGAGAATTGTCTGGTTCCATTATCGGTCAGCCACATTCTGTTGGACTGCCCACTTTATCAACGAGCACGCAGAATTTACCTCCGTCGTCGTCTTCGCCCCGCTGCTCTCTCTTTACCTTCCCTTCTTGCTGATGGACCCACCTTTTATCCGGACTCTCTCATTGACTTTTTGACAGCAACTGACTTACTTCACAAACTCTGATACCTTCAGCCCTTTCTACCTCAATCTCTTGCTACCCTCTACCCCCGCACTATCCCCTACCCCACTGTTTTCTGTAACCTACTGATCATCCCTCCCCCCTTCTGCCGCCCAACACCCTCGCTTCCTTCCCTACCCTGCAGCGCTGTATAGCCCTTGTGGCTTAGCTCTTCTTTTTTTATTATAATAATAATAATAATCACCATCTGCTGGGTGCGTCATTCTTGTAGGATTGTTTGGTCCCGTGGGTTAGAACGTCATGTGTAATTTTCATTCACCATGAGGTGGGCCAAAACGACATGGGTTCGAATCATCGGCTAGTCGCAGTTGTTATTGATTAATACCACTCTTTCGTGGATAGAATACTAATATATATATATATATATATATATATATATATATATATAAATATATATATATATATATATATATATATATATATATATATATATATATGTATATAATGTAGTCATTTTCGAGTATATGTGTGTAAAATACTTTCAGTAAACATAATCATAACTCCCGCAGGAGCTACATAATCACCACGCCGAGACAGTGGGTGTCCGGCGCTACTGCCCAGGTATGTGTCTACGTGGACAACCCTTCTGCTCCAGATGGTAAGCTGACCTTCGCTGTCAAGACTTATGACTGGCAACCGGTTGATGAGGATCGGAACTTCACCGTTGTTCCGAACACTGTTGTCCATATTCCTGGAGGTTAGTGGTAAATGTAATTCATATTCAAATAACTGAGTATGTACATTATAATTTTTAAATTCTGGCAAGCCAGGTTATTGGTATCTGCAGTGCTAGTTTGTCTAATAGCTAGTCTCAAACACCATGATTACTTGGGAATTATTAAAGACAGGTTTTGTACCATTCATGTTAATACAGATGCAGCTCCATATTTTAACTACTCAGTTCAGGTTTTCATAGGTGAACTGAATACAATCTGCGGATGTTTGAATATCTTTACACTAGTTAAACATTAATTCAATGCTTCTCCAGTGCTAAAATTTAATTTATGTAGTGTTGATGATTATGTCTCTGCTTTAAGTCTTAATCAGTCACAGAGTTCACTGATGAATTAGTTGTCTCTAGTGCACTAAACAAATGTACTAACACTAAAAATCTACAAAATTATTAGTTATTTATTATTAATATATGCACTATATCTGTAGGGTATAATTGTAGTCAAATTTATAATTATTTTTCAAAATAATTAGAAATTGTTTTTTTCTCATTAAAAAAATAAAACAATTGCAAGTGTTGTGACACTTTATTGTGGCAACCTTTCGAGCTCCAGATCTGTTAAGTTGTTACCGGCTTGACAAACCTCCTAGAGAGCGAAACGTTGGCATTAGTGACCTTTTATCTAACATATTGTTGATAATTCTGAAAGAATGTTGTTTACGTCTACAATTTACCTACACGTTCACATCAAGAAGACTTTAATCCCCAAAATAAGATATCAAGAACAAAGTGAAATTTAGATAAAGAGCGAAGAGAATATTGTAGAATAGTGAGAGCTGGAATAACTATTATGTTAATTTAGATAAAGAGCGAAGAGAATATTGTAGAATAGTGAGAGCTGGAATAACTATTATGTTACTTTCAGGGAAGACTGAGAAGTGCTATGAAGTCGCAGTGCCAAGTTCGACCTATAACTACGGTGACCTGCACATCTTTGGCAGTGTTGCTGGTGTTAACATCAGTTCGTACAGTGAGTATGTCTGGAAGCGCTCCAAGCAGTTACCTTCATCCAGACTGACAAGTACCTCTACGAGCCTGGCGAGAACGTCAAGTTCAGAATTCTCACAGTGACTGGACCTTATTTAAACGTCTCTACTGACCAGGTAAGAGTCAATAATACCGGCACATGGGCCTCTATAATAGCACAAGGTGACCTATAATATCTACAGATAAACTTAATTTTATAACCCAGACAATATGAAAATAAGTCAATTATTATTATGTGAGTGATCGTTCATTACAAAAGAAGGTAAGATTCTATATTAGCAGTAGCAAGTGTGCAGCCAAAAAAATTTATAACATGTAAATACTATAGTAAATATCTGCCAGCAGCTGAGCAGCTGTAATAACAGTAGGAAAGATTCTATAATAACCCAGCTGGGAATACTGGAGTTAATATTGATCATGAGAACTTCTACAGTGGCTGCAGAAGAACGTCAACAATAACATTTATAACATAAAGGTCGCACTAGATCAAGCTGCCAATATCACATCGAAATTGGTCGTTAATATCACACTGTATGATTAAATATAAGCTGTGTCTCGTAAAAATTACTCTATATTAGATACCTGGAGTTTACCTCTTAAAACGACAGAACTAAAATAAAATTGGAAAAAGAGCTTAGACTGACATGAAAAAAGTTCAATATTCGTTTTGTCTGAACTTGTCCTAGCAAATATATTTAAATAAATGTTGCAGTTTTATTACAAAAATATAATTTATTAAAACAAAATAATTTAATTCAATATGTTTTAAGAACTTGATGGTATACAAGAATCCTTGAAGGGTAGGAAGAGCACTGATATTTGTGAGTACAGGAACTCATTAATAATTAAATTTTAGTAAAATTCGAATTGCATGCTACAGCATATTAATTCCTCTTAAAATTATCAATAAATATCTATATACATATATATGTGTTCGAGATATAGATTCTGACATATTATGCACGTTGTTCGTTTTTCCATTCTATTTTTCCTTTTTTTTACTGCATTTTATTTTCAAAAAAAGTTCACAAAAACAGTATATAGGGGTGGTAGAGAAGAGAATATTCAGCTCCAGGGAGAAACCTCCTGAGTTTTCCTAGAAGTTCTTACATATACTATCTTTTAACATTCCGGCCATATCCCACCGAGGTAGGGTGACCTAGAAAGAAAAAACAAAGTGTCTCTATATATAAATTTAGTTATGTATACAGGAGAAGGGGTTACTAGCCCATTGCTCCGGCATTTTAGTCACCTTTTTGCGACACTTACGGCTTAGGGAGGAAGAATTTTGTTCCATTCCCCATGGAGATAAGCGGAAATAAATAAGAACACGAACTAGTAAGAAAATAGCAGAAAACCATTTTTTCCTGTTTACCTGGGTGTTACTGAGGGGTTTTTGGCCCGCATCCTGGGGGAAAAGATTAAGGACCCCAATGGAAATAAGTTACAGTCTTCGATGACACACTGACTTTCTTGGTTATCCTGGGTGGCTAACCCTCTGGGGTTAATTGTTTCTCGGTATTCTCGATAAGCCACACCAACAACAGTCTTTCCACATCTTCGAGTAGTACAGTACTTTAAAAGCTGACCTGGTACAGCAGCACAGCAGCAGCTGACCTGGTAAGCACAGCGCCAAGGACCAAACGGCACGTGGGACGAATATTATTTTTTCCATGTAGTGGGGCAATTTTTTTGGGCCCTGGAGGTAATGGTTTTAAAATACATCGGAATCAAATTGATGTATTAAAAAATATAATATTTTTAAACAATTACATATAATTTTTAAAAAAAAAAAATAAATATAAGTGGGCACCTAGTCGGGAATTAGGCTTCAAGGAAGATAATTTTGGTTTTTCTAAGGTTTTAAATCCACTTTAACCACTTTTTATTTTTTTTTAAATAAATATTTTATTTAATATATAAAAAATTTTAAAATAATTTTAATAAAAAATATATATATAATTTTGACCTCCCGGAAAGGGAAAAAACTTTAAAAAGAAATTTGGGGTTTTTTTCCCTTTTAAAGGGCCTTTTAAATTTTTCCATTTCCCCCTACCACCCCATTTTTTTAAAACTATTTTTTTTTTACAATAGGAATATTTTATTACAAAAATTGGTACAGAAGTTTTAAGAGATACATTTTTTAATATAAAGGTGGAAATATACGGTACATTTTGTTACGTGTGAAATCCCCGATTATAGGCGAAAATTCATCCAGCCCCTCAAGCTGGGGCGTGTGCCCAAAATGCAGAATGAAATTCCCCCCTTTTGAAAGCCGCACTGAGCCGCTGAAACAGAAAACAAAGCTCCCCTGGGATCCCTAGTTCCCTGATGAGTTTTTTTTCCCAGCTCCTTAAGGAAATTGGGATGCACTTTTTCCCCATGACCAAAGGGGCCCTCTGAGCCTATGGGAACAAACATATAATGATGGGGTAATTTCTCCATATTTTCAAAGTTTTTGGGGGGACCCCCTGAAGCTGGCGCCCCTCCTTCCCCCTTTGGTGTTTTGGGGAGATAGGTTTTCCAGCCCAAGGTAAAAGCACAGTATATTCCCACACCCCCCTGTTTTCCCATCTGCCCAGGCTTGAGGGGTGAAAACCCCTGGAGGGTTCGGGCCCTGCCATCAATTTGAAATAGTTTGGGGGTCCCTTACGCGGGGCACCCCAGCTGTTTTGACTCCCTTGAAAATGTTTTTAAACCCTCCTAAATTTTCTTGCAATTTTTCCCCCGGTTTTAAACGGCACACGGACCATGGCCCCCGAACGGCTCCCTTCTTCACTCCCACAAATACACCTGTGTTCGGCGGGAAATGGGGGGGGGGCAAGTCGAAGGGCAAAAACCGTGCGGATGGCTGTGGGTCGGCCGTGTGCCAAGGGCTGGATTTGGGGAAAAACACCCCAACAGAAAGTCCCCGCAGAGGGGCCTCATGCCAGCAGGCGGGCCTATACCTTCCCTGACACCTCGAAGCATCATTGAGGGTATATTTTCCCCTATTGGGCCACCCAGTTTCGATTGTTTGTAGTTGTTGGGGGGAGCAGGTCTTTTTTTTCTAAGCCCCCTTAGATTAACCCAGATCATTGCTCCGTCAATGAATTTTTGGGGCCTGGACTCCAATCTTGTCCCTTTAAATGTTCAGGGAGGGAAACGGGTGCTACAAAACTCTCTGGATCAATACACAGGACGAAAAACAGGTTTAAAGCAATCTGTGATGGGCTTGCCGGGCACCAATGCCCCCCTTCTGCTGGGAAATGGTTTGCATGGTTTTCCCCTGCCCGTCTTCTAGAAAAAGGTTAAGTACTTTCGTAAAAAACTGCCCGAATACTGTCCCTATTTTGCAGTATAGGGTTACATATGAAGGTGCACATCTTAGGGAATATGCCCCAAACCCGGGCAGACTCAAAACCTTTGTGGAAGGTACAAAGGCATCGTGGGGGTTTTCCCAATTGCCTATTCCCTTTTCCATTTTTCCTTAAAAAAAAGGTTTTTTTAATTTCTTCCTGAGAATTTTGTCAATGGCAAATTTCCTTTCCCCGAGGTGCTCCTACAAGACACTATTTGGGGGGGGGGCAATTACTGGCGCTTTCCCGGTAGTTTTTTATCTCACTGCATTTATCCCCTTGTTTTCCCGACGAGATTTATT
>NC_069400.1:53912924-53922629 GCF_026875155.1 Cherax quadricarinatus
CAGAGAAAAGGAAGAGAAGAGAGCTGAAAACCCTATGATATTCACTCTTTTACTTCAGGAGTCACCTCACCCTCAACAAGTCCACAGCATAATAGGTGAAAACTAGTATTCTACTGGGGGTTTTTACCGTTGTGAGAAGTAAAGGTGACAGTGAGGATGGTTTGACTTCTTGATAATTGACAATGATACAAGAGACAGCTGAGCTAATTATTCGCATGTGAAGCGTTACTTTATGCAGTAATAATAACAATAATAATAAAAAAATATAATAATAAATAATATCTTTATTTGCTACTTGTCACTAGGGCCCGTTAACCATGTACATCAAAGACATACACTATACAGAAAGCCGCTTGTTGTGCTGATATTTCGGGCAAGTTATATCAGTTTTGTCCAGGATGCCACCCATACCAGTCGACTAACACCCAGGAACCCATTTATACTGATGGTGAACATGGACGGCAGGTATCTTATGGAAACACGTCCGTAATGTTTTTTCCAGCCGTAACCGGAGGAGATTCGAAATCCGAACTCAGTATGTGAGCTGAGTGCACTAGCGATCGAACTACGGGGCACGCGATCTGGTAGTGTGCCTAGGGCCGTCCCTAATGTCGGGTAAATTACGTCGTCAAACCACCAGCTAGTAAAAGCAACAAGAGTTATGAAAGGGGTTTAGTTGGGATTGGATGTGAAGGGGGAGCAATGTGAGCCAGGCATGCAGCACCGGTGTTTGGGATAAAAGATGTTCACAACTTCAGTGACGTTCTGGGAAAGGGGGCGCTGACCCCACCCACTGGCTGCATCTGCTACATATTCAAACAACAACCTCACCTACCACAACTACCACAACCAATCCCACAAATCCAACAACCTCCAATTTGATTGTGTCTGCAACTGGCGAAGATACTTTTTTAACAAATGCCCACCAATTTGAAGAAATATGCAGTGAATCTTGGCAAGTTGTACGGTCGACGACGACTTGAACAGTATTTCAGTGATTCAATAATGAAAAATGATAGTGTTGCGAACCACAGAATTTCCAATAACCAATAGCAAGCGGCGTGTATGCTAGAAACACCGTCGCCAGTTCGCCAGTGGAAGACACAACTGTTATTGCAATTTTGTTCATGGCAACGTGTAAAGAGCACAGTATTGCAAGATATTGGTCGACATACCTACAAATATATTTCTCCGGGATTCCGAAATCTCATCACCCTCTTTTTATCGCATTTTTCAGACAAGAGTAACTTCCATCTGGTACAATACATTATACTAAATTAACGATGCTTTTATTATCTGAAAAATAAGTTCAGGGATTTCTCTATCCCTTCCCGATCTTTGTAAATTTACGAGTCCTGGTCTTTTGCAGAGACAGAATATCATTAAGTAGGTAAATGTGTTCCCAGCAATAAAAAACGCTTTGATATCAAATGATCGTTTTGGTGGTTTTGAGAGTGACTAGGCATTACATTTGACTGTGTACACAAGTCTGAAACAATGGAAAAATACAAAGACATTATTAGGATTTTGAGTAAGGTGATGAGGAAAGTGAAGTCATATCATTTGGGAAAGAGTATACACTGCTTACTAATAGCCAGTTGGAACCCACATCTACCAAGTATGTAAGGAAGCTAGAAAAAAATGCAAAGATTTGCAACAAGACTGTCCCGGAGCTAAGGGTCTGTCATACGAGGAAAGATTAAGGGAGATCTACCGACGACACTGGAGGACGGGAGAGAGAGGTTGTATGATAACGACCTAAAAAAATACTGAGAGAATCGACAAGGTGGACAGAGACAGGATGTTCCAGAGATGGGACACAGCAACAAGGAGTCACAGTTAGAAGGCGAGGGCCCAGATGAATCACAGGGACGTTAGGAAGTATTTCTTCAGTCACAGAGTTGTCAGGAAGTGGAATAGTCTTGGAAGTGATGTAGTGGAGGCAGGATCCATACATAGCTTTAGAAGAGGTATGATAAAGCTCATGGAGCCGGAAGAGTGACCCAGTAGAGGCCAGTGAAGAGGCGAGGCCAGGAGCTATAAATCGACCCCTGCAACCACAACTAGGTGAGTACAACTAGGCGAGTACTGGTACACAAGCCCTTTATTCGATTTTTTTTTTTTGCGTATAAACGTGACAGACGTGTGTTGTACAATGATGAAACATGAAAACAAATGCCCAGTTTTAACACAGGTATTGCTGCTTCTGATGTCTTAGGCTAATGACATCGTAGCATTTCAGTTGCATCACAAACGTGATGTGATGTTAACATTTTACACTTGAACGAAATGAAAGAAAGCGTGGACAGAGCCCATTGTAATATGAGTTGCTGTCATATATTTGACTAATAACAGGACTTTACTGATTGTTTCCGAAAGAGTTACAAGTGGTACATAAAACTGCTTTTCCAGTTTGTAGGCACTGCAAGTTGAATGTGCATCATACATACCAGTCAAGGATGGGAACAGACATATACCGACTTTGCTGCCTTCGTCACATCACCAGTGTTGTTGTACTGATGTTCACACCACAAGACGACCTACTTAGTGGAGGGATACACCATATATATTGCATATGTGTAAGGAATATGAAACACAACTGTGCATAGAACTTCTGCAACAGTTTTAATAACATTACCAGTGCCTGTCATATGTGTATAAATTTATAAGTAAATCATATTTAGAATGTAAGCAGAAAATGGCGGTAAACAAGTTCTTACAATGGAAAATTAAAGTTGAAAACTAAGCAGTCTTTATTTAAGGCTGCATTTTTCACAAAGAAACAGATAAGACAAATGCCTAAGTATATAAGTCAAAAAGAAATTCGTGTAGAGGGGGATTCCCAGATTCAACATATGGACCATGTTTTCTGTAACCCGGATGAGGAGCAGATGTGGGTGTAGTTAACAAGTTATATAATGTAATAACAGCTAACAGGAATAACCTCATTGTTTGCCTCAGTGTTGGAGGAAAATGATGTTGGGAAATGTAAGTGTGAGAGTTCATGACCACTTGTAAGGCAGCCATTAATCTAATTAGATCAAAGAAAAGGATCATCGATCATATGTAGCATTTTGCCTAGAACTGGAGTGGACAATGAATGGATGTCCAGAGCAATTGGGGTAAATTGTTGGCTAAACAAATACCAAAAGTAACCTGATATACCGTTCATTTACAACTGGGATGATCTGTGGTAAACATATTTATGCAAGGGATAGGGGTACATTTTCCTGGTGCTGAGGTAGCAACATTGGCCAACTTAATTACATAAGTAATTGCTAAAATGTCTTAAGACTTTAAGCTGAGAGAAGATAAAGGTCATTGTGAAAAGCAGAGAGGCTGCAGTATTAGGCGATGAGAGAGCAAAAATTTAAAAGCAAAATGTGTTGGGCAAATTTTGAGAAACAAGGACAGCTCACGAAGTAATTCTTGATTAAAAACAGAAAAACTTTTCTATAAATAAAATGAGAGAGGGAAGAAAATTAAAGGATAAAATTCTTAAATAGCATTAGATTATCTAGCACTAATTGCAAATGCAAAAAACAGATATATACTTTAATATATGAAATCTAGTTCGTTGTAAATAATAGACATCGCTGCTATGTTCCACATACAGGAATATAAAGTATTCCTCACTGAGAGTCAACAGGAAAAGAGGTGGAGTTGCTATGTTGGGAAAAATATCAACTGTTTGATCAGAACGATATAAAGAGGGAAGTGACAGACAGGAATCGCTGGGCTACCATTTCCTCAAAGGACGTGAAAGCTAATTTTCGATGTGATTTAGAGAGCCATTAGCCTCTACAGTCTACAGTGACCACGGTAAACTTCTTTGGGATGAAATTATACAGGCATCTAGAAACGAAAATGTAGTTATAATAGCTTTTAACTTTAATCAAATAAATTCCATCAGTTTGACAAGAACTCTAGGCTAGTGATTTTCCTGAAAATGACCCTGGTCTGATCTTTTTTTTTTTTTAAATTAAACAGTTTAATGTCAGGACCAACAAGAGGATAAACTTGCTGGACTTGGACCTGACAAACAACGGGTTTCTGACAGATAATCTTCAGGTTAATGAAGAACTTGGAGACGTGACTACTAATCACATTTAATATTTCACGGAATTACATAATAGTGATAACAAAGTTAAGATTTCCAATTCTGTGCAGCAAATTATATAGGACTAAGGGGTTCCTTGAAAAGTGAAGATTGGGGTAACCTGCTAGGGACTCATGGGTGAGACTGGATAAAAAGTGGCGTGGTCGCCAATTATGTTTTTCAAAGCATGTACGAGTAGTCGAGCTGTATTGTTCCAATGAGAATGGTCTCGAATGAATAAAAAATAGACTCAAAATCTTTTGAACAAAGAAACGATCCATTTCAGGCGAACGAGAGAAGTGAGGTCACCTTACTGAACAATAAAAAAAAGAAATGAATGGATATAATAAAACAGGAAGGAAAAAAATAGGGTAAATATTGTACAAAAAAATTTTAATTCAACTCAGCTTACTTTTTTGGTTTGAAATGGCACCATTTTAAATGCTTATTTAGTCTTTTTTTACATAAGAGGATTCAAAAAAAAACCCAGAATCTAGTAATTACTTATCAGGACGAAAATAAATTAACCATATCAGAGTCACTGCGACGTGGTTTTCAAGAAACTGATAGACTGAAGCTAAGAAGTCAACGACCAAAGGGGTTTAAAGTTTTAAAGGTTCTAAGGATTGAAGTAGGAACTTAGTAAACCCTCATAAGTCTTTTTAAAATTCACTACAAAGAAGTATTGTTCAGGTAAAAAAAAATGGCGTTGTGAAACCCTTTTACAAAGTGGGGATTTTATAGACTATTACCCCAACTCATTGGGGGGAAAGTTCATTGAACAAAATTACTGATGAAACCAAAAGTCACATTTATAGAAATAATCTGATTTTTAATAAATTTACATTTTACCCTTGGGAATTTCTTTAAAAAATTATAACATTTTTTTCCAAAAGCATTAAGGGAAACCCCTTGTAAAAAGAGAAGTAAATCCTTTCGGCCCCTTTGAAAATTTCCTAGAACACATAGGAATAGGGAAGAATTTTCTCCTGGGCCAAGGGCCCATTGCTGATAAATTTAAAACAGAGTTTGCTGCAAAATGGGGAAAATGGGAATGGAGCCTGTTAAAGTGGTGTCCCACGGGTTTTAAAGTTTTGGGGCCCCTTGTTTAAATCTACATAAATGACATTGATGATGGGTAATAGCGTATAAAGAATTTGCCGATGATACAAAAATTTGGTCGCAAAAAAATTTCAAATGTAAACACAAAAGGAAATGTGTGGAATGAGACAGAGCAACAAACGGGAAATTTATCAAAGAAACCCAGGCATTTTAATTAAGAACACCAAACCAGATTCATTGTTCAAAAAACAATATTTGGAATCTGGGTTTGTACCACATTTTATTTGCTAATGAATGAATTTGACATCATGAAGCTGAAACCCAATAAAAACCCAAATATATTCTAATTTAGTTCTTTATGACATTTAGATTTTCTTAGATTATAATCCACATTTTTTTTGTAAAAATTAGTATGTAAAATATGTGAATATGTAAAAATGTTGTAATTTTTTAAAAAAGTTATTAGCTCAGAGAAGCTAACAATGCCCCACAGTGGCCTGGAATCCTGCTTTTTGTGCCTACTCTCGCAGGGATTTTGGTGTTACAAAAACTAGCTGCTCACATAAACAACAAAAAAACTATTTAAAGCTGGCGCTATAAGATGAGATAGGGTCTGCCAGATGTGTGTTAAATCAAATGATATTTTGGTTTGTTAAGACAAGGGAACATCAATATAAACACTTTAATTCAAATAATAAAATTAGGGGTTTAAAGTGTCAACATTTTAATTACTAACATAATTTTCTTTTTCGGGGATTTACACTATCTACGTGGACACTCAAGAGGAGTCACACTCGACCAAAACTTAAGGTGGAATTTTGTGTTGCCTCGTTTGAAGTGACTTTGAAGCCCCCCAGCTATATTTCCATGATAAGACCTTCACCTTCACAGTGTGTGCCAAGTGGTTCTAACACTTTTTTCATCCAGGGGATAAAATTTACCGTTGAAGGGAATTTTTGGGTTCGGGAAAAGTAGGTTCTTGGTTGATGTAAAAAAAGGAAAGAAATTAGGTTCAAAAAGTGGGGGATTAGTTGTTTATTAAGGGAAATATAGGGCAGAAGTCGGGGGGTAGTTTAAGAATGCAGTGCTAGAGCAGATGTTTGGATATGGGGGATGGAAGGGGTAGGAAAAATATTTTGTAAAATAGCGAGGTAAAAATTTTGTGGGAATTTTTATAAGTGGAAAAATAAAACCTAAAAGACCATTGATGGTTGGGGCAGTCATCTTTTGTTTTTCAGTGTAAAAAAACCCAGCAGCAGCACCGGGGGTCTTCCCTCGATGTATTTTTTACTTATGTCCCCCTGGGCTTAAAATGCGGACATGATTAAAAACACCCTCCTGATATGTAAATGCTTTCTTATTAATAAGTTCCTGTGGAAATACACTCATCAGGGCTTTTAGTACAGATTCTAGGGCTAATTGGAAGACAGTAGAAAATATATCAAAAAAATAGGTAATCAGCCCCCTCAGCCTTGGGTTAGTGTTCCAGCATCGTGGTGGAGGAGAATCTGGAACAAAAAGGGAAAAAGACTGGCGGGGATATAGGCGTCAGTGGATAAGGACGTGCACAGACGAGGGATAGTCCTGGGAGGCGGGTTCCCCAGCGGAAGTAGGTCCTTCCAAAAGAGGGTTAGTTTAGCAGCCGTGAAGAAGGTCTTTTAGTGCCTCTGAACCCAAGATTTCCTGATGTTGCAGTGTTGACGTTGTGCAAGAAAGGGCCTACTTCCACTGGGGAATCCCCCCTACCAGTGACTTGCCCTCGCGCTGCACTCCCTTTATCCACTGACGCCTATATAAACCCCCAGTTTTCTTCCTTTGCTCCAGATTCTCCTCCCCCACGAGCTATGAAAACAACCCAAGGCTGAGGGAAATGATTACCCTCATCTTTTGTATTTTTCTATGTCTTCCCTTATTTCCCAGAATCTGTATTTATAAAGCCACGGGATGGCAAAGTCTAAAAAAAGATTCCAGATTTGCACAGGGGTTCTTAACTTTTATATTTTCGGTATTTTTAAAATTTCTTGCACTTTGTAGTGTGTAAATGGTTTTTAGTTGCGGGTAGCAAAACTTACTTTGGCACTGTAGTGTGATCCCCCGACGTTACCACGTTGTTGAAGCCAGTATTTTTGCCTGATGAAGATATGAATTGGACTTCCCATAGTTAGTCACTTTTGACTTGTTAAAATCTTTGTTTCAACATCACCGGACTTGGCCATCACTTATCCACAAGTTTTAAATTGAAATAGTTCAAAGGGTAAGCCCTGTGGACAAATTATGGGGGACGTGCTCACTTAGTGTTTTAACTATTGGTTTAAAAACTTTTTTTTTCTTCTTAATATTTCCACGATTATTTACAGCATGAGATTTATGTTGTGTACCAGGATAGAGAAATACTCGCTCCCCAAAATTATCTGTCCTCAAATTTTACTGGGGACCTCCAACACAACTTGAAAAATTATGAAATACACTAGATACAACCACAAATTTTCTTTTTTAAAGCAGCGTGGCCACGCCAGCATCACTTGTTCACTCGCTGTTCATCAAAGGGTTTAAATTATTCGTCGCAATTAAATCTTAGCTTTACCATTTTTTTATTAAAATTTTCGAATTTTTGCTGACGGGAAAAGTCTACGGGCACATTTTTCCGAGGTGCTGGTTGTTGAGTATAATTCTATAGCTGTGTTATCAACTTTTTCAGACAAACATGAATAAATTACAGCGAGTTTTTTGCAAGGGTCGTGCGTCATATGTCAGTGGAACGCCTTCCAACGAAAAAAGAATTAAAGGAAAAAAATAAATAAAAAAATAAATTAGGAAAATGAGAAAAATTATTTGGAAATTTTTTCTTAAAAATTTTAAATATAAAAAAAAAATTGGCCTTCAGTTCTTTGAGTTGGGCAGGATAGGTTGGGGCCCCGTAGTTCCCTGAGTTATTTATGTTGGGTTTTCCCGGGGAAAAGGGAATCGATGTTCTGGAATCCCTAAACCACTTTGGGTGGAGCACAAGTAAATAGGTAAAGGGCCCCGGAGTAGTAAAAAATATTAAAAATATTTTTAACACGTCTTTCTCCTTTATCTGGCGTCTATCCCGGAAAACCACGCCAGGAACAGAGCTGGTAAATAAGAGAAAATTAAACTGGTTACCCATAGTTATGATAATATAACATTTAAGAATTGAAAAGAATGATAAATGCCAAAATCATTATGGTAACCAGCAAACAAAATAAAGAAACAAACAGTGATACTCCTGGTATATCACCCTACCTGATTAGGAGAAGAGTGGAGGTGAAGTGACTCTCCAAACTTCAACCCACACCAGGTAAGGTCAATATTACCGGGAGTAGAAACTTTAACAAATCGGACACCAGGAACTAGTTTTGCCCCAGCCCGCCAGAGGGGGGGGGGTTGTGCGCGCGCGCAACGTAACTCACTAATGGTTCCTGGTTGCCCGAACAACCTTAACCCCACTTACCCCCTACTTTTCCCTCACATCATACACATACAAACACCATATGTCTTGCAGAAGTGGAGGTTCATGCTGTCATACACATACAAACACCATATGTCTTGCAGAAGTGGAGGTTCATGCTGTCATACACATACAAACATCATATGTCTTGCAGGAGTGGAGGGTCATGCTGTCATACACATACAAACACCATGTCTTGCAGTAGTGGAGGTTCATGCTGTCATACACATACAAACACCATATGTCTTGCAGAAGTGGAAGGTCATGCTGTCATACACATACAAACACCATATACATTCGTCTCTCAGCCCTTGAGTAGAGAGGACGTGCGCTGCTGCTACCCCCTGGTGTTGATTAGTGGCAGTTATATTTTCACAGCATGGCGCAGGCAAGCCGGAGACGCATAAACACAGTCTGTGTTGAGCTTATCCGTGGGGCTGTGACAGGAACTTCTATGGACCTGATACTACCTGCAATCATACGAGATACATATGGTATTGCTGACGAGGAGATATATGGAGTAGCGCTGAATGGCACGACGAGGATCTTTGTCAAGTTTAATTTGGCAAGTGTGTATGAGGCGGTAGTCGACAAGTACCAGGAGGTTACTTTGACAGTTAACTCCGCTGTGACCGTGCGACTTCACGACGTTTCTCGCCATTACACATGGGTTAAGATTAGAAATGTGCCATTCGAGGCGGATGATTCTGACATCCGTCTTGCGATGGGCAAATATGGTACAGTACATATGGCCACTGTTGGGAAGTGGGCCACTGGGCCATACGCAGGGAAACTCGAAGGAACGTATTCTGTGAAGATGACGTTACGTTACCCTATTCCGTCGTACGTAGTGCTGCCAGAATTTCGTACCCAGGTGTTTGTGACATACGCTGGGCAACGCCGGACCTGTCGGTTATGTGGGTCATATGATCACCTAGCGGCTCTGTGTGAAAGGAGGCGTGGCAACATGGAACAAAGGCAACGACATACAGCAATAGAGAAGAGTGAGGATTTGCCCTTTTTGTGGGCTCTGCCTACACAAGGTGGGTCCTGGAGTGGGAGGTCGGGGAGCGGA
>NC_069400.1:53923129-53950629 GCF_026875155.1 Cherax quadricarinatus
GTCCTTTTGCTCCCAGGTGAACCCGGGCGAGGTAGTGCCCGTGTGGGGTAGTGTCCGGCTAAAGGTGTCCTTGCGAAGCGTGCCCGTTGCAGGTAGTGTCCGTCTGCGGGTGAACCGTGGCGGGAGGTCCGTGTGCGGGTATTTCCCGTTTAAGGTAGTGTCCGTCCCTGAAAAGTATTGCCGTCGCGGTTTTCCCCTTGCAGGTAAATCGTGTTAGGTTGTCCTGCTGCAGGTAGTTCCGTGCTGAAGGTATGTCCTGCTGCAGATTTGGTCCTGCCCATTATGCCCGTGTGAGGTTTATTCCCCCCCCTGCTAAAGGGGTAGTGTCCGTTTGGGTATTTTCGTGCTAAAGGTAGTGTCGGGAAGGTGTGTCCATGCTGCTAGTGTGTCCGTGCTGTATGGCCGTGCGGGGAAAGTGTCCGTTTGCGGGTAGTGTCGGCGGGGGGTAGGCCCGGCTAAAGGGTAGTGCCCGTGCTGCAGAGTGCCCGTGCTGCAGGTAAATCCGTGATGCGGTAGTGTTCGTGTGCGGTAGTGTCCTTGAAAAAGGTAGGTCCGTGCTGAAAGTGTGTCCGTGCTGAAATTTGTGCCCCGTGTGCGGTAGAATCCGTGCTGCAGGTAGTGTCCGTGCTGCAGGTAGTGTCCGTGCTGAAGGTAGTGTCCTTGCTGCAAGCAGTGTCCGTGCTGCAGGTAGTGTCCGTGCTGCAGGTAGAATCCGTGCTGCAGGTAGTGTCCGTGCTGCAGGTAGTGTCCGTGCTGAAGGTAGTGTCCGTGCTGCAAGTAGTGTCCGTGCTGCAGGTAGTGTCCGTGCTGCAGGTAGAATCCGTGCTGTAGGTAGTGTCCGTGCTGCAGGTAGTGTCCGTGCTGAAGGTAGTGTCCATGCTGCAGATAGTGTCCATGCTGCAAGTAATGTCCGTGCTGAAGGTAGTGTCCGTGCTGAAGGTAGTGTCCGTTCTGCAGGTAGTGTCCGTGCTGAAGGTAGTGTCCGTGCTGAAGGTAGTGTCCGTGCTGCTAGTAGTGTCAGTGCTGCTAGTAGTGTCCGTGCTGCTAGTAGTGTCCGTTCTGCAGGTAGTGTCCGTTGCTTGAAAGGTTTGTCCGTGCTGTAGGTAGTGTCCGTGCTGCTAGTAGTGTCAGTGCTGCTAGTAGTGTCCGTGCTGCTAGTAGTGTCCATTCTGCAGGTAGTGTCCGTGCTGAAGGTAGTGTCCGTGCTGAAGGTAGTGTCCGTGCTGCTAGTAGTGTCCGTGCTGCTAGTAGTGTCCGTGCTGCAGGTGGTGTCTGGACTACTGGAAGTGCAACGTACCACAATGTTTACATTATACTTTAGCATTATTTTCGTCACGGGCACATGACTCCGCACTTTCCAGTCATCTACTGTGAGTATATCCGACTGAAGCAACTCTCACTCTTCCTTCCTTGTGCTGACCCACCAGAGCGATTTTTCTCACTCCTGACTGGGGATGCCTGACAACCCAGATAAATTACCTGACACCTAAATAGTGATAATCAGCAACTCTGATGGCAGGAAACAGACATATGGAGCGTCATACACTTCCTGGTCGCCAGACACACAGTTCAATGGTTAATCTTCTTTATTCCCCTGATGTTCTATTTTCTGTTAAACTCCTATCTTTGTTAATAACAATTATTCTACTCACTTTACATATTATACTCAACAGACTTATTTTCCTATAATTCTTACATTCTCGCTTGTCACCTTCTCCCCTATACAAAGGAACTATGATTACTCTTAACCATTCCTTTGGTTTCTTTCCTACATTCATCCATATAATGAACAAATACTGTGGAGAAATTTTCTCCAGGAGGGGGGTATCAGCCCCCTTCAACCCTTTCAGCCCCTTCAGCCCCTTTCAGCCCTGAGTGGCCAAGCCCTCAGAAGGGGCGAGCATCTTGTTTATGGCTAGAGTGAGTAATTGATCACAGATGCTATGCCACGTAGTCAAGTGACCTCTGCTCCTTGCAGCGGTGTTGCAATGTGTATTTTTATAAGAGGCAGTACATCTCTTACTTAGCAGGACAATTAAGGAAAATCCTGCTCCCACTTTATTACCATAGTAAAAATAGTGTACATTGTTGACTATGCTTAAGACAGCAAGAAACAAACATTCTGCTTTGCTTTATCGAGGAGGTGACAAGGATGCAAGGTACTAGGTCAGTGTTTTATTTTTTTGTGCTAGGGCAGTGACGGCTTGGGGCGGTGTGGCGACGCCAGACATCTTTGACTCTATGGAGAGTGACACTGACACCAGGGATATGATCTGTGCGTTGTGTGAACAAAGTGTCTCTAACACAAACACTTAAGAGAAGGTGATCAGTTTTCTCTTGTGATACATTGTGAACAAAAAAGACAAATCTTGTGGAACAAGTGTACCAGTGTGCGTTTCCTAGACAAGGGAAAGACTGGGACATCCAAGGACATTTCAGCTTCTATCAAGTCACCGATACCTGTCGAAGGTGTTGAGAACACCATAGCTCACGTTACAAAGAGCAAGGTATGTTCGAATTTCTTGAAAGATCGGGGGTTTGGCGAAATTTCTGAGTCACAAGGAGTTTGTAATCAACCTATAATTTGGCAGTAAGGTGTGGATTTTTGAGTCCAAACAAGTAGGTATTTCGTCAGCCATCATCGAATGAAATTGCTGACATAACACCCCCTAGGGGTAATTTATACTTACAAATTGTATCTCTTGACAGCCCAATGTTGGAGGGTTTCGAACAGCTTCTAGACCTCGTCTGCAGGGGCGGCTGTGAGACATTTGCTGTCATTTATCAGCTAAGTTTTTCATTATATATAGTTATAAATTATATCTTAGCTGGTAAGGCCAAAATATCTTCAACAGAATTTGGTCGTGCTCGATCCGGATAAAGACCACACTATGGTCCAAATATGTTGTACTACAGTGTACAAATAACCTATGAGCCAAGGTCCTTCAAAAAAAGCTGTAAAACTGGGTTGTTTTACAATATAAATCATAAAAATGAGTCCCTCCAGCTCAATCACAGAGAATGGGCAGCCAAAAAGAAAAACGGGCGCTCCCCAGCGTTCCCCCAAAAAAAAACGGGGGCTCCCCAGCGGACACCCAAAGAAAACGGGATCTGGGTGATTTCACCCACATCCTGCACCCTGCTCCAATCTCGAGAAAATGCTGATTAAGACAACACCACCAAGTGATGTTGTTTGTCTGAGTGTATATACACTTTAGTGTTTATAATGTTTATAGACAGAAATTAAGAGACAAGATTGTGTTAAAGTTTGTTTCTTATAGATCTACCTGTTATTTTAAAAGGGAAACTTATATAAAAAGTGTAAGCTTTCAAATATATATTAACAGTGAAATATAATATGTATAAGTAATTTATTCACGTGTGATTTATGATACAGTGACATTTATGTGTTATAGTAATGAAGTTATAATATCGTTATTTACGATTAATCTCATGGTCAGGCTGACACAGCAAACAAGCCATAAACACCAGACACATGTACTCTGTACCCTTCATGGTCATTGACCCTGAGGTTAAGCTTAGTGGGTCAGTAGTGTCTGACTCGTTTTTGCTGACTTAAGCATAACAAAAACTCAGCTGTTTATAGCAGTACAGTGTTTTTTAAACACTCTAAGTGTGGTGCTAGAATTTTCAGCATACCATTAAAATGGCTTGTTTAAAACTCAGTTTCATCTTTACAGACTAAGATTACACAATTAGAAAATCTAATTTCAGTCTGTATGGATTAACTCAAGATACAAACATAGATTTTGATGATCTTGAGGTCAAGTTTGATTATTTACACAACACATGGAAAAATTAATTCAGACTATACACATTATGAAATAAATTTCTTGAATCAGATCCCTCTGAGGATGAAAATTAAAATGTTTGGATACTTTTAGTGATCAACAATTAAGGTGGACAGGGGTACAGGCTAATCTGCCGAAAACTCTGTCACCCGAGACCTACTTAACTTGGGCAACCACCTGTTCACCTGTAACAACAAGTGTCCCATTACCAAGCTTACCTACATTGTCATTACCTATTTTCCAAGGTCATAAATTATGAAGAATTCATTAGTGGTTTTTAATCCTAGTAAAATTTACGAACTGACATAAATGAGATTGCTAAGTTCAATTACCTTAAATGTCTTGTGAAGGGAGAACCCTATGAACTGAAAAAATCCACAAATCCCGTGGATAATAAACCTTCAACTCAGTATAAAAAGAGTATACCTACTCCCCCTAAAAACCCCAAATGGGAAATCCCATATAGGCATTTATCAAGCCCGTGAATACAAAAAGACAGTTAAACAGACGTCATAACATAAACATACTCCAAAATGTGTACTTTGTGATGGAGCACATTGGGCACAGTATTGTAGTCAATACACATCAATGGAGGCACGTAAACAACGTGTTCATCAGCTGAAAAGATGCATCAAGTGTTTAGGTGAACACAAGGGAGGAAAATGCTCACTGAAGAAGTGTTTTTTAAAAGCAAGGGTATGCATCATACAGCATTATGCCCAAATACTTTTGCTGAACAGCAGCAGACTTCCACAGAATCAGGAAGTCAACAAGCAACAACATTAAATGTGAGTGTAGTTTAAAGCAACTGCTCTCCCGATAGCTCGAGTTTAGTTATCTAATAAATTACACAAAACCCAAAGTGCTAACACTATTTGATCAAGGCTTACAAAGGTCCTTCATAAGAAGATCGTGTTGCAGATACGAATTTAAACCAACCCTAACCAAAATACAGTTAGATAAGCTGGGTTTTTTCCACAATTTTGGTAAACAGACATATGACCTAGCCCGAATCCCTGTTGGCTAGGAAACAGGGAAAAAGACAGTAGAAGCTGTTTGGGAGTAGATGATTTGCCTAAGTCTGTGCAGATCCAGGAAATTAAAGAAACAGTTTGCAGCACTGAAAGCAGCTAAGGTCAATTAGCCTGTCCTGACATACAGACGGACACAATTAGTCCAATTGATTTAATCATTGGAAGTGATTATTATCACTGTTTTGTGCAAAATTAGTAAGTAAACATGATGTTTTACTTGCTGAAAACAGCAGGAGGCCACATGATATGTGGTCCCTTTCCCCCTCAAAGTGGGAAAGAAGCTGATATTGATTCAGTGGAAAATGTACTAGTTACGGAATAACCGCTGATCATGTACCACAGCAAAATTATCATTACTGGAAGAAATGAAAGAACCAGTTGATAAGTTGTGGGATTTAGATTTCGATAGGTATTGATGTAAATAAACCAAGCCCACAAGAGTCTCAGACTTATAACCAATATTTGGACACTGTCACATATAAAGATGGACAGTATTGGGTTAGGTTACCAAGGAAATTAAATCCACCACATCTCCTAGCAATTATCGCATGGCTTTCGGACAGAAAGAAAGCACAAATACATGAGCTCAGAAAGAATCCACAGCTCCTGACTGTCTATGATAATATCATACAAGAACAGTTGGACAATAAATTCATTGAGGAAATAGTCGAAGATATGTTGAAGACAAACGCTCATTATCTCCCGCACCCTGGAGTTCAGAAAGATTCTGAAACCACTCCACCCACGTGTTGTATATAATTGCAGCGCACGTGCAAATAAAGATGTAGCAAGTTTTTAATTAATGACTGTCTGATGACCGGACCTCACTACTGAGAAGCTTGGAGGGCGTGCTATGAAATTTCGCACAAACCCATATGCCTACACGGCTGATATTTCCAAAGCTTTCTAAGAGTAGGGCTACAGAAATAGATAGAGATTATACTCGATTCCTTGTGGCCTGAAAATCCACATGTCCTCAAAATCCTGTGAAAACTTATCGTTTCAAATCAGTATTATTTGGTGGCAAAATCCTCTCCATTCTTACTAGAAGCTACTCTAAATACACTTTGAAGAAATCTGAAAGTCCCCTTTAAAGAAGTCTTAAAGAAAAGTTTCTATGTGGACAATCTTCAAGGTATGTGAATAAAGAGGGGGATTTTTAAATCCTTATACAGAGAAGCTAACAAGGAGATGAAAGAACAAATATGCCTTAAGGATGTGGAATACAAATTCAAAGCAATTAAGGGAACTTATCAAAGAAGAATTCCTGAACTGAAATTCCTGATTGCAACAATATGCGGGACTTAATTGGAACACAACAGGAAGATACTTTGAGTCTCAAAAAAATAAACAATAATCATGCAGTAAACTCACTAAACGTAGTTACTGTCAGAGGTATCACAATGTTTTGATCTCTAGGACTCGTCTCACCAATTACCATAAAGGGTAAAATGCTTATGCAAGATGCATGGAAACTTTAAAAATTTGGGTGGGGTGGAGAACTTGCCTCTAGAAATGAGTCAAGCATGGGATGAAATATCCAGGGAGTTTAAACAACTTCATCAATTAAATTTTCCCAGACAAATAGGTCAAGAGGGAAACAGTACACATTACATGTGTTTGTGATGCGTCAACCAGAGGTTATGGCGCTGTAGCTTACTGAGTAACGCTGAAGGAAGTACATTTAATTACTTCAAAGGCCAGGGTGCCCCCTTGAAGGTCAGAAAAAGTACCACAAATTTGGAACTGACAGCACTCATGAGGGACAAATTAGCTGTCTATCCAACAAAGTACTTGATCATCCACTATTGAGAAAACCTATCTGGAATGATAATGAGGCAGTTCTCCAGTGGGTTTAAAAAATAATAAGAGTAAGTTGTCTATGTACGAACAGAGTAGCAGAAATAAAAGAGATGCAGAGAGATTATCTCTTTCTCCACGTCTCTACCCAAGAGAATCCAGCTGATATGTTGTCACGTGGTGTCCCACTCAAGAAATTTGTGAATAATAAATTATGGCTCCACGGACCGAACTGGCTCTCTAATGGAAATAACTGGCCTCAGCAAAAAGCTCACATTATGCCAGAAGAAACAGTCTGCTTGAACACAGCAGAAATAAGTTGTGTAAATACTGCAGACACAACAGAAATAGTCATTGATGGATCTAAATACTCATCTTTGGGTAAACTCTTAAGAGTTACAGCTCTTGTCTTTAAATTCATTAAAGGAATAAAATCTGATTATGAATGTCTTGAACCCATTAAATACTGGGTGAAACTAATACAGAAAGATGTTTTCTCTACAGAATATAAATTTCTAGAAACACAAGATAAATCCCCAAAGAAACCTGTTATGATTAATTCTTTAGGACTTTATCTCGACTCAGAAAAGATTATAAGATGTCGAGGAAGAATTCATAATTCTTCACTACCTAAAGAAGCCATACATCCAATATTGATCCCCAAGAATCATTGGCTAACAAAACTGATTGTGCAAAACGCCCACAGTAACGTGTTACATGGTGGGGTAGCTGACACACTTTGTCATATACGACAATCCTACTGGATACCTCAAGGTCGACAAAGTGTGAAAAAACAAATAAAGGACTGTATTACTTGTCGTCACTACGATATGCGAGTATGTCAGTATCCAGGTCCACCTCCATATCCCTCTGAAAGAGTTTGTCATATCACTCCATTTGAGGTGACAGGTGTAGATTACACTGGACCAATAAATTTAACCAAAACAGTTGACAAAGTTCCCATCAAGGTGTACATCTGTTTGTTCACTTGTGCTACAACTAGAGCAGTACATCTAGAAGTAGCCACTGACATGTCTGCTGAAACTTTATCAAATTATTCAGAAGGTTTGCAGCCAGAAGGGCATGTCCCAGACTGATGATTTCAGATAATGCAACGAACTTTGTTGCTGGTGCTGCTTATATAAGCAAGATCTTTGATCAACCAGAAGTACAACAGATGCTGAATCAACGCAGATGTCGTTGGAGATACATTCCTCCTAAATCTCCATGGCACGGCGGATTTTATGAAAGAATGATCGGCATTGTAAAGCGTTGTTTAAGGAAGACTCTTCATCGTCAGAGAATAGACTTAGAAGAATTCCGTACAGTTGTGACTGAAATAGAAAAATAGAGTCAACAACAGACCTCTAACTTATGTTACCGATGATCTGGACAATTTAGAAGTGTTAAGTCCATCTCATTTACTCCATGGCAGAAGGCTCGAACCTGTTCCTCCCATGAATGATAAAGAAATCATAGAGGATCCTACTTATTTCGAACCTGAGCAACTCAGACGTAAATTCAAACACCTTAATAAAGTGATTGAACGTTGGGAGAGAATTTGGCGAGAAGACTATCTCACCTCATTGAGAGAACACTTCTATGGAGCTGGTGTTCCTGAAAATCATAAGTCCTTAAGACCTGGTGACATAGTGATTATTGACAATGATGGTCCGAGGTCCCAATGGCCCCTTGGAAAAATTGTGACCATATATCCTGATGCAAATGGAATCATCAGGACAGTTGATGTTTTAAACAAAGGTGTAGTGAATAAGCGGACAATAAATAAACTAGTGCCATTAGAATTACACAGTGTTGAAAACAAAATTAGTGATTCTCCAGAAACCACACAGACTAAAGCTGTTCAGAAAAGACAAGCAGCAGTGGTGGCGAGTGAGAAAATTAAATTAATGTTAAGTGATGAATAGTTCACCTGCAGCGAACCTCCGCCGCCCTCCAGTGTGGAGAAATTTTCTCCCCCTTCAGCCCTTTCAGCCCCTTCAGCCCCTTTCAGCCCTGAGTGGCCAAGCCCTCAGAAGGGGCGAGCGTCTTGTTTACGGCTAGAGTGAGTAATTGATCACAGATGCTATGCCACGTAGTCAAGTGACCTCTGCTCCTTGCAGCGGTGTTGCAAAGTGTATTTTTATAAGAGACAGTACATCTCTTACTTAGCAGGACAATTAAGGAAAATCCTGCTCCCACTTTATTACCATAGTAAAAATAGTGTACATTGTTGACTATGCTTAAGACAGCAAGAAACAAACATTCTGCTTTGCTTCATCGAGGAGGTGACAAGGATGCAAGGTACTAGGTCAGCGTTTTTTTTTTTTTGTGCTAGGGCAGTGACGGCTTGGGGCGGTGTGGCGACGCCAGACTATCTTTGACTCTATGGAGAGTGACACTGACACCAGGATACTGATCTGTGCGTTAGTGTGAACAAAGTGTCTCTAACACAAACACTTAAGAGAAGTGTGATCAGCTTCTCTTGTGATACATGTGAACAATAAAGACAAATCTTGGGGAAAACATAGTGTACCAGTGTGCGTTTCCTAGACAATGGAAGACGTGGACATCCAAGGACACTTCAGCTTCTATCAAGTCACCGATACCTGTCGAAGGTGTTGAGAACACCATAGCTCACGTTACAAAGAGCAAGGTATGTTACGATTTCTTGTAGATCGGGGGATTGCGCAATTCTTGAGTCACAAGGAGTTTGTAATCAACCTATAATCGGCAGTAAGGTGTGGACTTTTGAGTCCAAACAAGTAGGTATTTCGTCAGCCATCATCGAATGAAATATGCTGACATAACACCCCCTAGGGGTAATTTATACTTACAAATTGTATCTCTTGACAGCCCAATGTTGTGATGGTTTCGACAGCTTCTAGACCTCGTCTGCAGGGGCGGCTGTGTAGACGATTTGCTGTCATTTATCAGCTAAGTGTTCATTATATATAGTTATAAATTATATCTTAGCTGGTAAGGCCAAAATATCTTCAACAAATACAACAACCACTTCGAAATTATATCCCCCACCAGCTTTTAATACCTCTCTCTTAATCTTACATTTTACAGAAGTTTTACTCCCTGTTATCCTACCCAAGCCTTATGCATTTACCCAACACTTTAATTTGGCTCTTCCCTGTTAGAAATAATTCCTCCCTGCTCAATGCAACATAATACCATCACATTTTCTTTGTCATTATTAGCAGATCCCCAAAATTTTCTCGCCATCTTTCCAGCACCTCCAACTCCTCATCTTACATCTGTCCTCTTCATTTTATTTGTCTAGTTAATTTTCTTCTCAGGCTTTTTCAACTTACTGATCTTTCCCAAACTGCTGATGGAGCCTCATCTATTCTCTCAGTGACTCTCCTTTTGATCTTCATCACCATTCTTCTAACCAATCTTTTTCTCTCTATATAATATGAGTTACATATTTCTTTTATACATTTTAAAATTCTCTCACATGCTAAAGTTTTTCCCCCCTGAACACCCTTTTGGGATTTTATGTCCAACGTGGGGGGAAATGGGGCTAGCCCCCCGTTTAATTTTCCCACACTGGGGGCCCGATGGGTGTAAACCAAATGTGTATGACCCTTTTCCCTTTGCAGAGATGAAGAGAGTTCGAAAAATTTTTACATAGAAGCTTTTTAAACCTTTTCGGAACATTGACAATTTAAATGTTTTCTAAAAATGTCAATTAAATAAATAAAAGTAGTAAAAAATCCTTTTTGGGGTTTTTTATGTGTATGACAGCTGCCCCCCATCCTGCAAGACTTTTGGGTTTGTATGTGTTGAAGCATACCCTCCACTTCTGCAAACATATGGTGTTGTATGGTATGACAGCATGACCCTCCACTCCTGCAAGCCATATGGTGTTTGTATGTGTTTGACAGCATGAAACCTCCAATTTTTGCAAAGCAATGGTGTTTGTATGTGTATGGGCAGCATGACCCTCCACTCTGCAAGAAATGGTGTTGTTTTGTTGACGCATGACCTTTCCCCCTTTTTCAAGACATAGGTGTTTGTATGTGTATGCAGCATAACCCCACTTCTGAAAAGCATATGGTGTTTGTATGCGTATGACAGCATGCCCCCCACTCCTGCAAGAATATGGTGTTTGTATTGTATACGCTGGGCCCTCCATTCTGCAAGACATACGTGTTTGATGTGTTGACAGCATGAACCCCACTTCTGCAAGAATATGGGGTTTGTAGTGTTGACAGCAGGACCTTCCCCTTCTGCAAGAAATTTGGTGTTTGTTGAGACAGCGCCCCCTTTACTTCTGCAAGGGATATGGGTTTGTATGTGTATGACGCATCCCTTCACTTTTGCAAGGCATATGGGGTTTGTAGTGTATGACAGCATGACCCTCCATTCTGCAAAAAAATATGGTGTTTGTTGTGTATGACAGTGAACCTCACTTCTGCAAGGCTATGGGGTTTTTATTGGGATGACAGCATGACCCTCCACTCCTGCAAGACATATGGTGTTTGTAAGTGTATGTCAGCATGACCCTCCACTCCTGCAAGACATACGGTGTTTGTAAGTGTATGACAGCATGAACCTCCACTTCTGCAAGACATATGGTGTTTGTTTTTTTTTTTTATATTTTATTGAAAATACATACATAGTACATAAAAATAAACGACAAATTACATAGTGAAAACAGTGATGAAAAATTCTGCATAGTACATGTACTTTCCAATTAACATATTACATCTGAAAGACAAATCTGTACAGTAAACAATGACCATTTCAATCCTTGAAGTAATGACATTATGTCTGGAACACTAAATCTAACCTAAAGACTCCTTGGCAAGTACATCTAATTCCTGATTGTACATCCTGCCACGGAATGTACACCTTACATTCTGAAAACACTACCCCCCCCTTCTTGCGTGTCAAGCCACCTGACACGTAACAATCTTTATATGTAACTGTATATTGTATGAAATACTTTCATTATTCCATATTGAACAACATGATACGTTCAGTATCACTCAATGTATTGAGATAATATAAAATTCAATTCTACATGATTCATGTACAACGTATATCTACTAAACACCCAAACATATCACCTTCTCCAGGAAGGTATAAATATATACATATGTTACATACACTTTACAACACAACCAGTGAAAACACAAATACCTAATCCTATGTCATCCATCAATTACCCTATAATATATATCAATTCAATGGTAACCTAAACCTACGGGCTCTATAGAGCTCCCATGAAAAAACAATATGTAATAAGAAAACAGGATAAGTCAAGCTTTCTAAAAATATTTCGCCCATATCATTAAAACCATTACTAAGATGTAAGTCTGTTAGCACAAAACATAACAGTGCATGACCTTCACACGTCGATAAATACTGAAGCCTTCCTACCACACGCAATACTTCATGTGTATATATATTTCGCATTCACACAGTGCACCCATTTTGTCATTTTATTACACACATACCAATAATTTCGTTGCAGATATATAATATTCCATCACATTACGACGTCTGTCGTCCTTTGTCATTAGCATAATTAATAATTAAATTGTAGAACGTGTATCGTTCACAACACACAACCCACTCATCATACAGTCAAAGGCACTTATGTCTCAGTACTATATTCATTCTCTTCCGCACTAAACCCTTTCACACTGTCCTCATCGGGAAGCCAGCCCGCCGCGACCCCTTACATTGCACTTAAATCCCATAAATCCCTCAACCTAAAACTCCGATAGCCCTCAGTAAACGCATTCTCCCAATTCCCTACATAAATTTCCCTATTACGACACTTAGTTCTGTAAAATGTCGCAGCTAACACCTTTATCCTCTCATCCACGCCCACCTCCCTCATGGCCCATGACGTATATATAAAATCCGTGACCAAATACGCCACTGCATTCTCCACCATCTTACTCACCCCTCCTATATCCAAACTTAAAGCCCGCAACACCTGCAATCCTCCCCCACCCACTAACCTGAACACCTTTCCTAACCAGACCCGCACCACTTCTATACAGTCACAAAAATATACCGCATGCAAAATTGTCTCCATGCTTCCACACGCTCTACATTCCCCTCCCTCCCTTATCCTCCTATTGAATAGGACAACCCCAGACGGCAAAATCCCATGTAAAAATCTAAACATTACCTCCCGAACACCCGGTTTTACACGTAATTGTTTTAGACGCGTCCATATTTCGTTCCACGCATACATAGGGTATGCCCCTTCAAACAGCAGCCACCACTGACCTACCTTCCACTCCTTCGAGGACCCGCAATTTAAACACACGACGGATCCCTCACTGTCATTAATAACCTCAACATGGCCTCACCAACTATTAAATCCCTACCCCCCCACCACCGTTGCATATCCTTACGTACTCGCACAAGTCCACCTCCCTCCCCCACCCTCCCTTATATAACTTCCTTTTGGGTACACGCTCATCACCCTTTTTTTCCAGGGGTAAAAGTCCCAGCCCCCCTCGATGACAAAAGGTTTTAACCCCCGCTCTACTTAAAACCCCACCACCCGGATCCCCATATAAAACCTAAAAACCCCCATTTTGAAACGCTTCACCCCCCGTTCCCATCAGGGGGTAATGACAACGACATGCCATATCTTGCTGTACAATCCCTTTTGTCACTATTTCCTTTTTTGATGCCCCCTTTTTAGTTGGCGCCGGCCTAAAACCCACCCAATCTTTTTCAATACTCCTTCACATTTCCCCGAATTACCTCTTGAGCCCCCCCGTGTATTTCTCACATAAATTACCCCACATATCATTAGTTATCCACCCCTTCCACCCACCCCCCCCCCCACCTCTTTCCCCCTTTTGTATACCCCTTAAGTTAGAAACTTAGTTTCCCTAACATTAATTTTTCATACCTGAAGCCTCCCCAAACACATCCACCCCCCTTACCCACCCAAAAGAAAATCCCCTTTTCCCTTCCCAAAAACAGTCTTTGTCATCCACATAACCTCGAACCAGCCCCCCCCCCCCCCGGTCAGTCCCCTCCCCCTCCGCAACACACCCCAAAATGGCCCTATAAATGGACCCTTATAACGCAAAAAAAATTTTTGTGATAGGGGGCACCCTTTGGCGCGCCCCCCGTCGATCTGTATTTAATCCCAGCCCCTTTAACCCCCCTCACGATGCCCCCTTTGATACAATTTTTTTTGCCCAAGTATTATTTTTCCCAAACCTTGCCAACGCATAAACCTCCAAAAGCTTCCCTTTTCCCTTAAAAAAGCGCTTCAATCTAACCCAATACCCCCCATCACCAATCCCCCTGTTTCTCTTAAATTCTCGAATCGCCATGCCTTATCATGCCTTCCTGGCCCCCTATTCCCCCTTTATCAATTATTTGCCTTTCCCCTTTGTTCTTTTCCCCAAATTTTTCCGCAAACAACTTATAATCTCCCACTAAGCGAAAGGCGAAAATCAACCGTTGATGCTTCCCCTTTCGGCACCAACACCACAACGGCCGTCCGTTGTGCTCTCCCTTTTTCCTCACCCCAAGTAAGTTAAAACGCCTTACTAAAAAAAACCTAAAAACCCCCCAAATTCTTTACGTAAGAAAATCATTTGGCCAGTCGTCTATCCGGGGCGCTTTTCCAAATTACCCTGACAAGCTGCAAACTCAACCCCGTAATCGGCCCCCCAAATGTCACCCGTTTTGACCACAAGTCACTGCCATACCCTCCCTTTTTCCCTCAATGCCACCTCAGGAAACCCCCACACTTTGGATATGATTTAAAACCAAGCGTTACATATCCACTCATACCCCTTCGTTCCAATGCTTACCCGCTCTATCCCTTTCCCACCCCTACATGTACGTTTAACCCCATATCTCCATCGTCCTCTCCTCTTTCTTCCTCTTAACAGAAAAGCCGAGGGCCCGGTACCCCAAGCCTTTTTCCCCAATCCTCCCAAAAATTTCGCACACCTCAAAACGCCCGTTTTGCAATACCCAAACTTCCTTTAAACCCCAAAATGCCCTGCACTGGATAGCTTGCTCCTCCTCTTGCAAAAAAGCCCCGCGTCCCCTTTCAAGAACTTAAACCCATATTTAACCGATTATCTTCCCCCCCACGAAAAATATAATATTCTTGATACTTTTTTAGCCACCGAATCCCCCAATTTACCAGTTATCCCCCCCGCGCCTCATCCCCCAAACCGTTCCCACAATTGCGCAAAAGACTGCACTTCCTCCCCCTGCAAAAGCCCTAAATTTTAAATTTCCCAAAAACCTTGACCCTTCTAGGCAATCCCCCATTCTGGCCCACCATTCTCCCTGTTTATCCGAAAAAAAAAACCCCGTCCCCAACGCACTCTTCACTATTTCTGTTCGGGGGAATTCAATCGTCCCCTTTCCCCCTTTCCCAAAATTCAAAAAACTCAACCCCCCCCCCCAAATCCCTTAAAACCCCCCAAAAAATTTCCCCAAAAACCCCCCCAAATCCTCCCCTTATTCCACATTTCCCACCCATACAAACCCAAACACCCAATTTAATTTCAAGCAAACCCCCAAATTTATCTAAGACATCCTTCCAAAAAACAAACCACATCTCCCCCCGGCCAAAACCCCCCCAAAATCTTTGTTACCCCCCCCCCCCCTACCAACCCCCCCTCCCCCCCCTCACAATGCCTCATAAAAGGGCTAGTTTCCCTTACCAGGATGGGAACTCCCCCTTTCAACCCTTTTCGCATGCTCCCCATACCAAAATTTACCCATTTTCCTTCAACTCTAACCTGGTCTGTGTTTTTTCCGACAACACCACCTTTTAAAATATTACCACCAAAAATTCCTAAACCATCAAATTTCCTTTATCCCCCAACCCTTTAAAGTTTTCTGACGAAGCTTCAAGTGGGGTTTCCTTTTTACCCTGGTCCCTTTTTCCCCCAGACGTTTTTACCTCGGCCCCTCCCCCCCTTTTCCTCTTAACAAATCCCCCCAGGGCCGTTTTTCCTCCTGGTACACGCCCCGGGGCTTTTAGTGCGCAGCGGCTGATAGTCCTCGGGTCAAAATGGCGGCCTTTTTCCGGGGATCCCCCCCGCTTCCATCAGTTCTTTTCATTTTCCCCCGGGGCCCCACCTCCACGTCATCAAAAAAACAAAACTGCCCCAACCCTTTCCCAAGCCCGGTCACAAAACCAAAATAAAATGGCTAAACCCCCCCCAAGGGGCTTTGCAGCCTCCTTTAAACCATGGTAATGAGTTTTTCCCCCCCTCCTCCACGGGGGTTTTCCCTTTCCCCGGCTGCTTTCATAAGGGGGCCCCCCCTTTGGGCCCCATGCATCCTCCCCTTTCCCTCTTGCCTCTTTCCCCCGGCCCCCTTTTAGGCAGAATAGGGCAAAACCTACTCCCTTTTTCAGCGTTGTTTTTCCATTGAAGTCCCCACACAAGACTAGGGATCATTACCAAAATTCCCAGGTCCCGGGGGTTGCCCCGTTTGCCCCCCAAAACCGGGGACGAAATTTTTCCGCAACGAGCGGGAATTGGGGGGAGGAAATTTTCCCGGCCCCGGGGGTGGCCCCCCCCAAAAAAATGGCCATTTTACTTCCTTTTGATGCAGAAAGGTGTGAAACCCCCCGTCACATTTTCTAATTTAAACCCTGTTATTTCGAAAACGCCCTTTTAATCCCTACAAAAGGGGTTAAAATGTCGTCTCTTGATGCATAAACCCCTTAACAAACTTGCAAATTAAAACTTTCAAAAACCTCCCGGGGCCTTCACGCCCCCAAATTCCCCCCCAAATTTTATGTTTTCGTTTTTGCGAGTTGGTTTAAAACCTTCACACCCCAGGGGGTAAACCAAAAAAAGGGGGTCTCCCTTCCTGCGGCGTGAAAAATTTTTGATATAAAAAACCCGGGGTCCCGCACTTTTAAGGTAAGACGATGTTTTTTTGGATGGTGTTGAAGTGCTCCCTTCTCGACAAATTTTGTTTGATTGTATGACAGATGAACCTCCAAAATCTAAGGGCTGGTGTTTGTATGTGTATGACAGCATGACCCTCCACTCCTGCAAGACATATGATGTTTGTATGTGTATGACAGCATGAACCTCCACTTCTGCAAGACATATGGTGTTTGTATGTGTATGACAGCATGAACCTCCACTTCTGCAAGACATATGGTGTTTGTATGTGTATGATGTGAGGGAAAAGTAGGGGGTAAGTGGGGTTAAGGTTGTTCGGGCAACCAGGAACCATTAGTGAGTTACGTTGCGCGCGCGCACAACCCCCCCCCCTCTGGCGGGCTGGGGCAAAACTAGTTCCTGGTGTCCGATTTGTTAAAGTTTCTACTCCCGGTAATATTGACCTTACCTGGTGTGGGTTGAAGTTTGGAGAGTCACTTCACCTCCACTCTTCTCCTAATCAGGTAGGGTGATATACCAGGAGTATCACTGTTTGTTTCTTTATTTTGTTTGCTGGTTACCAGTAATGATTTTGGCATTTATCATTCTTTTCAATTCTTAAATGTTATATTATCATAACTATGGGTAACCAGTTAATTTTCTCTTATTTACCAGCTCTGTTCCTGGCGTGGTCTTCCAGGATAGACGCCAGATAAAGGAGCAAGACGTGTTAATAATACTTATTAATATTATTCTACTACTACCGGCCCTTACCTATTCTACTTGTGCTCCATCCAAGTGGTAGGAGATTCCAGAACATCGGATTACCATCTGCCCAGGATAACCAACATAAATAACATCAGAGGAACTATCCAGGGCCATACCTACTCCTGCCCAACTCAAAGAACTGAAGGCCAATTTTTTTTATTATATTTAAATTTTAAGTAAAATTCTCAAATAATTATTCTCATTTTTCCTAAGTTATTTCTTTATTTATTTATTTTTCCATTAATTTCTTTTGTTCAGTTGGAAGGCGTTCCACTGACATATGACAGCACGACCCTTGCAAGAAAACTCGCTGTAATTTATTCATGTTTGTCTGAGAAAGTCTGATAACACAGCTAGTAGAATTATACTCAACAACCAGCACCTCGGAGTAAATGTGCCCGTAGACGTTTCGTCAGCATAAATTCGATAATATATAAAGATGGTGAAGCTCAGAGATTTAGATTGCGACGAATGAACTTAACCATTGATGATACAGCGAGTGAACAAGTGACTGCTGGCGTGGCCACGCTGCATTAAAACAGAAAATTTGTGGTTGTATCTATGTGTATTTCATAATATTCAAGTTGTGCTCTGGAGGTCTCCAGTGAAATTTGAGGACGAGATAATCTTGAGGAGCGAGTATTTCTCTTATGCCTGGTAACACAACAGTAAATCTCAGTGCTGTGAATAATCGTGGAAATATTAAGAACTGAAGCAAAAAGTGTTGAAACACAAATAGTTATATCTACTAAGTGAGCTACGTCGCCAGTAATTCTGTCCACTATGGGCATTATCCTTGAACATAGTTTACAAGTTGAACTTGTGGATAAGTGATGGCCAAGTCCGGTGATGTTGAAACAAAGATGTTTAACACAGTCAAAAGTGACTAAGCTATGAGGAAGTCCAATGTCATATCTTCAGTCAGGCAATCAATACTGGCTTCAACAACGTGGTAACGTCAAGGGATCACACTACAGTGACCTAAGTAAGTTTTGCTACCCGCACACGTGAACCTATTTACACACTACAAAGTGCAAGAAAGGTATAAAATACCGAAAATATGAAAGTTAAGACACATGTGCAACATCTGGATATCTTTATTGTAGACGTTTCGCCATCCAGTGGCTTTATCAATACAGATTCTAGGACATAATTGGAAGACAGTAGAACTATATACAAAAGATGAGGTAATCAGTCCCTCAGCCTTGGAGTTAGTATTCATAGCATCGTGGTGGAGGAGAATCTGGAGCAAATGGAAGAAGACTGGCGGTTATATAGGCGTCAGTGGATAAGGACGTGCAGCAGACGAGGGCATAGTCACTGGTAGGCGGGATTCCCCAGTGGAAGTAGGTCCTTCTTGCACAACTTGTCAGACACTGCAACATCATGGAATCTTGGTTCAGAGGACATCTAAAAGACCTTCTTCACGGCTGCTACAACTAACCCATCTCTTTGGGAAGGACCTACTTCCGCTGGGGAATCCCGCCTACCAGTGACTATGCCCTCGTCTGCTGCACGTCCTTATCCACTGACGCCTATATAACCGCCAGTCTTCTTCCATTTGTTCCAGATTCTCCTCCACCACGATGCTGTGAACACTAACTCCAAGGCTGAGGGGCTGATTACCTCATCTTTTGTATATAGTTCTACTGTCTTCCAATTATGTCCTAGAATCTGTACTGATAAAGCCACTGATGAGTGTAATTTCCACAGGAACTTATGTAATAATGAAAGCACTTACATATCAGGAGGGTGTTTGTTAATCAGTGTCCGCACTATTACAGCCCAGTGGGACATAAGATAATCAAATACATCGAGGGAAGACCCCAGGCTGCTGCTGCTAGGGTTCTTACACTGTAAACATAAAGATGACTGCACCAAGACCATCAATGGTCTTTTAAGGTTTTATTCTTCCACTATATAAAAATTCCCACAACCCTTTTTACCTCGCTATTTTACAAAATATTCCTCTACCTACCTGCTTCCATCCTCCAGTATCCACACACATCTGCTCTAGCACTGCATTCTTAAATCTACCCCATGACTTCTGCCCTCTACTAATTCCCTTAATAAACAACTAATCCCCTCACTTGTTGAACCTAATTTCTTCCTTTTGTACATCTAACCAAGAACCTACATTCCAGAACAAAACTTCCCTTCAACGTGTAACTTCACTCCCCCTGGATGAAACAAAGTGTTAGCAACTCACTTGGCACACACTGTGAAGGTGAAGGTCTTATCAGTGGCTAAGATATAGCTGGGTGGCTTCAATGTCACTTCAAAGCGAGGCAACACAAAGTCCTCCACCTTGAAGTTTGTGGTCGAGTGTGACTCCTCTTGAGTGTCCACGTAGATAGTGTATAATCCCTGAAGAAAGAAATATTATGTTTAGTAATTAAAATGTTGACACTTTACACACTAATTTTATTACTTTGAATTAAAGTGTTTATATTGATGTTCATTGTCTTAACAAGCCAAAATATCATTGTGATTCTAACACACATACTGGCATGACCATATCTCATCTTACTAGCGTCCATGCTTTACTAGTTTTTTGTTGTGTTATGTGAGCAGCTAGTTTATTGTAAGCACCATACTCATCCTGCGAGAGCTAGGCACAAAAAGCAGGATTCCAGAGGCCACTGTGGGTCATTGTTAGACTTCTCTGAGCATAATAACTTCTTTTAAAAAATTACAATCATTTCACATATTCATCATATTTTACATAGCTAATCTACAAAATATAATGTGGAGTTATAATCTGAAGAATATCTAAATGTCATGAAAGAACTAAATTTAGAATATATTGGTTATTATTGGGTTGCAGCTTCATAGCATGTCAGTTCATTCATTTAGCAGACGTAAAATGTGGATACAATCTCGAGATTCCAAATATTGTATTATGAACAATGAATCTGGTTTGGTGTATCTTAATTAAAATGCCTGGATATTCTTAGATATAATGTTCCAGTTTGTTGCTCTGTCTCATTCCACACATTGCCTTCTAGTGTTCACATTAGAAATTATCTGCGACCAATTTTAGTATCATCGGCAAACTTCTTTATATCGCTATTTATCCCATCATCAATGTCATTTATGTAGATTGTAAACAAGGGTCCCAACACTTAACCTTGTGGCACACCACTTGTAACAGGTCTCCATTCCGATTTTCCCCATTAATGCAGCAAACTCTGTTTAATTGATCAGCAATGCCTTGGCCCAGGAGATAATTTCTCCTACTATTCCTAATGTGTTCTTATGGAACTTTATCAAAGGGCTTACTGAAAGTGAATATATACTATCTCATTCTTTATACAAGTCTACTGCCTTGAATGCTTTTGTGAAAAAAATGTTAGTAACTTCGTAATGCAAGATTCCAATTGTGTAAAACAGTGATTATATTAAAAAATCAGATTATTTCTATAAATGTGACTTCGGATTACATCAGTAATTATTGATTCAATGAACTTTCCCACCAATGATGTTAGGCTAATTAGTCTATAACTCCCACTTTGTAAATGGGTTTCACAATCGCCATTTTTTATTTATCCTGAACAATACTTCTTTGTAGTGATATGTTAAAAAGACTTAGCTGAGGGTTTACTAAGTTCCTACTTACAATCCTTCAGAACTTTTGAAACTAACTCGCCTTTGGCTCGTTGACTTCTTAGACTTCAGTCTATCTAGTTGCTTGAAAACCACGTCGCTAGTGACTCTGATATGGTATAATTTATTTTCGTCCTGATAAGTATAATTACTAGATTCTGGGATTTTCTTTGAATCCTCTTATGTAAAAACAGACTAAATAAGCATTGAAAATGGTGCACATTTCATAACACAAACAGTAAGCTGAGTTGAATTACATTTATTTGTACATATATTTACCCTAATTTTATTCCTTCCTGTGTTATTATATCCTATTCACTTCTCTTTTATATATTGTTCAGTAAGGTGATCCTCACTTCTCTCGATTCGCCTGCAAATGGATCGTTTCTTTGTATCAAAGAGATGTTTGAGTCTATTGTTTATTCATTCGAGACCATTCTCTATTAGGAACATATACAGCTCGACTAGCTCGTACAGTGCTTTGAAAAACATCATATTGGCGACCATCGCCACTTTTTATCCAGTCTCACCCATGAGTCCCTAGCCAGGTTACCCCAATCTTCACTTTTCAAGGAACCCCTTAGTCCTATATAATTTGCTGCACAGAATTGGAAATCTTAACTTTGTTATCACTATTAATGTAATTCCGTGAAATATTAAATGTGATTAGTAGTCACGTTCTCCAAGTTCTTCATTAACCTGAAGATTATCTGTCAGAAACCCGTTGTTTGTCAGGTCCAAGTCCAGCAAGTTATATCCTCTTGTTGGTCCTGACATAAACTGTTTAATTTAAAAAAAAAAAAAAGATCAGACCAGGGTCATTTCAGGAAAATCACTAGCCTAGAGTTCTTGTCAAACTGATGGAATTTATTTGATTAAAGTTAAAAGCTATTATAACTACATTTTCGTTTCTAGATGCCTGTATAATTTCATCCCAAAGAAGTTTACCGTGGTCACTGTAGACTGTAGAGGCTAATGGCTCTCTAAATCACATCGAAAATTAGCTTTTCACGTCCTTTGAGGAAATGTAGCCCAGCAGATTCCATGTCTGTCACTTCCCTCTTTATATCGTTTCTGATCAACAGTTGAAATTTTTTCCCAACATAGCAACTCCACCTCTTTTCCTGTTGACTCTCAGTGAGGAATACTTTATATTCCTGTATGTGGAACATAGCAGCGATGTCTATTATTTACAACGAACTAGATTTCATATATTAAAGTTATATCTGTTTTTTGCATTTGCAATTAGTGCTAGATAATCTAATGCTATTTAAGAATTTTATCCTTTAATTTTCTTCCCTCTCTCATTTTATTTATAGAAAAGTTTTTCTGTTTTTAATCAAGAATTACTTCGTGAGCTGTCCTTGTTTCTCAAAATTTGCCCAACACATTTTGCTTTTAAATTTTTGCTCTCTCATCGCCTAATACTGCAGCCTCTCTGCTTTTCACAATGACCTTTATCTTCTCTCAGCTTAAAGTCTTAAGACATTTTAGCAATTACTTATGTAATTAAGTTGGCCAATGTTGCTACCTCAGCACCAGGAAAATGTACCCCTATCCCTTGCATAAATATGTTTACCACAGATCATCCCAGTTGTAAATGAACGGTATATCAGGTTACTTTTGGTATTTGTTTAGCCAACAATTTACCCCAATTGCTCTGGACATCCATTCATTGTCCACTCCAGTTCTAGGCAAAATGCTACATATGATCGATATCCTTTTCTTTGATCTAATTAGATTAATGGCTGCCTTACAAGTGGTCATGAACTCTCACACTTACATTTCCCAACATCTTTTCCTCCAACACTGAGGCAAACAATGAGGTTATTCCTGTTAGCTGTTATTACATTATATAACTTGTTAACTACACCCACATCTGCTCCTCATCCGGGTTACAGAAAACATAGTCCATATGTTGAATCTGGGAATCCCCCTCTACACGAATTTCTTTTTGACTTATATACTTAGGCATTTGTCTTATCTGTTTCTTTGTGAAAAATGCAGCCTTAAATAAAGACTGCTTAGTTTTCAACTTTAATTTTCCATTGTAAGAACTTGTTTACCGCCATTTTCTGCTTACATTCTAAATATGATTTACTTATAAATTTATACACATATGACAGGCACTGGTAATGTTATTAAAACTGTTGCAGAGGTTCTATGCACAGTTGTTTTATATTCCTTACACACATGCAATATATATGGTGTATCCCTCCAATAAGTAGGTCGTCTTGTGGTGTGAACATCAGTACAACAACACTGGTGATGTGACGAAGGCAGCAAAGTCGGTATATGTCTCTGTTCCCAGCCTTGACTGGTATGTATGATGCACATTCAACTTGCAGTGCCTACAAACTGGAAAAGCAGTTTTATGTACCACTTGTAACTCTTTCGGAAACAATCAGTAAAGTCCTGTTATTAGTCAAATATATGACAGCAACTCATATTACAATGGGCTCTGTCCACGCTTTCTTTCATTTCGTTCAAGTGTAAAATGTTAACATCACATCACGTTTGTGATGCAACTGAAATGCTACGATGTCATTAGCCTAAGACATCAGAAGCAGCAATACCTGTGTTAAAACTGGGCATTTGTTTTCATGTTTCACTCATTGTACAACACACGTCTGTCACGTTTATACGCAAAAAAAAAAAATCGAATAAAGGGCTTGTGTACCAGTACTCGCCTAGTTGTACTCACCTAGTTGTGGTTGCAGGGGTCGATTTATAGCTCCTGGCCTCGCCTCTTCACTGGCCTCTACTGGGTCACTCTTCCGGCTCCATGAGCTTTATCATACCTCTTCTAAAGCTATGTATGGATCCTGCCTCCACTACATCACTTCCAAGACTATTCCACTTCCTGACAACTCTGTGACTGAAGAAATACTTCCTAACGTCCCTGTGATTCATCTGGGTCCTCGCCTTCTAACTGTGACTCCTTGTTGCTGTGTCCCATCTCTGGAACATCCTGTCTCTGTCCACCTTGTCGATTCCTCTCAGTATTTTATAGGTCGTTATCATACAACCTCTCTCTCCCGTCCTCCAGTGTCGTCAGGTAGATCTCCCTTAATCTTTCCTCGTATGACAGACCCCTTAGCTCCGGGACTAGTCTTGTTGCAAATCTTTGCATTTTCTCTAGCTTCCTTACATACTTGGCTAGATGTGGGTTCCAAACTGGCTATTAGTAAGCAGTGTATACTCTTTACCATGATATGACTTCACTTTCCTCATCACCTTACTCAAAACTCCTAATAATGTCTTTGTATTTTTCCATTGTTTTCAGACTTGTGTACACAGTCAAATGTAATGCCTAGTCACTCTCACAACCACACAAAACGATCAGTTTGATATCAAAGCGTTTTTTATTGCTGGGAACACATTTACCTACTTAATGATATTCTGTCTCTGCAAAAGACCAGAGACTCGTCAATTACAAAGATCTGGAAGGGATAGAAGAAATCCCTGAACTTATTTTTCAGATACATAAAAGCATCGTTAATTTAGTATAATGTATTGTACCAGATGGAAGTTACTCTTGTCTGAAAAATGCGATAAAAAGAGGGTGATGAGATTTCGGAATCCCGGAGTACATATTTGTAGGTATGTCGACCAATATCTTGCAATACTGTGCTCATACACGTTTGCCATGAACAAAATTGCAATAACAGTTGTGTCTTTCCACTGGCGAACTGGCGACGGTGTTCTAGCATACACGCCGCTTGCTATTGGTTATTGGTAATTCCTGTTGGTTCGCAACACTATCAGTTTCATTATTGAATCACTGAAATACTGTTCAAGTCGTCGTCGACCGTACAACTTGCCAAGATTCCACTGCATATTTCTTCAAATTGGTGGGCATTTGTTAAAAAAAGTATCTTTCGCCAGTTGCAGACACAATCTAATGGAGGTTGTTGGATTTGTGGGATTGGTTGTGGTAGTTGTGGTAGGTGAGGTTGTTGTTTGAATATGTAGCAGATGCAGCCAGTGGGTGGGGTCAGCGCTCCCTTCCAGAACTGTCACTGAAGTTGTGAACATCTTTATCCCAACACCCGGTGCTGCATGCCTGGCTCACATTGCTCGCCCTTCACATCCAATCCCAACTAAACCCCTTTCATAACTCTTGTTGCTTTTACTAGCTGGTGGTTTGACGACGTAATTTACCCGACATTAGGGACGGCCCTAGGCACACTACCAGATCGCGTGTCCCGTAGTTCGATCGCTAGTGCACTCAGCTCACATACTGAGATCGGATTTCGAATCTCCTCCGGTACGGCTGGAAAAACATTACGGACGTGTTTCCATAAGATACCTGCCGTCCATGTTCACCCATCAGTATAAAATGGGTTCCTGGGTGTTAGTCGACTGGTATGGGTGGCATCCTGGGACAAAACTGATATAACTTGCCCGAAATACTCAGCACAACAAGCGGCTTTCTGTATAGTAGTATGTCATTGATGTACATGGTTAACAGGCCTAGCTGACAAGTAGCAAATAAAGATATTTATTATTATTATTATTATTATTATTATTATTGTTATTATTACTGCATAAAGTAACGCTTCACATGCGAATAATTAGCTCAGCTGTCTCTTGTATCATTGTTCAATTATCAAGAAGTCAAACTCATCCTCACTGTCACCTTTACTTCTCACAACGGTAACAACCCCAGTAGAATACTAGTTTTCACCTATTATGCTGTGGACTTGTTGAGGGTGAGGTGACTCCTGAAGTATAGAGTTGAATATCATTAGGGTTTTCAGCTCTCTTCTCTTCCTTTTCTCTGGCACTTTCATCATTTTGTCTAAAGTTCATAAAAATCACTATTGTCATTATCAAACAATAACCGGTTAATCTTCTTGGGATTAAGATTATCTGTTCAGCATGCAGTTGTAAACAATGGTTGACTAACAAGCTGTTTCTTCCCTTTATGCACTGCAGCGGACCCAGTTCTTTGTATACTAAGCACACAGACTACCCAGACCTGTTGTCTTACATTCAGACCTTCCAGGTCTCTCGTGGCAAATTTGAAGACACTATGATTTATAAATAAATTTACTGCACTGATATTGACTACAGTTATTTAGATCTACGTAACTGACTGTGAAAGGGGGTAGATAACATTGTTTTGATCACCAGGCAGAAACTACACTCCAATCAAGACATTCATTTCACATATTAGTTTTCTCATTTAAGAGTTGCAGGACTGCCACGAATATTTTTCAAAACTCCATTTAATGTGGTTCAAGCCTTTTACTGGTTTTACAGTTTTACATTTTAATCAATCATCAGTCTCTTCTTAGCTAAGTACATATTGAGGCCTGTCACTAACCTTTAGTTTGACGATGAACTTATACGATTTCCAATGTGTCTATTATACACTTAGTTTGCTCTAAGGAAATTATAAGGTCAGGAATAACTGTATTACTGGTGGTATCTGGTAACCATTTTAGTAGGACTTTGATTAACATTATATACAGTGTAGGATCTAATACACTGTCTTGAGGGATGTCACCTTACATTTCTTTATTTTTACTTTTAAAGCCATGAAACAATGCAGCAGCTTGTGTTAGTGAGACAGCCGGGTGTCTAGTGTAACAGTACACCACCAATGTTTATTTCAGCTACTTCATAAGAAATTACTGCACTGTTTGCAAAATAGAAAGCAACTTAATGTAGAAATGATGTATGTATGTGTGCCTTTTTCTCCCAGTGTAAAGTTAAAAATGTTGCGACACAAACTGGTACACCTTTGACCTTTATGAATCCTTTAAATATTGAGTGACCTGTGTTCTTTAAGTCTGTATAGTAACTTTTTAAGTACCGTTATCTCTAATGTTTTAAATCTGAAACTGTTCAGTGACATGGATAACTTCATACCTGTTACAACTTAAAAAAAAAAAATTAAAGGGGTGGACCGGTAAGCCAGCGGGAGTCCTCGGTCAGAGACCAATAACTCCAGTGGCGAGTTATCATATGACTAACACCCATATGAAGAATCACTTATTCAGTTTCCTAACGAATCGTACTAAGGTTAACCTTCATACCTGTTGTTGTCAGTGCCGAATATATGTTGACAGCCATATATCCAGCAGATTTCTTAGCCATGACGGACTAACCTACACAAGTTTTTGGCATTTAATGCCCTCAAAAATAGACCCAAATGCATATTTTTGCATCATCTCTATTTTATTTTACTAAAAAATTCGGACGAGAAAAACAGAGCACCATTACTATGCTCATCTTTTGATTCTTCACATTTACTAAAACTGTTTATATTTTCTCCTAATTCCATTTAACAATTAATCTTATTATAAATCACAATAATTTTTCAGTCTTTCTCTAAAAATGGGATCGTCTCCCATGATGTTTATTAATACAGTTTCTTTCCCAGGTTCCTCACCACCGTCTCTCACCTTGTGCAGATAGTAACAGTGTCTCACCTTCTCGGGTTCATCAGCGAGATCGAAGTCGAGGTGGACGAGGCCGGCAGTGTTGTCAACTGTCTTCCACTGAGCGATACGTGTGCGGGAAGGAGTTTCGACCCATACCAACGGATACTGTTAGAAAGGTGACCAGATTAGTTATATAAACTTAATAACTGATTC
>NC_069400.1:53955629-53974339 GCF_026875155.1 Cherax quadricarinatus
GGAAAAACCGTGGCACCAACTTTCCCAAAACACCTCTGCCCCCACTAGGAAAACCATTGATTGGGGGAAGACTCGGACATTACAAAGAATAAGCGTTCCCTTGGGCTCTGCGGGGGGGTTAACGGAATAAGGCCACGGGCTTTTAAAAGGGAAATTGTTTAACCAGTTTTTGGGGGGAAATTGCAGAGACATGCTTTCAGAGACCCACAAGGTTCGTCAAAAAATTTCCCTTTGGCTGGTCTGTTTTCCTGATAAAAATTAGACCTTTCTTTTTTTGGTGCAACACTTTGTGCACTTTTAAAAAAAGGGGTTGGAGGAATTCGGCCAATTGCAGAGGAAAACCTTTTACGCCGCCCGTATCCAAAGCTGCTGCCCGGGTATTCGTGCCCCAGGCACCCATGATGCTTCAAAAAAACCCCAGCTTGGCTTTGGGGGTCTCTCGGAAGCGAAGCAGCGGTTCTTGCAAAAAAGGGGTTTATCAAAAACCTGCTGAGGAAAATTGCAGGGGTTAAAATTAGATTTCAAGAATGGTTCAATTCCAAAAAGGGAGAGTTGGGTACTAGCAGCAGTAAAAGGGAAACATTTCCCGGGTTCTTTTCCCCTTTTGTTTCAGCTGGGTATAGCAAGGAATCAATGCTTCTTTTTGGAGAGCTTTAAAAAATAAACATCATCGGAGGGTGTCCAAAAAGGGGAGACCTCTTGCACCATTTCTCTTCTGTATTGCATTTAGGGAAAACCCCAGTCAGACTGCCCAGCAAAGCAAAAACATCTGGTTCCTAGATGATGGCCACTAGCAGGTTAAAAAGGATTTCCCTCCTACATGACCTTACCAGGTAATGCCCCCGGGGCAGGAAAGGGGTTCTCATCCTAAATCCATCCAAATGTGAAATCATCTAAAGTCGGGCCAACAAGTGATAAATCCCAAGTGAGATAAAAAACTACCAGGAGCAGCAGTCTTTTCCCCCCCAAAAATTTAGTGTTTGCTAGGGCCCTGGGGGAAAAAAAAATTTCCTTTTGACACAATTTCGGAAGAAATTGGAAAAGTTAAGGAGAATGGAACAACGTATAGGCAACGGGAAACCCACGTTTTGCCTTGTACTTCTCAAAAATTTGGTTTTCGAGTTCCCCGGTTTGCCATATTCCCAAAGATGTGCCTTTTCATATGAAAACCCCTATACGCAGGGAAATATGAAAAGTATTCTGGGGCGATTTTTACGAAAGTATTAACCTTACTCTAGAAGACGGGCAGTGGAACCAAGCTACATTTCCAGCAAAAATTGGAGGCTTTGGGGTTTTCCGAAAGGGGTCATTTAAGATTGCGTTACCTGCTTTTTGTCCTCGTTTTATTGCATCCAGAGGCTTGTTTGCAGGGGATTCTCCTGAACATTTAGGGACAAATTTGGGGTCCAGGACCAAAAATTCATTGACGGAGCAATGATTGGGATAATCTAACGGGTCAGAAAACCCGACCGTCCCCCCCAAAAACTCCCAAAAAATCGCACTGGGTGGTCCAATTGTGGAAAATATAGCCCCAACGAAAGCTTCAGATTTTGGTTTAGGGAAGGGTTTGAGCCCCCCTGCTGGCAGTGAGGCCCCCCATGGTGGGGACTTTCGGTTTGGGGTTCCCAAAATCCAGCCTTGGCACACGCCCCGACCCCCCCAGACCATTTCCCCATCGGTGTTTTCCCCCTTTGGGCTTGGCCCCCTATTTCGCCCCAACCAGGGGTATTTGTGGCAGTGAAGCAGTAGACCGAATTTTGGGGTTTTCCATGGTCCTGTGGGGCCGTAAAAAAGAGGGAAAAATTGCAAGGGCATAAGGGGGGTTTTAAAAACATTATCAAAAGGGCCTCACAACGCTGGATGCCCAGCAGTTTTTAAGGGAAGGGAAACCCCAATTTTGCAGATTGATGGCAGCCAAAAAGCGTCCAGATTTGGGATTTAACCCCTTTAAGCCTGGACAGATGGGAAGAGGTGGGGTGGGGGTATAAATTTTGCATTTTACCTTTGGCTGATACCTACCCCCAATACAAAAGGGGGGGAAGGAGGGGAGCTGCCAGCTTCAGGGGGTCCCCAAAAATCTAGAAAAAAATGGAGAAATTTTCCCCTCATTATTTTGTTTTTTCCCATAGGCTCAAAAGACCCTTGGTTCATGGGGGGAAAAAGGGGCATCCCAATTTCCTTAAGGGACTGGGGGGGGAAAAAAAAAAAACATCAGGGAACTAGGGATCCCAGGGGGAAATAGTTTTCTTTTTTCCCGCGGTCGTGCGGGCTGTTCAAAGGGGTAATGCATGCTGAATTTTTGGGACACGCCCGCTTTTGAGGGTGGAGGGGATTTTTGCCTTATAATCGGTGATACCACGTTAAAAAACATGTACCGTATATGCCCCTTTTATTAACATGTTTTTCTCTTAAAAATTTTTTTAATATTATTTAAAAAAATTTTCCCATTGGTAAAAAAAAAAAAGTTTAAAAGATGGGGTGGTAGGGGGGAAGTGGAATATTAAAACGGCTTCAGGAAGAAATCCAAATTTTTTCCCTTGAAGCCTTTTTATCCATTTCCGAGGTAGGGCCCCAAATTTATATGATATATATATATATATATAATATTATATATTATTATATATATATATTTATATTTTATATTTATATATAAAAATATATATATACTACACACCATGGACCCCTGACTTACGATGCCCTAAACCTACAATAAAACCGCTTAGCTTCGATGCTTGTCACGTAAAAAATTGACCCCGCCCTACGATGAAAAAACTCCACTTACATCATTCGTCCCGATCGCTGCCGTTGGCCCGGGTCAGTCGCGCGCTGTCCATGGTCAGCTGCTGCTGTTGTGTGCTGCACCCGATCAGCGTACTACTGAAGTGTGGAAAGATGTTGTTGGTGTGGCTTATCGAGAATCCCGAGAAAAATTTAACCCCAGAGGGTTAGCCCCCAGGAAACCAAGAAAGTCAGTGTGTCATCGAAGACTGTAACTTATTTCCTTGGGGTCCTTATTTTTTCCCCCCAGGAGGGCCCCCACACCCCCGAGTAACCCCCAGGTAAACAAAAAAAAAGGGTTTTTCTGCTATTTTCTTACTTTTTGTTTTCTTATTTTTTCCGTTATCTCCAGGGGGAATGGAAAAAAATTTCTTCCTCCCAAAGCCGTAAGTTTCGAAAAAAAGGGTTTACAAAAATGCCGGGCAATGGGCTGTAACCCCTTTCCTGTATCATAACAAAATTTATATATAGAGACATTTTGTTTTTTCTTCTAGGTCACCCTCCTGGGTGGGTTTGGGCCCGGGAATGTTAAAAAGATGTAATGTAAGAACTTTGGGAAAAAACTCAGGAGGTTTCTCCCTGGAGCTGAATATTCTCTTTTCCTACCACCCCTATATACTGTTTTTGTGAACTTTTTTTGAAAAAAAAATGCAGTAAAAAAAGGGAAAATAGAAAGGAAAAACGAACCGTGCTAATTGTCAGAAACAATTTTCGAACACATAATTTTTTATATGATATTTTTTGATAATTTTAAAAGGAATTAAATATGCTTTACATGAATTCGAATTTTACTAAAAATTTTAAATTTTTAATGATTCCTTACCACCAAAAAACAGTGCTCTTCCTACCCTTAAAAGGGTTCTTGTATCCAAAAGTTTTATACATATTGAATTAAATTATTTTGTTTTAAAAAATTATATTTTTGTAATAAAACTGCAATCATTGATTTATATTTATTTGCTTAGGACAAGTTCTGACAAAACGAATATTGACTTTTTTCAGTCAGTCTAAGCTCTTTTTCCAATGTTATTTTTGTTCTGTCGTTTTTTATGAGGTAAACCCAGGTATCTAAATATTAGAGTAATTTTTACGAGACACAGCTTATTTTTAAATCATACAGTGTTGATATTAACGACAATTTCGATGTGATATTGGCTAGCTTGTTCTAGTGCGACCTTTATGTTATAAATGTTTATTGTTGACGTTCTTCTGCTAGCCACTGTAGAAGTCTCTGATCAATTTAACTCCAGTATTTCCCTGCTGGTTATTTATTAGATTTTTCCTACTGTTATTACAGCTGCTCAGCTGCTCGGCAGATATTTATATAGTTTTTACATGTTTATAAATTTTTTGGGCTGCACACTTGCTACTTGCTATTATAGAATCTGACCTTCTTTTGTAATGAACGGATCACTCACATAATAATAAGTGACTTTTTTCATTTTGTCTGGGTTATAAATTTATGTTTATCTGTAGATATTATAGGTCACCTTGGGTATTTTTAGAGGCCCATGTGCCGGTATTATTGATCTACCTGGTCAGTAGAGACGTGTAAATTAGGTCAGTCTCTGTGAGAATTCGGAACTTGACGTTCTCGCCTAGGCTCCGTAGAGGGTCTTGTCAGTCTGGATGACGGTAACCTGCTTGGAGCGCTTCCAAGACATACTCACTGTACGACTGATGTTAACACCAAGCAACACTGCCAAAGATGTGCAGGTCACGTTTGTTATTGGTCGAACTTGGCACTGCGACTTCATAGCATTCTCAGTCTTCCCTGAAAGTAAACAAAATAGTTATTCCAGCTCTCACTATTCTACAATATTCTCTTCGCTCTTTATCTAAATTAACATAATAGTTATTCCAGCTCTCACTATTCTACAATATTCTCTTCGCTCTTTATCTAAATTTCACTTTGTTCTTGATATCTTATTTTGGGGATTAAAGTCTTCTTGATGTGAACGTGTAGGTAAATTGTAGACGTAAACAACATTCTTTAGAATTATCCAACAATATGTTAGATAAAAGGTCACTATGCCAACGTTTCGCTCTCTAGGAGGTTTGTCAAGCCGGTAACAACTTAACAGATCTGGAGCTCGAAAGGTTGCCACATAAAGTGTCACAACACTTGCAATTGTTTTATTTTTTTAATGAGAAAAAAACAATTTCTAATTATTTTGAAAAATAATTATAATTTGACTACAATTATACCCTACAGATATTAGTGCATATATTAATAATAAATAACTAATATTTTGTAGATTTTTAGTGTTAGTACATTTGTTTAGTGCACTAGAGACAACTAATTCATCAGTGAACTCTGTGACTGATTAAGGACTTAAAGCAGAGACATAATCATCAACACTACATAAATTAAATTTTAGCACTGGGAAGCATTGAAATTAATGTTTAACTAGTGTAAAGATATTCAAACATCCGCAGATTGTATTCAGTTCACCTATGAAAACCTGAACTGAGTAGTTAAAATATGGAGCTGCATCTGTATTACATGAATGGTACAAAAACCTGTCTTTAATAATTCCCAAGTAATCATGGTTGTTTGAGACTAGCTATTAGACAAACTAGCACTGCAGATCCAAAAACCTGGCTTGGCCAAAAATTTAAAAAATTATAATGTACTTTACTCAGTTTTTTGAATTAAATTTTACTTTTCCCAATAACCCCCAGGAATAGGGACAAACAGTGTTCGGAAAAACGGTGAGTTAAAAACCTCTCAAGGGTTTGCCAGTCATAAGCCCGGGACAGCGAAGGTCAGCTTACCTTTGGGACCCAAAAGGGTTGTCCAGGGTTGGGACACATACCGGGGGCAGAAAGCGCCGGACCCCAAACTGTCTCGGCGTGGTGATTTGTAGCTCCTGGGGGGTTATGTTTTATGTTTACTAAAAAGTATTTTAACACACATTTTACTAGGGAAAAAATGACTACATTTTATCCCAAATATATTTTTATATTTATTAAAATATATATATATTTTATAAAATATATATTTTTATATATATTTTATATATTATATATATTTTTAGTATTTATCCACGAAAGATTGGTATTAATAAAAAACAACTGGGGACTACCCGGGTGATTCAAACCCCATGTGTTTTGGGCCCACCTCATGGTGAATAAAAAAATTCACTTGACGTTCTAACCCACGGGACCATAAAATCCAAAAAATGACGCACCCGGGCGGAGGGGGAAATTATTTTTTAATTTTATAAAAAAAAAAGAAAAAGCTAAGCCACAAGGGTATCAGGGCTGCAGGGTGGGGAAAGGGAAAGCGAGGGTGTTGGGCGGCAGAAGGGGGGGGGGGATGATCGTAGGTTACAAAAAACCCATTTGGGGTAGGGGTTTGTGGGGGGTTTAGAGGGTAGCAAGAATTGAGGTAGAAAAGGGTGAAGGTTTCAGAGTTTGGAAAAAGGGTTCAGTTGCTGTAAAAAAGGTCAATGAGGGGGTTTTCCGGATAAAAGGGGGGCCCAATCAGCAAAAAAGGAAAGGGGTAAAGAGAGACCCGCGGGGCGAAGACGCCCGACGGAGGTAAATTCTGGGGTGCTCGTTGAAAAAAGTGGGCAGTCCAACAGAATGTGGTGCCCGATAAGGGAAACCCAGACAATTCTCCAGAGAGGAGAAAGGGGGGCCTCCCATGAGATATAATGAGTAAAAAGAGTTTGGGGCCAATGCAAAGAGGGGAGAGAATTTCCCCCAAACCCTCGAAAACAGGGGGACAAGAAGAGGGCCAAAACCTATACTGGTTTTTAGTTTTGAAGTTTGTTTCCGAGAGAGTGGGACCAAGTTTTTGGGGGGGCCTACGGGTGTGAAGGGGGGGAAAGGCTTTTGGCGGGAAAAATTGTCCGAAAATGGAACCCCTCTATATGAAACGGGGAAAAGTTTTGAAATTTCTGCCGCGCGGGGCAGTGTCGGGCCTGTTCTTTCCCCTGTACGTAAACCTGCCCAAAGGGGCCCCCAACAAAAAAAACAATATCTTTTGCTTGGAAAAGATGCGGCTTTACCCCAAATTTGGATAGGGAAAGGGTTTAAGGGGGGGAGGTGTATCAAATTTCTGTATAGCCTGTAAAGCATTAAGGGAGTCTGAGAAAAACCCCAAATAAATACACAGGCAAAAGATCCCAATACGGATAAGTGCTCCCAAAAATTGGCATTAAAATTTTCAGCAGAAAAAAAATTTTACCCAAAGTTTGTAAATCCCCTTGTACGACGCTGCCCGGAAACATGCTAAAAAATCCAAACACAGTCGGGAAAGATTTAGAGCCTTTCTGTGTACATGCAAGGGGCATGAGAATAAAGAGGGGGAAGTGGTAAAGAAAAAGAAGGGGAAGGGGACTGTGGGACATTTGGGGCTTTCAAGCAAGGGAGAGAGAAAGAACAGACCCCGAACAGTTTGGAATTTCCCCGGGGGGGTTGGGAAAAGTGGATGTTTTCATAAACCTAGAAGGGGGGTAATTAAAAGGGGAAGCAAAGAGCGAATGTAGGGAAGAGAAAAAGGGATGGAGTAAACAAGGGCAGCGAACAAATAAAAAATGTTAAAAATTTCCCAGTGCCCATTTAAAAAAAGGGAAAGGATTGCAGAGATCATGGGGAAACGTTAGTAGGGGGAAGGAAATTGGGCCCCGGGTTTGATAAAGAAAAAAGAGGGAAAACGTTCGCTTGCATAGAGGCCCCTTACGGGGGAAAGACCCGGAAAACCCACCAAGTCAAAAACGTAATCCTTGGTGATGAAGGGGGTTTAAAGGCTAGAGAGAGTAGAAAGGGGGAACCCGCTGAATAGATCTGGTCACCATAATCAAGTTTCAAAAAAAATGAGGGGGGAAATGTGGGCCCAAAGGGGAGTTCGCCCGATCAGCTCCCCATGAAAGATGAGCTAAGGGTTTTAAAAAGGGTTTCCCCGGGGCTGTGAAAGTTGTTTTTTCAAAAGAAGTAATGTGAGGTTTCCCAGGTTTAACCTCCCGGTCAAAGGGGGGCCCCGAACCCTGATTTGTATCACGTTCGGGGATATGGGAGCCATAGAGATACTTAGGATGTTTGGGAAAGGACAGGCACCAGTAAAAAGTAATTTGGTGAGTTTTGGTACGGGAAAAATTTTTAAAAAACCCATGTGTGGTGGCCCAATTGGAAACCGGTCGACTGCATGCGGGGTTAAAAAACGGAAATTTTGAGGGGGACAGTCAGCGCCAAAAAGGGAAAAATAGCGAAGTCATAAACCCATAGATTGAGGGACCAAAAAAATTTGAGGGAAAGGACTAGAGGCTAAATCTTTTTATAGCAAGGAAAAAAGGGGTTGTTGTGCTGGGGGAAACAATCCCTGGGGGACCCCTTCGGAGGCCGTAGGGTTTTTTTTCCCCCGCGTCACCCAAAAATCAAAAAAATAGGGAAAGTTGGTTATATTTTAGTGAAAAATAGCTAACTCTTGGAAAAAACAAAATTTGGTACCGGGAAGGAATTTTTCTCAAACTTTTCTAAAAAAAATTTAAAGGGACCTTTATATCAGGTAGGTTTGCGGCGATTTTTGGTTTAGGGGAGTTCCCTCAGGGCCAATATTTTTTTTTTGGGAAAGTTGTTTCCTTGTTTTTATCCCCTTTTTTTGCATTATTCTTTCTTTTATAATGATTTTGGGCCCATCATATAACAGTAGGTGGGACTTATCCATAGATTTGCTAAAAACCCGGGAAAAGAGGGGAAACGCTCAGCAGTGTTCCCGCCCCCGAGGGGTGCCAGCAGGAACCCACCCTTATTAGGGCTTATATATCAATTTAAACGGCATTTTTGTCTATCAAAAATTGTTTTTAAATATGATTTTAATAACCCACTAAAATTAAACTTTTAAAAAATGTTATTTCTTAATGAAAAAAAATAGGCCAAAATTTATGACAAAAAGTTTAAAGGGGGGAATTTTTGATAAAAAATGGTTTAACCCCCTTCCCCATGTCCCATTTTTTTAGTCTTGAGTAAGAAAAAACGGTGTTTTGAAGAGGATAAATTTTTTGGCAACTGGGGAAACATAGTTTACTATGAAATACCCCCAAAACAAACGCGATTTTCCCCGTTTTTTTTTTTTTTTTTTTGAGGGGGGGGCCGGGGCCGGGGTTTTCCCGGGCCGTTTATCTGGGGAAAGTTACTTATTCACTTAAAGTGGGAAAAGTGCTCCTTTATTTTTAAATTTAAAATGGAAAAATATTCAAGATTTTTTTGAAAAATAAATTTCTTTTTATTTCCCAAATGAGTTTTTGGAAATTTCCAAATACTTTGGGAGTTATGTGGGGGAAAAGGGGCAGTTTTTTTTTGCAAATTCCAGAAACTAACAAACTTTTTTTTTTTTTTGTGAAATAACGATAAGGTATTTAGGGAAAAATCGATCGGTAAAAAATAAGTATTAGCATTGTTTCTCTGGGAAACCAAGTGCCAAACCCCTTTTTAGTAGCCCCATATAAAAAAGGGACTTCTGCCCCAAGGGGCTTTTTCAGAAAATTCGGGTCTTTTTAGTTGTTGTTTGAGGTATATTTTGAAAAATATTTTTCAGAAAGGGTGAAAAAAATTTTTGTTTTGTGCACCAAAACTGGAAAAAAAAGGGACGGAAAAAAAAAAAGGAGTTACGAATTTTCCCCGGAGGGGCCCCCTTTCAGCTTGGAAAAAAAGTCGGGGAGAGCACATTTTTAAATCCGAACAGGGAAATTGTCTGTCAGTTAAAAAGTTCTTAAGGAAGGAGGGTTTAGTTGCCTCGGGGGCCCGGGCCCACGGGGGGCTTGACCAAAATATTATACCTCCAAGTTGTGTCATATGCCTTTCTCAAGGTCAAAAAAATATGGCAATAACTGGTTTTTTATTCGCAAAGGCATTAAAAAAACATATGTACCCAAGGCATTTAAAGGGGTTTCTATATAAAAAGCCCCTTTTAGGAAACCCCTTTTTTTGACGGTGGAGGGGACTGTTGTGTGTCTCAAAATTTACCAACAAAATTTCTATTTACCAGGGTTCCATCATTTTGCAACAGCAGGGTAAACCCAATGGGCGATAGTGGGAGGCTTCGGGCCGTAGTCCCCCCGGGTTTTGGGGGAAAAAGGGGAACAATGACAGATTTCCACAGCTGGGGAAAAAACTTGTGACCAAAAAAGGGACTAAAAAGGGGGCTTTAAATAGGACTGAAGGGTGACTGAGTAAATGTTGTAGCATAAAATATGAAGTCGCCCGGGCCCCAGCTGCCGATGATCGGCAAGTGAGAGTGTTAAAGTGAAAAAAGGGGAAACATTATCCCTTTGTTTTTCCCCTGAGGAAGAAAAGTCCAAGGGTACTAACTCTCTGGCAGACTTTGGGGAAAAGAAACGAGGGGCTTGGGGGGAGCCCGTGAAAATTTAGGAAACCGAGGGATTCCCAAAATTTCTTTTGGCAACATCTAGTGGGTTTGTTATATAAAACGGCAACCCGCAGAAGGGGAAACCCGGGTCGGAGAATTTTTTACCAGTCGTTTTCGTACTTTTTTCCAGAGTTCATCTTAGAGGGGGTGAGGTGATGGTGGAGCATAAACTCGCCGCAAGTGGTTTAGCGTACGGATGACACGCTGAGTGATCGCACGTTTCTGCTTTTAAAAAAAAATAAATTCTCCATGGTTCTAGGGTACCCCGGTACCTGCCCCCTGCAGTGCGTTTTAAACATACCCGCAAATAGCACAAGGAGGGGGAAAAAACCAAGGCACGCATTTTTGGGAAAGCCCGCCCCAAGTTTGGGGGGCCTTTTGGGCACGGGGCGGGGGCCCCGGGGGGGTTTTTACCCCCCAAAATCTTTCCAGGTTTAAAAACCAGGTTTTCCAGGTTAGAATGAAAAAGCTGCGGTTAAAATGGGGGACGAGAAAGATGTAAAAAACTATCATTGGGGATGAAGAAGGAGTTCACTAAAAACAGTTTTCTTGTGGGGTTAAAAGGGTTTAATTTGCCTGATTTAAAATTGGGCCCGCGTGGGGAAGAAATGGTGGGGGGAATTTTGAAAAAAGAATGATTGGGAAAAGATTGCTGTCATGTTTTAAAAATGGGGGGGAACAGCCAGGTGAAGGGTTTAAAAAGGTGGGGGAAGAGCAGACTGAGAAAAAAGATGCAAGAGAGAGTGTGAGTCGAGGATCAAAAGGGTGGAGTACCTGTATTTAAAAATGGAGGGGGTGGGTAGAAAAAAAAGCCCCTTTAAATGAATGCCGGGGAAACACGTGAGACCCCCCCACAGGGAAAATGATGGGGGATTTAAAAACGCCAAGTAACAGAAGCGGTTTTCAGAAAGACGAAACAAGAAAAGCAATATCCGGAATATATAATGGCTGAGAAGGGGAGGAATTTTAAAGGGAAAAGAGCGATCCCCTATGCAATTTGGTCGGGTGCTTGTAATTTTCAGCGAAAATAAGAACAAATAGGTGGTATGGAAAAATTTTTGTGGTAGAAAAAGGGGCCCTTTTATTTAAAAAGGGCCCATCAGGAAAAAGGTTTTGAAGGAAAAACAATAAATTTTAGCCTGAGATGGGGAAAAGATAACAGCCCGGTGTAATTTTTTGGGACCCGGTAAGCAAAAAACCCAAAGGGGGAAAAGGGGGGAGTAACATCTGAAGTTCCCCCCCCCAATTTTCCCCCGGTGGGGGGTCTGGTGGCCTTTGGGGGTTAACGCTCTCGCTTTTTCACGGTGAGGGCCCGGGGGTTTGGGTTCCCAGCCAGGTAGAAACATTTGGGGGGTGTTTCTTTCCAAACCCGTTGTTATGTTCCCCATCAGTAAAATGGGGGACCTGGGTGTAAAAATGGGTGGGTGGGGGCGCATCTGGGACACTGGGCCCAAGGAAGCCTGGTCCCCGACCGGGCCGCGGGGGCCCTTGGGCCCCGGAAAAAATCCTCCAGATAAAATCCCGATAATTTGGGGAGAGTACGGGAAAGGGGGGCCTAGAAATTAAGGGAAAAGGGGGGTCGATTGCAAAACGGATTGAAAGGTCATTTGGGCCCCCAGACTGGGGGATTCGGCTTTTAGACATGCCTTTTCGCTGGGTGGCCAAATTTTCCAGCAATTTTTTACCCCTGTTGGGGGTGTAGGGGGTCACCTTTCGAAAAAATTGTAACCGATGTCCTGCTAATAAAAATGAGGGGTTGGGGGTTCTCAGCTGTCAAAGTTAAAAAGAAACCACATTGCTTTTGGGTATCGTCTCTGCCTGCGGGGGAGGAAGAAATAAGTGTCTACTTTTATCATTTTCCCTTTTTCTTAAAGCTTTTGAAAGGGTTTTACCTTTCCCCTACAACCCCTCGCCAGCCCTTTCCCTTGACTTTTCAATGGTAAGTAGGACCGAAAAGTCGTCGTAACTTCTGTTTTTATGTGGGGTTAAATTTTTGTTTCTGGTAAAAATAACCCCAAATCCCGAGAAAATTTCTCGTGTTTTACTTTACCCCCAAAATCCTTTTCCTTTAAACGAGGTTTGCAGTCTTTGGCTCTGCCTATTCTCCTTTTTGCAGGGTTTTTGTGCCCCTTCCCCCATCTTCATGAGTTGATATGTTTTTTTTTTGGGGGGTGTGTGTTTTAAATTTCCTAATTATCAAATTTTAAAGGGGATAAAGGGGTTTGAGGGCTCAAACTCCTGAAACCCCCCTCTTCGCTGACTGCTACTGGGTTCCCCCCCCTTTCTTTCTCCATGTGCTTTATCATTCCTCGTTTAAAACTATGTATGGTTCCCGCCTCCCCTAACCCCTTGCCAGACTATTCAAATTTTCCCAACAACTTTTTGGGGCTGAAGGAAAAAAATTCCCTAACATCCCTTTTACTCATTTGAGTCTTTTATTTTTTTAAATTTTGGCCCTTTTTTTTCCGTGGTCCCCTTATGGAACCACCCCGTCAAATGTCCAAAATGTCCCTTTCCTTTCAGTTTTTTTGTATTTTCGTTATCATGTTTTCCTCTAACCCTCCCGTCCCCCCAGGGTCGTCAGACCGATTTTCCCCCAAAACCCTTTTTTCAAAAGAACATTTCCCTTAGCCCCTGGAACCAAGATTGTTGCAAAACCCTTTTTGCCCTTTTTCTAATTTCTTGATATGTTTGACCAAAGGGGTGGGTTCCAAAATGGTGCTGCCCTATTTCCATTTTGGGGCCCGGAAAATCCCCAAATGTATAGAGACTTTAACGATTTCCCCCCTGAGGTACGGAAAAGCTTTCTCAGGTTTGCCAGGCGCCCCTTTTGGGCCCCAGCATTTCCTGGGGTTAAGTGTGCTTTCGGCGCGTATTCGGTATTATATTCGCTCTTAGATTTTCCCTTGGTGAGGTTTGCAGTTTTCTGGCCCCCTAGCCTATACTCTGTTTGGGGTCTTCTTTGATTTCCAATTTTTAAAGACTTTGCATTTGGTGGGGGTTTTTAAATTTTGGAGCAAATTTTGGGGCCCCAAGGCCTGCCTGTCTAGGTCCTTTTTAGTTTTCTGGTCTGCATCTGAAATTTTCTTTTCCCCATTAAAATTCACATCATCTGGGAAAAAAGGGGACACTTTTGAGGTTTATCCCTTCCCCTTTGTATCCACAATTTTTCCAAGGAAAGGGCCCGGGGCTCAGGGGGCTGACCCCCTGGGGGGCCCCCATCGTTTACAGGCGCCCCCCCTAATACCTTCTTTACGGGGCCCTTGCTGCGGGTTTCCTCCCGGGGAGGTATTTCGGGTGCAAATTTCAGTGCCTTTTTGAAACCCCGATCCTCAGCCGCCAATCTCTTTGGGGGGTTTTAACCTTTTGTCCAAAAAAATCTTCAACCCCCCTCCCCCTCGCTTATTGGTTTTTGTCAAAATTTGAAATTTTTGGACCGATTTGCTTTAAAGAAAAGGGGGGCTGGGGCAATTTTTTAAAAAAGCCCCCCTCCTGTTTTTCTTATTTCATTTACGTTGGCAAAGGGAAAAACTTAGTGCGGTTTTTGACCCCAAAATAGGAAATTTTTCCCTTCCATAACCTAAGGGGTTGGGAAGTTTTAAGGGGGGTTTTGGGAAGGGGTTGGTTAACCCCCCAAGTGCCCCTTTTCCCCTTAAAAGGACCCCTAAAGGTTTCCGGCCCTTTTTTATTTCGGGGCCCCCCTTGGGGCTTTCCCCCTTTCCCTATATGGGGTTTTTTTCCGAAAACCTTTGGTTTTTTTGTTGGGGTTCCCCCTTTTTGTTTCCCCTTCCCCCCCAAAAACTGAAAATACTTTGCCATTTCTCCCCCATACTTTTGGGGGACTTTCCCCAAATTTTTTCCAAGGGGGTGTTAAATTGGGGTTTGGCCTTATGGGCTCCTCCTTGTGGCTGGAAAAAATTTAGGTTTCCCCCTTGCTTTGAGTATTTTTTCGAATCCCCTTGGGCCCCCTCCTTTTTTTCCATGAATAGGGGTTTTTTTCCAAACTTCCACTTGTTTTGGGGCCCTTCCCCTTTTTTTTTTCCCCCACATTGTTTTTCCTTTCCCAGGGTTAAAAACCCTTCGGCCCAACTGAAAAAACTTTTTTCCCGCAAAACTTCATTTTTTAGTCCTTTATTTCTTTAGACTTTCCAAACCCTTTTTTCCCACTGAATTTCCCGGGTCCTTCCCTGATGTTCCCCCCTTAAAAGTTTTCTTTTAACCTTTTTCCTGTTCCCCTTTAAATTGGCTCTACCGTTTTCCAACTGCCAATGGGTCCTTAAAACCGGGGATTTTCTGGTGGATTTCTTATTTTTCCTGGGGAACCGGGCCTTTGCTTCCTGTACTTTTTAATTTTCAGCACAAAGTTTTTTGTTTTTGTTGTGTTTGGGTTTGGGGTTTGGTTTTTTTTTTGTTTTTTGTTTTTTTTTTGGTTCTTGCAGTTTTTTATAAGGGCCATAAATTTGGGTTCTTTGGGAAAATTTCCCCCCCTTTTTCCCCCTGAATCCAGGGAATTCCCCCCCCCTGGTTTTACTTACCCCTCCCTTAAAAATAGTTTTGGTTTTCCCCTTTTTACCTTTCCCCTGTTACCCTCCCCATTGTAGTTTTCACTGTATTCCAAAGCTCAGAACCAAGTGGTCACTAGCTCCACGGGCCTTTCATGTGTGATGTTCTTGATGTTTGAGCTACTCAGGGTGAACACAAAGTCCAATCTTGCATAAAAGGACACAAGGCAACTACTTATGTATTTTTTCCCAAGCACTGTAAATTATTGTGTGTGTGTGTGTGTGTGTGTTTTTGTGTGTGTGTTGTGTGTGTGTGTGTGTGTGTGTGTGTGTGTGTGTGTGTGTGGTGTGTGTGTGTGGTGGTGTGTGTGCGTGTGCATGTGTGTATACTCACCTAATTTGTACTCACCTAATTTGTGGTTGCAGGGGTCGAGACTCAGTTCTCGGCCCCGCCTCTTCACTGAATGCTACAAGTTCATCACTCTCCCTCCTCCCTGAGTTTTATCTTTACCTCGTCTTAAAGCTATGTATGGTTCCTGCCTCCACTACATCGCTTGCCAAGTTCACTTCCCTTTGACCACTCTATGATGGAAGAAATACTTCCTAAACACCCTTGTGACTCATCTGAGTCTTCAACTTCCAAAGGTGATCCCTGTATCTGTGTCCTCTCTCTGGAACATCTTGTCTCTGTTCACCTTGTCTATGCCACGCCGTATTTTGTATGTCGTTATAATGTCTCCCCTAACCCTCTTGTCCTCTAGTGTCGTCAGGCCGATTTCCCTTAACCTTTCATCGTAGGACATTCCCCTTAGCTCTGGAACTAACCTTGTTGCAAACCTTTGCACTTTCTCTAATTTCTTGACGTGCTTGATCAAGTGTGGGTTCCAAATGTTGCTGCAATACTCCAGTAGGGGCCTGAGGTACCGGTGTACAGTGTCTCAAAAGATTCCTTACTTAAGTATCGGAATGCTAATCTCAGGTTTGCCAGGCGCCCATATGCTGCAGCAGTTATCTGGTTAATGTGTGCTTCCGGAGACGTGCTCGGTGTTATACTCACCCCAAGATCTTTCACTTTGAGAGAGGTTTGTAGTCTTTGGCCATCAAGCTTATACTGTGTTGAGGTCTTCTTTGCCCTTTCAAATCTTCATGACTTTGCATTTGGCAGGGTTTGAATTCGAGAAGCCAGTTGCTGGACCACGTGTCCAGCCTGCCCAGGACTCTTTGAAGTCATGCCTGTGTGTGTGTGTGTGTGTGTGTATGTGTGTGTGTGTGTGTGTGTTTTGTGTGTGTGTGTGTGTGTGTATGGGGTGTGTGTGTGTGTGGTGTGTGTGTGTGTTGTGTGTGGTGTGTGTGTGTGTGTGTGTGTGTGTGTGTGTTGTGTGTGGGTGCTATTACCAGAATTAGAGTAGAAACAGCATAGAAAAGGTGGAGATAGGATCGATGAGTGCATGAGAAGAGGGAGGTGGGTAGCTAGGGAGGGTAACACATGCACACACACACTTTCACAAGTTTTGGGGCACTTGTAAAAGCGGGGAAGAGGACTAAGTTGGGATTACTAGCATTACTAAGGGTATTTTATTAGTAAAATGGATACATAGAAGTGAGGAGCATTATTTCTGGGTAACACACACACACACACCCCACACACAAAACCGATAGACTATAACAGTAACATACACAAGGGCTTTTTGAGCTTACATGACTGACTGTGCATACACACACACACTTTACACAGCGTGTAATGGTCACTTCACAACCATACACCCCAACCTACCCACCCACAAGACATCTTGTCCGCACTCCACCTCTCCATCCCCTTTGTCCCCCCCACTCCTCTAACCATCTCTCCCCCTTCATAACTCCCCGACCCCACACGAAACAACACAACAACACCACCAAAGAGTGAGCACTAGGAAGTACAACAGAGAGAGACAGAGACAGAGACAGACAGACAGACAGACAGACACACACACACACACACACACACACACACACACACACACACACACACACACACACACATACACACTCGTGTCTCAGTAGTAGTACCAGTTCCTAGTAACCAGTTACCAGTAACCAGTGTACCAGTAGATGACTCACTACCAACCGTCTGTGTGAATCATTGGCTGTATTCATATTGCTGCTGACCATAGCAGGATTTCAAACACCATCACCCGTAGGCACTATGGGTCAGTCGTAGTTAGGGAGAAGAGAGAGGCAGGTCGGTTGTTGGCGCTTTCCATACCTTCCATTATAATATGCGTACTACCAGCCTACGTGAGTATTCTTACCCCATCCACGTATCGAAAACCCACATGACAAATGGTGGCACCGGTGTGGGCGTGGATTTAAGGGTATTTCAGACGTTAGAAGACTGTTTGTGGGTTGCCGGCAGGTCAGAGGTGAACCGTGCCACCTCCAGCTAGCCGCTACCCTCACTCTCCTCCACTGTGTCGCTCCAGCCTGCAAGCCTGTTGCAGCCGTTTCTCAAGCTTCCTGGCTTAGTTCGTGTGCTAATTGCTTCAATCTCTGAGGGGTTGACCCGGATTTTGCAATTAAGCCAGTCAATAAGCCAGACTGTGGAAGTGACCGCCAGTCCCTCCTGCCTCAGCTACCATCCAGCCTGTCTCCTGTCATCCACCTGCTCCTTCATGCTGTGTGCATCGTTACACATCTTCCAGTCAGCCATTCTCTTAGGTTAAGCCAGTCAGCCAGCCCAGCTTCCTAACCCAGCTGAGAGAGAGAAGTAAGCAACGCAAGTTCCTCTGAAGTGTTGTCTCATATATCGCTTGTGCTTGGATGCTGGTAAGAGTGGTCTTCGTCATCCCTGTGGCATTGTGATTTACTTAAGCCACCTTGTGCGTGGTGAGAAGTGCGTGGCAGTGAGAGCGCACAGGGCCAGCTTGTTCCGCTGCCCCCACCACCACCCGCCACTATTCACTCATCTACCTGTGGGGTTTTCCACCCTTGTACCGGGTCCTAGTACTGTTTTGGCTCACATAATTGGTCAAGAGATTGTAGCTGGCACCAACGATAAAGCCAGTTATGTGAGTTCACCGAGAAAGCACATTCCAACGACAGTGTGAGTGTAGGAGGCATAAATCACCCGCAGGACAACCTTCTCCTTTATCACTCGTCATCCCGTCTTCTACTCCAGACTTCAGTGATAATTTTCTAGAGACATTTTCCTGCATTTTAAAGACATTTGCATGTGTGAGACATTTACAGTGAATTTTTGTGTTTCTCTAAGCCTTGTGTTTTCAGTGTAGACCAGTGTTTCTTTGACTCATTATTTTTGCAATATTTTTCAGTGTTATCGCTCATCTCATAATTTTTATGTTGTTTTTTTATGCTACTCTATGTCTTTAGTAAGTATTATTGTTGTAGTGTACCGTCAGTCACTCCGTGTGAAGTAATTCATTTTAATTTTTTTTTTGTATTCTTTCAGCATTGTATTCTCCAGTATTTGTCATCTACCAAAATTTTCCATTTATTTCTATGTTTACTTTTTTTTTCGTAACCAGCCCGTGTCTCATTCCCTGATCTTTTCGCAGACTTGTTTTACCATTATTTTTGCCAACAATTTTTGTCGTATCAGTCACAGCAGATTTTGTTTGTAAGAATATACTAAGAAAAAATGAATAAGTGAATATGTTTGTGTGTGCCCCCGCCACTTGTAAGTGTTGTATGCCCCCCACTTGTAAGTGTTGTATGCCCGCCACTTGTAAGTGTTTTCACTAACCGTTTTGTTTCTTGTTTTATTTTTATTCATATTTTTCATATTTCTTTGAACAAATTCACTCTTAGTGTAATTTTAATTTCTTTTTAACGTAAAGTGTTTTCTTTACTCTGTTTGAGTAAATTGTTTTGTCTAATTTACAATTAAGAGTTAAAGTGTTCAATCAGTTTTTCTTCATATTTTTATTTTATTATTTAACCTACATTTTCCCAGTGTAACATTATTGCTGCATTGATTATTTCTGCACCTTATTTTGTTGCACTTGTTCTGCAGTGAATTATTTTGTTGCCTTTTTCCAGGAATTATTTTGTTGAAA
>NC_069400.1:53974839-54077422 GCF_026875155.1 Cherax quadricarinatus
AAGGCTGGAGGGAAGTGGGGGTAAAGGAGGTTTTGTGGGCGAGGTACTTGGAATTCTAGCAAGCATGCATGAAGTGTTAAGGTAGGAGAATGGAAACTAATGGTGTTTGAAAACTAACGAGCTGTTTCGAGTGTGTTCACGGGTAATATTTTGGTGACAGGTAATTCTGAAGGAGGAAACAGGTTAGCCAGATTGATCATGGAGGTTGGAGAATACAATGCCTGCCAATGTTAAAGAGGGGTCTGAGATATTGACAATTTAGAGGGATTTCCTAAAGTGTCGTATCTGGGCGAACCTCTGCTAGACAGTGATTATGTATGAAATGTGGTGGAAGTGTTTCAACGATAATGAAAGTTTTTCTTTTTTGGTGTCACCCTACCTCGGTGGGAAATGGCCACGTACGTGTTAACTATATATATATCGGTCACTGCCGAATAGGTAAAACTTGCAATTTTTTAGTTGCTAAAAGCAAAAGCCTCTTCTTGCCGAATAAGCAAGGCAAAGAACTTATGTACGAGATAATTTTCACAAATATTTATTCTGAGCCTAAGCAAAAAATTAGACTATATTTCACTGCGTTTCAATATGAAATTATTGCAAATAATCTAAAATATATTTAAGATTGGGAATAGCTAAATTAAATTGTTCTTGTTATAATAAGGTTAGGGAGTGTTTTCTAAGATTCTTGTGGTGAAATTCATTAATTTATACATTAACATTAAATTTAATAAAATATATCTTTAAAAGTATAAGAGAAAATTTTACATACAGAGTTTAATTTTAACGAAGTTTTGCTAACTGACCCTATTTTACCTATTAGGCACGTTACGTTATATATATATTGATATTTTATATATATTATTATATATATTTGTGTGTGTGTGTGTGTGTTTGTGTGTGTGTCTATTGTGTGTGTGTGTGTGTGTGTGTGTGTGTGTTGTGTGTGTGTCCTGTGTGGGTGTGTGGTTTGTGTGTGTGTGTGTTGTTGTGTGTGTACTATTTGTGTGGGTGTTGTGGTGTGTGTGTGATGTGGGTGTGTGTGTGTGTGTGTGTGTTTGTGTGTGTGTGTGTAGTGTGTGTTTGTGTGTGGTGTGTGTGTATTTGTGTGCTGTGTTGGTGTGGTGTGTTGTGTTAATGTCGCTGTGTGTGTGTGTGTGTGTTGTGTGTGTGTGTTTGTGTGTGTGTGGTCGTGTGTGGGTGTATTTGTGTGTGTGCGTTGTGTGTGTGTGTGCTGTGTGTGTGTGTGTGTGTGTGTGTGTGTAGTGTGTGTGTGTGTGGGTGTTCGTGTGTGTAGTGTGTGTGTGTGTGTATTTGTGTGTGTGTGTGTGTGTGTGTGTGTGTGTGTGTGTTGTATGTGTGTGTGTGTTGTGTTGTGGGTGTGTATGTGTGTATATGTGTTGTGTGTGTCTGTTGTGTGTGTATTTGTGTGTGTGCCTGTGTGTGTGAGTGTGTGTGTGTGTTGGTGTGTGTGTGTGTGTGTTGGTCGTGTGTGGTGTGTGTGTGTGTGTGTGTGTGTGTGTTTTGTGTGTGTGTGTGTGTGTATTTGTGTGTGTTTGGTGTGTGCTGTGGTGTGTGTGTGTGTGTTGTGTGTGGTGTGTGTGTGTTGTGTGTGTGTGGTTTTTGTGTCTGTGTCTGTTCTGTGTCTGTGTAAAAGCCACTCTTCCTGGCTTTTACACATTCATTGCGCCATCAGGAAAAGTGTTGCAAGGGCAGCACAGGAGAAATGTGTAAAGTTTTTCAGAGTATGGTAGCGCTGTGACACCAAGCAAATTGCGCATGAAAGAAATGAGGGATCACAGGTAAGGGCCACGAGGGGCGAGGGGCAGTGGGACAGGATGAAGAGGATAGTCGGAGAAGTGAGGAAAAAATCTTAGGTGGAAATCGGAAAAAGTGTCGGACTATATTCACAACGGCTAATCAATGTAAACATAATATTCAAAATTTCTCTCTCTTGTGCATATCACTTGCAATGACTGGACGCGGCACCTGGCACATGTTACTGTAAAAAAGGCGACGCAAAACGCACGTTTCGCAAGCACTTCAGCTCGAAAAACGCACAAAGTCAACAGCTCTATGACAAGGCACTTTTAAGTTGTTGGAATAGTTATTTGGCTAAATTAAGTTCAGTAGTTTATTTGTATTAGGTGGAGGTGACGGGTGTACAACGTTTGAAAAAGATTTACATTCATTGTAAGGACCCGTATGAGAGTATGTTTGCTAGTATGTAGTCAGTGGTCATGTATGCTTCAAGTGCTGTCAAGTAGTTGTCATTGAGTGTCTTCCAGTATATGTTCAAAGCTGGTGTGTTTGTCGTGTGAGGTGGAGAGATACACTGGTGTGCAAATTCGTTACCCCTTACTCCCAACCCCAACGTAATGCTCGATTTGGATGCGTTGGTCTTTTTAGTGCGTTTTGTACTTGCGGTTAAAGGTCAGAGCGAGTGGAGGAGTAGAGAGTAGGAGGTCGAATGAGTGTTTTGGTATAAGATGTAGTTTTGTCTTGGACTGGCTCCTCTCAGCTTTATACAACCTTGAGTGATTTAGAGCGCAATTCCCGCCTGTGCAGTCTTGCAGTAATGTGAGATTTTAGGTTCAGTGTTGTTTGTGGAGGGTAACACAAAGGACAACTGTTGAGAAGGAGCGTGGGATGGGGGGGTACGGGAGGTGCTTGTTTTTGAGTTCGATGGTGTCGGGGACATCGCGCCCTCTATGGAAGTAAAGATATTTGGACTTATTTTGGGTTGGTTTTAATGCGCCATAATTTATTCCCAGGCGGTTAATCATGCGACGTCTCTTTGTGTTCTGCGGGCAAGGTAAACGAATGTTTTCATGTGCTGTGAGTTGGAGTGATGTCGTTTGCACGTTAAGAAAGGGGCAAGTGTGTTTGGGTAATAAAGAGGTTAAGGTAAATCATTCGTGTAGAGTAATATATAGGGTGGGAGATGGACTGAGACTTGGGTATACACCAGCTTTATGTGAAATAGTTAGGAATAATGATCTCTGATCCGTATACAACATCGTTCGGCACATCTAAAAAGTGGACATATCAATTTCATCTTATTTACCTGTTATTTCAATGGATGTGGCCACAGTTTATATTTTATTCTTTCATGCCAAACAGTGTCAAAAGCTTCTCTACATCTTTGGCGGACAAGCGTGGTGGTACAGTTCTGGGCCGTATTGATACTACTAAATTCAGGATTATTATTCAAAACGTCTTGGGTAGATCGTTGTTGTCGTGAAAACGAATTGTCTTTGCTGTAAGCAAGTTATTTTGTCTCTGGGTGGAGTCCTGAGTCTCATTTTACAAGTCGTTCAAAAGGTCTTCCCAAAATTTCAAGGAGGCTAATAGGGTCTTAGTTCTTGGGGGTCAGTCAGTCTTTTTCCCAGGTTTTGGTATGTGGCGTGCATGTTGCGGATTTAAAGAATGGAGCGGAAAAGCCAGATGCAGGGAAGGGAGCATTAAAGAGGTCAGTGATAGCGAAGCAAAGAAAAGTGAAAGGTGACGAAGCGACTGAATGTGATAGACTGAAGCACCTGGAGATTTTTTTGGGAAGTGTGCTATAAAGAGTGAACATAATCTACAGTATAAGGAGAGTTTAAAGGATTGCGTGGAAAGTAGGGGTTTAGGCTTATGATTGGTTTGCGATCCGGATTGGTTAAGTCTTCATTAGATTGGAATAAACATCTCTCTATGTCTTAATGTATGTTCTATGACAGCTTGGTCTGGTGGATGTGGTGGAAGATGTTTTCCCGTATGTCTTTGAAAATATGTACAGCTTCACAGGGTCAGGAGATCTGAGTCTGTTCTGTTGGTGATTTATGTGTCTAAAACTTGTGGATCGACGGCGGTGGCCTGTAAGTCTCCGAATGAATGATAGAATGCTTGGGATCTTTGTACGCTGGACATCTGTTGTTGTGTTTATAATGATTTGCCAATGTCGGGCATGGTCATCATCTAGGGCTCATGGATGATATGTGTACGTAAAATTGTGAGGTCCCATCGGATGATATTTAGTCTGTTTTGGTTAGGTAGGAAACGTTGTCTGTAACATGTCGAAGCAGTCTTTTGATCACTTTCTGATGGGCGGAAAGAGGTTAACGTACTTTGTGGTTGTGTTCATGGGAACAACCTCCGTAGGGCTTTCTCTTAGGTAATTGATTGTTGAATGCGTTGATTGAATTTGTGTGTCTATGTCTGGTACTGGCCTATAGTCATAGTTGGTGTGTGAGATCAGAGTGTTTAGGCGTTGTTTGAACAGACCCCTATCTGCTGAGGTAAGTGGAGGAGGGGGACGAACTGGAATGAGTATGGGATTTGAGGAAATATTGGAGGAAAATTGATAGGAATGTGGTCAGATCCAGAGAGCGGGGCCTGGTTGTTGTGTAGTGATGTAAGCGATTACTAGCTCTGTTTGTAAAGATTTTTTATGTGTTGCCTTGGCCATTGTAGTAAAGACTGTTGGGAAAGTAAGGTCCAAGGTCGCTATGAGATGTTTCTGTTGTTACAAGTGTATGAAGTTGATTACCATGCAAATTTGTCTGGAGTTGTCATGGGAAGTCGTGTGTTTGGCACGAGGTCAGACATGTGAGGTATTACAGGGAGATGTGTGTGAATAAAAAAGAATGGTTAAATCATGAATGTTAATGTTTTGGTTGGGTCTGGTAAATGTCGTTGTAGAGGATGATGGGTCGGGTTATCGTGTAACTTTTTACAGCCATTGCTGTGAGAATATGTAAATGGAAGGGATATAAGAACTCATGTTTAATGGTACCGTTACTATTGAATAGCTGTACGCTCATCTCCAGTTTTTTCAGTCGGGGATTGACTGGCTGTATTCCAAAGTGTCTGACACGTGGGATCATCACGCACACACGTGTATGTTTAAATAACAAACGTCTGGTTGTTCTGATTCAACGGAAGGTCAGCAAAGAATGTGTTTTGCTTGCGTTTTAAGCTCGTTTATGTCTAAACGAATAACCTTAAGGGCATGGTTGGTGTTACTAGTGATTGGTGGAATGATATAAGTCTTTCTTATGGTTATATTGATAACCCATCATGTGGTTGTACCATTCGACCATGATCTATATTGATCGGTTGTGTTTTACGGTTTCTGGAATTTCAGGACCGGGAGGGGAAGATCGAGAGGGGGAGCGGGGGAGGAGGAGAGTGGGCGGAGATTTAAGAGGTAAGGTCGAGAGGATGAGTTGGGGCGAGAGGGAGAGGACGAGGGTTGATTTATTAAGTACTGAATGTATCCTAAACAATCGTTGAATTGGGAGAGGGTGAGTCTGTATAACATTTGTTTCATTAGTAGGAGATCGAGATTTGGTGAGTAGGAGAACGAGAAGGAAGAGTAGAGGGTAGAACGAGAAGATTTGAGATCTTTTGTGCTGGAGCCAGCTAGCTCCTGTGGTGAAGGATTAGAAGGAAAGGGATTTTGGAATATTGGAGGGAAGAGAATGGGTCTTCCTGAGTTGAAGCAATGATGAGGAGTTTATGGATGTGAAGAGAGAGGTGTTGGGAAAAAGCTCTTCCTTGGGGGAAGAAAGAAATCAGGTGGGAAAAATGATGGGGTCAAAATTGTTGGCTTTTTAAAAGTCATTCAGCTTGTTTTGTGACCAGTATAGACAGCTGTGGCACAATGGTGCTAAGGATATAGATTGTTTTGAGGAAGAAGCCGAGGGGAAGGTTTGTTTGTTGCAGCCGAGACAGCTAGGAAGGATGATGCCAACTACACACGGTCCCCATCCACACCCTATATGTCGTCGGGTGGAGTTGCCTCCAGTTTCGCAGATAGCTGAGGTAAAATAACTAGGTGATAGTGTATAGCCAGCTATATGCCTATAACTGCTGGGAACAAGTCATCGCTGATATATGATGTTGCATTACAATTGTGGATCATTTACATACAGGAATGAATTTAAGTAAACCTTCTAATAATGAATAGAAGGAATAAGTCCCTCATATGTCAACCGATGGCACAGACGTTCTAGAAAGGATTGAGAAAATTCTCTCAGGGTTAGTTAATATGTCTGTTGTGAAAATTTCTCCTATTTAGGCCTTTTCTTTCTTAAAAGAACTAGGGCAATTCGTATTTTTTTTTTTTTTTTTTTCCGATTATTTTTTTAATACTAGTACTTTTCATTATTATCAATTATCATCTTATACTATCATTATTACATATCATTGTAATATTTACTAACACCTAATTCAGTAAACCACCTAAACTAGTTGCAATCATTCTTGTTGCACAAAGAAGATATTGTTAGAATGACCTAACAACGGTACTAACACGGTCTCGGTACAGTGGTACAAGATAGCACTTAGTTGATTGCAACATGGTGATTGAACTAGTTTACTGGTTTAATGAATTATTTTTTTATCCCACTAAGGCAGGAGGTGGACCGTCGGAAGTGAACGTCATCGTTCACTCCATCACTGTCATTACCAGAGGCGCACTTACAGTTTAGTTATTTTAATAAAAAAAAACTGCAACATTTTCACTCCTTCAGAGTGATGGAACTGTACTTCCCATTCCAGGACTCGTGGTCCTGGCCTGCCGGTTCCCTGAATCCCATATAAATGTTACTACCTTGCTTAACACTTCCAACAAAACGTAAGTCATAAAATCCATATTTTCCTTTTGCTTCCTATCTAATGCGCTCACGCATGCTTGTGAAGTCCAAGACCCATTCCTAAGCTATGCGTGTGTAGGAGAGAAACTAAAATGACAGGAGCAATGAATACTATTATATACTATATATTTATATATTTTATATATATATATATAATATATATATTTTATATTATATTTATAATATATACATATATTATATATATATACATATATATATATTATATATACATGATATGTATATATATATATATAAATATAAATATATATATTTTATATACTTATTTATATATATATTTTTAATATATATTGTGAAGGGCCTTACTCCAAGCCATGATAACAACTTCAGTCAGTTTAAGTATTCTAAGGCTGGCCTCCTCCTCAGGAAAATTATAGTATAGAATTATGAATATAACAGGACAATCAATAAACACTTTATTATATAGAAATTTTAAAATTAAACACTTAATTATGAAATATTAATCATAACATTAAGAAATGAAAATGAAATATATAAATAACTGAATTCAACGCAATATATATAGGGGTTGTATGTCTGTTGGTGACATGTTGTTTGAAATCGTAGCAGTTTGCTGATGCTGGGGGAGGGTCGCCAGGTGTTGGTTTACGACCACTGGCTAGTTTCTTCACATTTAGCCGCTGGTATTATTTCCCGATGGACAGGAAAGCAGTTCTTTACTACTGCAATGATGTGGGTTTACGGTTCTGCAATTTTCATATAGGTGACACAGGTAATTGAGATCAAAATGGGGAAGTCTCTCTGGAAGTAGTCCTTCTCCATCTGTTCTAATCGGTTGATTGACAGAGGACCCTCACTGGCATCCAAGCTGAAAAGATAGAAGGTTACCAATGGCTGTTAAATAATCACTCTCATGGCAAGTACATTACTTCAAAAGTCGTGGTGTTTATTACAACAGTCAACCTAGAGCAAGACTGAAAGGACTAAGTTTATTATTGAGTCAAAAGTGAAGCTTTTTTTATACCAATAAATCACTAGAATACAAGGCAGGCATGTACTTACAGTAGTGTTGGGGAGCTGTGAGTCGACATGTGATTTTACTGTTTTTGGACCAGAGCCCCCACACGTCCCTTCGGGGGGGGGGAAGAAGGAGGGGAAGGGATAGCGGGAGCTATACTGACCATACCTTAAAAGCAGCCAGCAATCAAACTATCACTTTAGGGGGGGGGGAGAAAAGGCACGAATAGAGGAGCTGGACTTACCATACCTTAAACAAGTAGCCGGCAAGCAAACTATCACTTTAGGGGAGGGGGAGGAAAAAAAAAGCGGGAATAGCGGGAGCTTGACTTACCCTACTTAACAAGTAGCGGCAATGAAAACTATTGTTACTATATATTTCCTCGTACTCCTATCTATTGAACTTTTCCCTCAACTATCCCCATAACAAGATTTATAGTCACGGAGTTATAAGAAGAATTGGCGATGGGAAAAAACGTCTAACATGTGGAAGAGCGTTTAAGGCAAGATATCTGTCTACTGACTGTCACGACATTAAACCAAGTCAAGAGAATTAATTGATGAACCATTGATATTCACTAATATGGAACTTAAAAGCCTGGAGTGCCAATGTCCACCTCAAGAGGCGACTGTTGGTTCCCTTAAAATAGTTTCTAGGTATATCAAAGGTTTGTGGTCCGTTTCTAAAATGAATTCTTTTCCAGCAAATAAAATTTAGTTTGGAGATACCCACACAAGGGTAAACATTCATTTTCTATGGTGGAGTATATCGTTTCTGCTGGAAGGAGTTTCGGGCTTAGGTAAGCATTACAGGGAAGGGAGTACACATCAGGTATTGTAGTAACACCGCACATAAGCCAGTTTTTTAGGCATCGGTCTCTCAAAACAAAATGTTTTTTATTAATTATCTGGAATCTTAAGTATAGGGTTCTTTCGAAAAGATGCTTTTTAATCTCATTAAAACTTTTCCCGAGCGGACGTCGGAAAGTTCAAGTGGTTCCTTCACAGACTTTTTATGGAAGTTGGATAAGATGCCTGGTACTGATCAGTAAGGTAATCAAGGATAAACGCGTGCTTAAAAATTTACAGAGAACCAAGAGAAAGCTATCGCATGAGATTCTTGGTTTTTGGGGAATTTAAATTCTTAATTAAGCTTTGATCTTTATGGGGAGAGGCTGCAGAAGAGTTAATTTGAAAGTATCAGTCCAAGATATCTATCTTGTTATACCAAGGAAGCATTTCTTCGGCTTGGCGAGTGAGGCATGTGGGCGTTAACCTACGCAAAAACTGTTTAATGTTTGGATACGGATATGTTCGCCCCACGTAGAGACATTACGTAAATGTTATCAAGAATATACTGAAACATTTGTTATATTTACCCAAGACCTTTCTCCATCAGTCTCACGTAGGTAGAAAGCAGTTACCAAACCGAGGGCATAGTTCTATATTGCATCAGTCCTTGGTGTGTAGGAAAACGCGGGTGTATGCTTTATGAAGAAGGATCTAACATTACTTGAATGAATTCCTGCGCAATATCAAGCTCTGAAAGATGGAGGAAAGCTGTAATAAAATTTTGTAGATCGCATATCTATTTATAGAGGCATAGGCTCAGCATACAACGAGTTATAGCTTTAAGGCCTATGAAAGTCAATAGCAAGTCTATGTGAATTATCCTCCTTTTTAACCATGCTACTGGTGAAATATGAGATACTGATGGTTCATGATCTTTAGTTTTAATAATTTTGTCTACCTCTCGGTCAAATGCATCCTCAAGGGTGAACTGGAAACTGGGTATAATTTTCGTTTGTTAGATTGTCAGTCACTAAGTCAATCTTATGGACTACCGTGGACTGGATAACACCTGGGAATATCTGTAAAGGACGTCTGAAAAAGTTCTCTACACATTGAAGTAGATTCATGTCTCTTATGGATCATCCAAAAGATTAATTAATTTTAATGCTTGGTTGCGCCCGATGTGGTCATGAGTCACCAAGTCTGTAGTTCTTCATCATATAGTTAAGCTAGAGATGTGTCATTTACGCACACTTTATCCATTCTTTCAAGTTGTTTTATATGTAGTATGGAAAAACTAAGTCAAAGTTATTCTAAGGCAGTTAACGTATTCATTACGCGGTAATATTTCTTAGGATAGTTGATTATGAATAAAAGCTTAGGTGTCTCTTGACTCTATGAGGTAGTAAACTTTCTCAGTCTCAAATTTTTAATTCTTATGATTGGACCTTTTCCATGCTTACTATTATTTATTTGACTTGACAGGCAAAAAAAGTACAAAGAACTTAATATTATAATATGAAACTTCTCTCTGACATTTTGGGAATCAAAATAGGTTTTGTATGGTCCATTGACAAGTTAGGTTTTTTGGAAACTATGTCAGAGGTCTCTAATGGTTTGGATCTAAGGTCAAGGAGAAACGAAGGTAAGAAGACTGAACCTCAGCATGTACATCCTCATTTGTCAATAAGTTCATGAAGGATGGACAGTGGACTCGGCCTGTCTACCATTAGAGAAGTTCAAAGGTGAAACACCCAAAAGAGTCACTGGGATACGTCCTCATGGCAAATCAAGCACAGGGTTAGGTAAACGATGCCACTCCTTAGGTTTAAGGGAGCAAAAGTTACCTTAAAATGGACTTGAGAAATGTTTTGCTTGGGTCTCATCCTCAATCCTCCCATTACAGCTGGGATTGTTAGGGTGTGGTGAAGAGAGGGCTTCACTCCAAGAAGTTGGTAGGGATGTTTGCATTAAGTCAGTTGGGAATTGTGTCCACGACGTCAGACAAAATTTCTCTAGGGATGCCCTCTCTGGAGAAGATGGACAAAAGGGCTTCAGCCACCTCTGTAGTAGTTATGGTCTTTAAGGGGAAAACGGCTTCACGGGAAACTCAAAGCATAATCAACTTAATGTTAGTATTATCTATGTCCCCAGATGAAAGTGAGATAAAGGACGAACGATGTCAAGTAGCTACTCTTTAAACGGTTACCGTAAAGATAGGCATTGTGACCACTTGGTACTCGCTGGTACCTTCCGGGAGGATGACCTGTTGGCAAACTTTACACGATCTACATATTTAGTGACGATATGAGGACATTTTAGGCCCAAAAATAAGTATTTCCTATTTATTTAAAGTTCTTTTCGATGCGGAAGAAATGTACGACCTCTGAGGTTCATGAGCCTCATTTTAAGATCAGTCTCTCTGCAATGGACTGTGGAACAACTAAGGGATGGAATAGTCGGTCTCATCTGAATTTAATTTGAATACTGACTTGTGACATGGATACATTTTATATATTCAAATTTATACGAAAAGTTTTTCTTTGGATAACCTTGATTTTGTTTAGCGGCATTATGGCAATTATGGAACGTGAAGGGCAATTACGTTGCAAATTGTCAAAGGAGTCTTCAGATATGTCAAAGGCTTAAAGTCAGGGAAAATCAAAAGGATGGAAAGTAGGAGAAGATGGGCTTTGGTCTGAGCCCTAGTCAAGATCATTATGGTACTCGGAGGTGATATCTTACTTTCATCTTACAAGTGAAACGGTGTGACTACTACATCGCTTTCGCAGCTAGTAGTTCATGGTTTTAATCCATACATGAATCTCAAGAGCCTTGGTCTTCATTTGAACTTTCGAGGGGCTTCTCCGACTCTACAGGAAGGTGGATCTGAAACACCTGATGTCCATCCTTTGTGTGATGAAAGGTCAACTCAGAAGGAAGAATGGCTTCTTTTACAATACTATTAGTATGCGAGAAGATGTGATGGGAGCTAGTCGGTTCAGACCAACCTGTCGAACACATTTTGACTAATGTAAAAACGGGATGGTAGGAATATGTGTCTGTACGTGACCAAGGTGTCTGAAAGCGTTAGCAGAAGAATGAGTTTCTTTAAGATTAGGGAATGCTTATCAGAAATTATCTTTATACATGTGCAGCCAGTATTCTTGAAATTGGTAGTACATTAAGTCCTTCAACTGTTCATGGAACAGGAAAGGTTGTCTTGGGTCTTACAAGTCTTTAAAACCATTCTTCCAACTTTTTGGGACTTCTTAGGACAATCTAGGATAGTTTTTATGTCCTTAACACCACACAAATGATAAACAGGAATAAAAGAGAGTCATCTTTACTTTCCACTAGGATAGGCTTCGATTTCTTCAGGTCTGGATGACAACCTTGCCTTAGGGTTGCGATACATTTGTGCTTTATAGGGAATGGTGAGCCTCGGCATAAAGGTCAGCAGCCTCAGCAAACTTCTCAGCCTTTGTCACGGTTACGTTCTCTGATGAATGTGTAATCTGAGTGGGGGAGATGAGCTGTCAGGGAAACTGGTCGAGCAACCATGAAGTATCTAAGAGATTATATCTGTGATCAAGTTCTGAGAACTCTCTATCCAAAGGTCGAACAGAGACGAAAGAGTGTTACCTGTAACTGTTGAAAGTTCAGGGCCAGGCTTGTAAGTTGGCATACCTGAAATCTTTCCTGTAAGAATTTGTGTTTTTTGATATGCTTTAAGGATCGCCTTCTTCAAGTAGGTTAATTTACCATATGATATCCTGCGGCACAAAGTTGAATAGATATTTAAGGCTGGCTACCAGAAAATAGAATTCCTAAAAACCCTTGTAGCAACGTCTCAGGGTGTCAGCAGGCACATTCAAAGGGGGTTTTAGCGGTATTTTCAAACCTTGATAATGTATGAAGTTTGTCTTCCCCCTCAGTGAGGGAGGTAAATAGGGTGTTGGGAATATGTGCACTAGCTGCACGTTGTTACAATTACTCCTTCATCTATTGCTGTTGTGAGAAAGTTAAAGCTTCTTATTCTCTAATTCAAGACGAGTTTGTTCGAGCTCGCGATCCTTTTTCTCTCTCCCTTAACTCATATTCTCTGTCCTTTGCTCTTTCCTCAAGTTCCCTTAATTTAACCTGTTCCTCACGTATCTTAGCTTGTTCCTCACGTACTCTTGCTCTCTCCTCACGATCAAGTCTATCACGCTCTTTTTTGTCTTCTCTCTCTCTTTCTAACTGACTTTCTTGGATTTCTCTCTCAATTCTCTCTCTCTCCTTTTTCTCTTCTCTTTCGATTCTCTCTCTCTCCTTTTCTTCTTCTCTTTCCCTTTCTGTCTTTCTTCTCTCTCAATTCTCTCTCTTTCAAGTCTTTCCTAGATCTTAGCACTAATGAAAGATTCTAAATTTTTCCCTGTTATTCCTAACTTACTTCCAGCGTTCATCCAAAACTGGTATTCATCCATACTTGCAGGAATAACTTAAATTATCAGGGGAAATGAAACGGGTATTAAAGAAAATCGAGGGTTCAATTCCTGCTCCGCTCAAACTGTAAATAAACCAGAGGGCTCGATCCCTGCTTCAATTAAACAATATGTATTAATGAAAACGAAGGGTTCTATGCCGGCTCCGAGCAAACAGTAAGTAGAATGGGGTCACTTGACCATCCAATCTTCTCACCAACAAATCAAGAGTGCCCTATGACAGTTCCCTTGATATAATAAAGAGCTCAATGAAACATATTGTCACTTGAAAATCTCGGGTCCCTAGAGTCTAATCCTCCAAAGTGTTTCAAGCTCACAAGAAAGGTGGCAGAATTTACTATTATATCCTGCCTGACTTGACTTACAATAAATTGAGACTATAACAATCACCAAATCTTTTAAATACCTGTACTGTAGTCCTACCATAGAGAATGATTACTCATGGCTGGTGGTAACCGTCTGTGGTATGCGGCGTTGAAGTTCCAATGGTAGGTTCGAGATGGAGTTGAATCTTGATTCAGTAGAGTTGATCCTGGCAAGGTCGCCACTTGTGAAGGCTTGCTCAGCCCTGTAACAACTTCAGTAAGTATTACTAAGGCTAGCTCCTCCTCAGGAAAATTAATGAATAGAAAAAGAAATAATAACAAACATAAACACTTTATTATATAGAAAGTTAAAATATAAAACACTTAAATATGAAATATTAATCCTACATTAAAGAAAATGAAAAATGAAAAATATAAATAACTGAATTCAACGCTAATATATATATAGGGGTGTCTGGTGTTGGTGACACTGTTGTTGAAATCGTAGCCGTTGCTGATGATGGTGGGGGGTCGCAGGTGTTGGTTACGACCCACTGGCTAGTTCTTCATAATATAGCCGTGAGTATTATATCCCGATGACAGGAAAGCAGGTTCTTTACCACTGCAATGATGTGGGGTTATGTCCTGCAATTTCATACAGGTGCACAGGTAATTAGATCCAAAATGGGGAAGTCTCTGGACGTTAGTCCTTCTCCATCCGTTCTTCTCGTTGAATGACAGGTGACACTCACTGTCATCCAAGCTGAGAAGATAGACAGGTTACCCACTGCTTAAATAATCACTCTCCATGGCAAGTACAATACTCAAAAGACGTGGTGATTATTACAACACTCAACCTAGAGCAAGACTGAAAGGACTAAGTTTATTATTGGTCAAAAGGGAAGCTTTTAACCAATAAATCCACTAGAATACAAGGCAGGCATGTACTTACAGTAGTGTTGGGAGCTGTGAGTCGAGTGATTTACTGTTTGACCAGAGCCCCACACGTCACCTTTGGGGGGGGGGGAAGAAGGAGGGGAAGGGATAGCGGGAGCTAGACTGCCCATCCCTTTAAAAAAACCCGCCAGCAATAAAACAAATCACTTTAGGGGTGGGGGGGGAAAAGGGGAAAACGAATGAGGGAGCTGGATAACCCAAACCTTAAAAAGTACCCGGAAAAGCAAACTACACTTTCGGGGGGGGGAAAAAAAAAAAGGGGGGAATAGCGGGAGCTTTTTCCCTTTTTCCCCACCCTTTAAAAAGTAGCCGGCAATTTAAAACCCATTGTTACTATATATTTCCCCCCGTATCCTATTATTGAAATTTTCCCCCTATATTATTATATATATATATATATTATATTATAAAATATATATATTATATATTTTATATATTTGGTGTGTGTGGGGTGGGTGGGAAAGTGGTGTGTGGTGTTGTGTTTTGTGTGTGTGTGTGGTGGGGTGTGTGAGTGTGTGTTGTGTTTGGGGGGTTTTGTGTGGTGTGTGTGTGTGTTCTTTTTCGTTAGGAAATTTACCCAAAAGCGAAATATTCTCAAAAATGTTTGGCCGAAGGGGATCGAAAAAAACGACCCTTTGGAAAAAAGGTACACAGTGTTTAACCCTTCACTTTTAAATTCTCAAATTGGTCGTGAAAGCAGAGGATGAGATGGGAAAAACTGTAAGCCCCCCGCCTGAAAGTGGCTGTCTTTGATCAAAAGCTAGGTGAAACTTTGGGGGCCCAAAGGTTTTTGAACCCGTGGGAGAATGGTTTAAAACACTGTTTACCTTGTTCCCAAAGGTTTGGTCTCCTTCGGCCAAGTCAGCGTTTGTTACATTTATATTACAACATATTATTAAAATATATATTATATATATATATAAAATATATATATATAAAATATTAAAATTTTATTAATATATATATTTTTATATTTTATATATATATATAAATTTTATATATATATATTATATAATATATATATATATAAAATTTTATTTTATATATAAAAAATATATATAACACATAATTTCCCCCGAAAAAAGTTTTTTTAAAAATTTTAAAAAGGGGAAGGAGATTAATTCACCACATTTTGCCTCAAGAACGAAAACTTTAAATTTTTTTATCCCATAACCGTGGGGGGGCGATTTGAAGATGCTGGTTTTAAGTGGGAAAAGGGAAAATGTGAAAATTGTTCTGTAATTTTCAAAAATACTTACAGAAAATTGAGAGGCTAATTTTATGGGGAAAAGAAATTTCTATTATTTACCTGTAAAAGAAGACATTTAAAATACACTTGGAAAAATTTTTGGTAGAACGTATTGGCACGGGACTTCACGTAATAAGATCCTTGATTCCTTTACTAAACTTTTGTGAAATTTTATGTTCTGTTATTTTTAACAAATTTGGTTTTTTAGGAAAGATTTTTTAGCATTAAGGTTTCCTCCCCCTTTTTCCTAAGCAAAAACAGAGGGGAAAAACGGATTTTCTTATACAAAAAATTTGCTGTGGGGTGGGGGTTTTTGGGATTTGGGGGAAAAAGTTAGGGGTGTTGGAAAAATACAGTGCACATTATAATAAGGTTGGGTTAAAAAAAAATTTTAAAAAAAAATAGAAAAAAAACAATTTAAAAAAAAAAAAATAATAAAAAAAATTTTTTTCCTTTTTTTTTTTAAAAAATTTTAAATTTTATTAAAAAAAAAAAAAAAAAACAACCAAAACCCCCCTTTTTTTTAATTTTTTTTTAAAAAAATTTTTTAAAAAAAAAAAAAAAAAAAAAAAAAAAAAAAAATAAAAAAACATTTTTATTAAAATAAAAAAAATAATTTTAAAAAAAAAAAAAAAAAAAAAAAAAAAAAAAAACTTTGCTCTATAAAAATAAATTTGCCTTAAAAAGGGAATATCTCGCAGTAATTTTTTTTAGCTGTTTACTGCCCCCTGCTGTCATGAAAAATTAATCGAAACGATTTTAACATAAAAATTGACCCAAAATGTTTTACAAACTGACAGATATTTTCAAAAGGGCATCAATTTTTTTTAGGGGGGGGTTAAAGGGCAGCTGATGTGAAACATTTTAAAATTTCCCTCTTTTTATTTTTTCGGAGTGAAAAAGCTTCACTGGGGGGTTATTCGTCAGAAAACATTTGGTTTTTTTGGTGATAAATCTTTTTAAAACTCCAGCCCCCATCACCATGATCTGAAATCACACACGTCCCAAAACTTAACTCAAACCCAAAACCCTTTAATTAAAACTTGTCAAAACAAAGGAACTTTTACACCCACTTCAAAAATAAACTCACCACCAATTTAAAAGTAAAAACACAGATCAGAATTAATATAACCATTTCATAGTTCCCTGTCTAACATCTTTGATTTAGATTTCAAAGAGTATCTTTTTCGACAATATTAGATAAGAAAAATTTTTTTTTTTTAAAAGAATTTATGTATTAATTAAAAACGTTTTGTTGTTTTTGAGTCCGGGGGAAGATCCTTTTTCCCCACTTTTTTTCGCTTCATTTGTCACGGAAATATTATTGCCGTTTTCAGTGCTCGGGTAACTTCTTGGGTTGTAAACAGTGATAAATAAGACATTTATTTGGAAAATTAAGGGTTTTTTAAAAAAAACATTAATATATAATAGAAAAATATTTTTTTTTGGGGGGCATGCTACCCTTTGCTTTTAAAAGATGCTACACACCTTGGTGAAAATCGACCAATGTTGAACACTTTTTGGAACTGAAGACTTATATAGTACAAAATTAGCGTCAAACCAACAAAAATTGATCATCTCATTTTTGAAAATCCGTGATTGGAGTGATAATGAAGCGTTCCCAGGGGTTAAAAATTACAAAGAAGGGGTTTGTCAAATTGAGCAGCAGAAATAAAGAGACAAGAGAATCTTTTTCTCCACGTCTCTACCCTGAGTCCAGTGGCTGTTAACGTGGGTCTCATCAAGAAATTTGGGGATAAAAAATTTATGGCACTGTAATAAAAAATGGCCCGAAAAAAGGCACTTTTAAACCGAAAAACCCCAGCGTTGAACCCCGCGAAAAAATCGTTTGCATACCAGACCCCCAAAAAGTCTTGTGGTTTAAAATACTATCTTTGAAAAAAACCCTTTTAAGAGTTACAGCTCTGGTCTTCATATTCTTTGGGGGGACAAACCCTAATTAGAATTTCCTGAACCCAAATAGGGGAAAAACAAATAGAAAGATTTTTCTACAGAGTGCAAATTTCGGAACACGGGGGAAATCCTAAAAAAAACTGATATGATTATTTTTTAAAGGGACTTTACTTGACCAAAAAAATTATATGAGTCGGGGAAAAATTTTTCAAATTTTCCCCACAAAAAAAATAATATATCCAATATTGATCCAAAAATTTTGGGCTAACAAAACGATTTTTTCAAAAACGCCACAGAAACGTGTTACATGGTGGGTATAAACCAATTTGTCAATACACAATTACTGGATACCTAAGGTCGACAATGTGGAAAAAACAAATAAGGGAGTTTTACTTGCTCTTTTAGAATGCGATAGCTATCCGGTCACCAACATATCCCGCTGGCGAGTAGTTTGTCTCTCCATTTGGGGTCATTGTATTTTAAACCTAAAACCATATTTTAACTAAAACAGTTTATAAGTTCCATCAAATGTACTCCTTTGTTTCCTGTGTTTCGACTAGAGAAGTACACCTAGAAGTCCACTGAATGTCTGCTGACCCTTTTTTAAGATTCAAATTTTTGCACCCAGAAGAACATTCCAGATGATGATCCAGACAATGCAACGAACTTTGTTCGGAACTGCTTATAAAAAACAATATTATGATAAACCGAGGTACATCAGATGCGGATAAAACGCAGTTGTCGTTGAGACCATTCTTCCTCAGGTCCATGCCCTGTGGATTTTGAAAGAAGATAGGCCCCGAAAAACTTTTTTTTAAAGAAAACCCTTCTCGTCCAAATCTACTTAGAAAATTTCGAAAGTTTTAACTAAAGTATAAAACAGATCAACAATAGCCCTGTAACTTATGTTACCGATGATCGGGGAAAATTTTGGAAGTTTAAAGCCATCCATTTACCCCATGGCAGAAGGCGCAACCTGTTCCCCCCATGAATGATAAAAAAATCATGGAGGACCATATTTAAACTCGAACCTGAGCACTCAGCATAAATTCAACATTGAACCTGGGAAAAATTTTTCGTGAGAAACATCCCCTCACTGAGAGAACATTTAGGAAAAAGGATTTCCCCAAAAAACCATCTCCTAAGCCCTTGAAAGTGATTATTGACAAATGGCAAAAGGTCTCAAAAACTTTTGAAATAGTACCAAATCCTGATGCAAATGGAACCATCAGGACAGTTGAATTTTTGGAAAAGGTGTGTAAAAAGCGGACATAGTAAATAGAATAGAATTACGTTTTGAAACAAATTAGCTTTTCCCCGGAAAACCCACGATAAAGTTTTAAAAAATTCAGCGTGTTTGCGAGTGAGAAAATCAAAATTGTGGAAAATTTCCCCTGGGGGGGTATCGCCCCCTTCAGCCCCTTCCCCCCCTTCAGCCCTGGGGGCCCCCACCCCTCTCAGAAGGGGCAAGGAATTTTACTGCAAGTAGTAATTGATCCAATCCCTACGAGTTGCGACGTGGTAACGCCCGTTGCTCCTTGCAGTCCAGGTTGCAAGGTGTATTTAAAAAGAACATTAATTTCTTCCCCTTAAGGACAATTAAAAAAAAATCCTCCCCACTTTATTACAGGAGAGATAGTGTATTTGTTGTCTTGCTTAAGCAGAAAATCAAACATTCTGCTTTTTCATCGAGGAAGTGGAAGGAAGCAAAAGTACGAGGTCACTTTTTTTTGTCGGGGGAGTGACGGCAGGGGCCCGGTGGGTCTTCAGATTATTTTTGACTCACTGAGAGTGACAGACCCCAGGATAACCAACAAGAACATGACTGTGCGTTGTGTGAACAAATGTCAAAAAACACAATAAACACTTAGGAAGGTGTCAGCTTTTTTGGGGATAAATTTGAACATAAGCAAATCTTGGGGAACACATGACCAGTGGCGATTTCTGACAGGGAAAACGTGGACACCCAAGGACCTTCAGCTTCTATAAATGATTTTGTAAAGGTGTGAAAAAACACCATGTCACGCACAAGAAAATATTACAAATTCTTGTATTAAAAGGGGAGCACAGTTCTTGATCAAGGAGTTTTAATCATCCTTAGTCGCATGATCGGATTTTTAGTCCAACAAGTCGTAATTTATAAGAAATCAGTGAATAAATTGCGAATAAACCCCCAAGGGGTAATTTATAATCTTAAAAATTAAAATCTTTACACCTTTTGAAAACTCCAGTTCTCAAACCTCGTCTGGGGGGCGGAAAGCGGGCGATGAGTTGTCTTTCTAAGTTAAAAAAAAACTTTTTAAATTAACGGGTAATCCCATTTCTCAACATATTGGTCGTGCTCGAAGGGAAAAAGGCCACACTGTGGCCCGGTTGTATACAGTGTAAATAACCTACGAGCCAAGGTCCTTCGAAAAAAGCGTAAAGCTGTTTTTTAAAATTTAAATCAGTAAAAGAGTCCCTCCAACTCAATCAAGAGAAGGGGCAGCCAAAAGAAAGGGGCGCTCCCCCAGCGTTCCCCCAAAGAAAACGGGAGCTGGGCGCCCCCCCCCAAACAAGAAAAACGGGGGATGGCCCCCGACCACTGTCCAAACCAAAGTGTGATTAAACAACAACCCAAGTGTGTTGGGTTTTGTCTGGTGTTTACCAAGTGTTTAAAGTTTATAGACAGAAATTGGGAAAAGTTTGTGTTAAAGTTTTTTTCTTATAGATAATGTTTTTAAAAAGGGAACTTTATATAAAGGAAGCTTTAAAATATTTTTAAAACATGACATTTTATATGTGTAAGTAATATTCACATGTTTTTTACATTTAAAACTGACATTTAATTTATAGTGAATGAAGTGTATAAACGTTTTTTAGAAAACCATCGTGGTAGGCAACAGAAAACTCAAGCCAAAAACACGACCCATATGTTGTGTACCTTTCATGGTCATTGACCCTGGGGTTTTAAGCTTAAGGTCTGTGTCTGATGTTATGTGATTAAGCATAACAAAAACTAGTTTTTTATAGCGTCAGTTTTTTTTAAACACTCTAAGTTGGGGTGCTAAAATTTTTCATATACCATTAAAATGGCTTTTTTGAAAACTATTTTCAGTCTTTAAACAAAATTACACTTTTAAAAATCAAATTTTCGCTGTATAATTAACTAAAATCAAACATAGTTTTGATGATTTTGAGGCAATTGAATTATTTCCCACGCGTCTGGAAATAATTAATTTAGACTATACACATTATGAAAAAAAAATTTCTTGAATCAGACCCCCTCTGAGGGTGAAATTAAAATTTTTGGTACTTTTAGTAACAAAATTAAGGGGGCGGGGTACGGGTATTCCACAAAACTCTGTCACAGAGACCTACTGAAATGTGGTCAAAAACCTGTTTCCCCTAACAACAAATTCCCTTACCAAGCTTTTCCTACATTTTCATTACCTATTTTCCCCGGTCATAAATTTTGAAGAATTCATTAGGTTTCAAACCATAGTAAATTCCGAACTGACTTGATGAGATTGCTAATTCAATTCTTAATGTCGTTTAAACCAACGTTTGATTTCCCTGTTAAAACAAAATTTTTAGCCTGTTCAAAAAAAGGGGGCCTTAACCCGAAATTTCCTAACCCAAAAATTTTTTTCGCCACTTTGTCCTTTGACAAGCCCCAACCAGGGTAAAATGCAAGCAAATTGGTTTCAGGGGTTGCAGGAATTTGACCCCTATTGAACAAATTTTAGTTCTAAAGCTTTTACTTTTGGAAAATTGAATGGGTTTAAAAAAAAAAAATTTAAGAACAAAGAAAGTGAAAAACCCCAAAACCTTTTGGGTAAAAATTTAGTCATTAAAAAATTTTTTCCTTTAAACAAGAATGGGGTTTTAAACATTACAGCTGGAAACAAAACAGTAAAAAAAACGTATAAAATCTCCAAAGGGGCGTATAAAAAAGGGAAAATATTTTTTCTAACCCCCGGGGGGCACGAAAAAACCTTATAGGAAATCATCACGTGATTAAAAAAGGGAAATAAACCAAATGTGTTTTTAAAAGGACTTTTCCCCAAAAATTTTTTGTGTGAACACAGGAACAGTGGAATCAAAACAAAAACCTTAAATGGGGAAGTAAACAAATGTTTCCCCTGCTGAGTTTTAATTTTTAAATTAAAACAAAAAAGGAAAAATTTTTCAGGAAAAGGGTTTTTAAAACATGCTGCAGAAAAGAAAAAACAAAAAAATGCCAAAAACAGTTAGAATGCCGTTTTTTTAAATTTTAAAAAAACAAGCCTAGAAATCAGTTTTTTAAAAAAAAAAACAGTAAAATTTGGATAAGGCTAAGTCTGGCAATCCAGGGAAATTTTTTAAAGGGAAACATTCAGCACGAAAAAACATAAGGTCAAGTTTACCTGTCCCCGACATACAGACGGGCAAATTGTCCAATTTATTTAATCATTGGAAGGATTATTATCATTGTTTTTTGCAAAATTTGTAAATAAACATGATTTTACTTGCTGAAAAAACGGAGGGCCCCGATATTGGGCCCATTCCTCTCAAAGTGGGGGAAAAAAAGCTGAATTGATTTAGTGGAAATGTACTAGTTACAGGGAAAAACCCGACATGTACCACAGGAAAAATTATCATTTCTAAAGAAATGAATGAACCCCTTGATAAATTGTGGGGTTTAGATGCGATAGGGATTGAGTAATAAACCCAACCCCCAAGATCTCAATTATAACCAAAATTTGGAAATGTCAAAAATTAAAATGGCTATTGGGTTTTGGTTACCTGGGAAAAAATTTCCCCCACATCACCTACAATTACGCAGGCTTTCGGGAAAATTTAAAGACAAATAAAGGGCCGGAAGAATCCAGAGTTTTGATGTCTATATAATTCTAAAACAGTTGGGCAATAAAAATTTTTGAAAGGGAAAAGTCGAAGATAAGTTGAAAACAAAAGCTTTATCTCCCGCACCATGGAGTCAGAAAAAGATTTGAACCACTCCCCTACGTGTTGTTTATAATTGAGGCACGTGCAAATAAAGATGTACAAAATCTTTAAAGCTGTTTTGACCGGACCCCCCTAACTGAAAGCTTGGAACTTTAGAAATTTCGCACAAACCCTATGTCCGGTGTATTTTCCAAACTTTTTTAAATAGGTTTCAAAAAATGATAAGTTTTTCTCGATTCTTGTGGGGCCCGAAAAACCACATGATCCCAAAGTCCTGTGAAAACTTTCGTTTCAAACGTATTATTGGGCACATCCCCTCCATTCTTACAGAAGCACTCTAAAACACATTTGAAGAAATTGGAATCCCCCCAAAGAAAACTTAAAGAAAAATTTTTATGTGGGAAAAATTAAATATTGAAAAAAAGGAGGATTTGAAAACCTTTTTACAGAGAACTAAAAAGGGATGAAAGAAACAAAAACCCCCTAAGGATGGGGAATACAAATTTCCAAAACAATTAAGGAACTTACAAAGAAATTTCGTGAAAAAGAAATTTCCCGATTGCAACAATATGTGGGGGCTAATTGGAAACACAGGGGATCTTTGAGTCTCAAAGGGTAACAAAAATCATGCATACATTTACTAAAAGTAGTTTACGCAGAGGGGATCACATTTTTTATCCTCTAGGTCTGTCTCACCAATTTCCATAAAAGGTTTTAAAGTTATGCAAAAAAACATGGAAGCTCAAAATTGGGGGGATAGAACTTGCCTCTGAAAGAGTCAAGAAAGGGATGAAATATCCCGGGTTTTAAACAACTTATCAAATTTAAATTTCCAAACAATAGGTCAAGAGGGAAAAAAATACACTTTTCATTGTTCTGGATGGTCACAAGGTTAGGGGCCGTACTTTTATGATAATGCTAAGGAATACATAATTACTTTAAAGGCCGGGTTCACCTTGAAGGTCAGAACAAACCCCAATTGGAAATGACAGCACTCTAGTGGTACAAAATTTGCTGTCATCTCAACAAAGTACTTGATCATCTCAATTTAAAAAAACCGTTATCTAGTGAAATGAACAGTTCTCCAGGGTTTAAAAAATAATAAAGTAAGTTGGTCTATTACGAAAGAGTAGCAAAAAAAAGAGATCAGAGAATTATCCTTTCTTCACGTTCTTTTCCCCCAAGAGAATCCGCTGACATATGTCCTGGTTTTCCCATTAAAAAATTTGGGAATAATTATGGCTCCCCCGGACCCAACTGGCCTTTAAAAAAATAATGGCCTCACAAAAAGCTCACATTGTCCCAAAGAAACGTTGTTCCAGCAAAAAAGTTTGTAATCCTGTGGGTTTAAAAATAATAAAGTAAGTTGGTCTTGTACGGAACAGAGTAGGAAAAAAAGAGAGCAGGAGATTATCACTTTTTCACTTCTCCCAAGAAATCACTGACATGATGTCACGTGGTGTCCCCCCTTAAGAAATTTGTGGGTAATAAATTTGGCTCCACGGGCCGAATGGCTTTAAAGAAAATAAAGGGGCCCCGAAAAAACTCACATTTTGCCAGAAGAAAAAGTCTGCTTGAAAAACCCGCAAAATAAGTTGTGTAAATTCGCAAACAACAAAATTCTTAGTTAAAAAACTCATCTTTGGGGAAACTTTAAGGTTAAGCTCTTGTCCATAAATTATTAAAGGAATAAACCCGATTATGAATATCTTGAACCCATTTTAAAAAAGGGGAAACTAATACAGAAAGATGTTTTTTCTGCAGAATATAAAATTTTTTGGAAAAACAAGAAAAAACCCCAAGAAACCTGTTTATTAATTCTTTTTGGACTTTTCTCGATCAGAAAAAATTGTAAGATGTCGAGGAAAAATCCTAATTCTTCATACCTAAAGAAGCCTACATCCAATATTTACCCCCGAATCATTGGCTAACAAAAAAGATTTTGAAAACGCCCCCATAACTGTACAGGTGGGGGTAGTGAACCTTTGTCATATACGACAATCCCACTGGGTACCTCAAGGGCGACAAAAATGCAAAAAACAAATAAAGGACTGTATTACTTGCGACTACGATACGAGTATTTAGTATCCCGCCACCTCCCTCCCTCTGAAAGAGTTTGTCATATCATCCATTTTAGGTACGGGGTAGATTTCCTGGGCAATAATTTTAACCAAAACATTGACAAAAATTCCCCTAAGGTGTCATCTGTTTTTTTACTTGTGCTTCAATAAGCAGACTCTAGAAGTAGCCCCAATGTCTGCTGAAACCTTTATCAAATTATTCAAAGGTTTAGCCGAAGGGCATGTCCCAGACTGAGATTTCGATAATGCAACGAACTTTATTGTGGTGCGCTTTACAGAAAATCTTTTATCACCAAATAAACAGATGCTGAAAAACGCGTTGTCGTTGAGAACATTCCCCCTAAAACTCCATGGAGGTGGATTTTTTGAAAAAATATCGGCATTGTAAAAAAAGTTTTTTAAAGGGAAACCTTCTCGTCAAAAAATCGGGCTTTGAAGAATTCCCTCAGTTGTGACTAAAATGAGCAAAACAACCTTAAAATTTGTTACGAATCTGGGCAATTTGAAGTGTTAAGTCCATCTATTTACTCCCTGGGGAAGGCTGAAATGTTCCCTTCCGAAGATAAAGAAACATAGAGGGTGTCTATTTCGAACCAGCAAATCAACGTAAATTCAAAAAACCTGAAAGAATGATTGAATGTTGGAAAATTTTGCGGAAGACATCCACCTCATTGAAGAACACTTCTTGGAGCTGGTGTTCCTGAAAAAACTAAGTCCTTAAGACCTGGTACATAGTGATTATTGACAATGTGGGCGAGGTCCCAATGGCCACTTTGGAAAAAAAATTTTGACATTATCCTGAGCAAAGGGTATGGACAGGGAAACAAAGGGTGGGAAACGGAAAATAAACCTTTGGGTTGTTAAAAGGTTTTTGGTTTCCCAAAAAAAGGTAAAAATGTTCGAAAAAAAAGCAGAAAAGGGGCAGGGGGAAAATTTAATTAGTTAAATTAATTTCTTGCAGGAATGGCCCCCCATGTGGAGGGAAATTTTTGGTGGGGGTCCCCCCTTCCCCCTTGCCCCCTTTCCCCCGGGGGAAAAAGGGCCCCGCCCCTCTCAGAGGGGACTCTTTTTAGAAAGGAGTAATTTAAAGATGCCCAGTTTTGAGTGGTGGGTTCCCCTTTTGGGGGTTGCAAAAGGGAAAAAAATTAATTTATTTGAAAATTAAGGAAAATCCGCCCCCCTTTTTTTTTGGAAATAAAAGGTTTTCAAACCTCAAAAAAATTTGCCTTCCGGGGGCGGGCAAAAAAAGGCACTTTTTTTTGCAATGAGGTTTGGGTCCAGATCTTTTTCACGAGGTTTCACGTGGTCCAAAGGAAAACCGTCTGTGCTTAGTGTGCAAAGGGTTTTTTTAAAATTTAAAAGAATTAACTTTTTTTAATTTTGAGGAAAAATTAAGAAAACTTTTCACATTACCTGGTGGTATTTTAGTTGGAAGAGGAATCCCAAACTTTTGTTTTTTCAATCCCGAAGTGGGGAAGAAAAGTACCCCAAAAAGGCAAATTTTTTTTTTGTGCGGGGGGTGGCAGTTTTGGTCCAATATTTTAATCCCCATGTGGAGTGAGTGCAGGGTTCCAAACAAGACAATTTTGCTTATGTGAAACAAAAAAACCCGGGGTTTTTAAAAAACAAATTATAAATCTTTACAGCCCATTGAGAGATGACTTCGACAGCTTCTCAAGACCTAGTCTGCAGGGGCGGCTGTGCAGGCGATGAGTTGTCTTTCTAAGTTAAGTACAAACTCTTTAAACTTAACTGGTAATGCCATTTCTCAACAAAAATAATATTAAGTAATGAATAGTTTACCTGTGGTGAATTTTTACATCCCCCCCCCCAGTGTGGAGAAAGGTCTCCAGAAGGGGGTATCTTCTCAGCCCTCTCAGCTCCCCTTCAGCCCCCTGAGGGACATAAGGGACTTAGCCCTCCAGGAAGAGGGCGTAATGGACACTCTTACTTCCTGATAAACAGTTTAATTTGAATCACATGTTGATACCAGGGTCATAATCACGCCACCTTCTCATTGCTAGAGATCAGTGTTCATTACAACTACACTGTGGGATAAACGAGAGTAAATACTATCTTCCCCTTAGCAGGAAAATTAAGGAAAACTCAGAACCTATTTTATTTACAATTTGAGACTATCATGAATGGTCGTCTTTTATGAGATAATAAATCTACCATTTGTATTGAATACTGTGACGATGTTTGGCAAGGAAAGGACAGCTCAGAGTGGTTTCTGGAATGAAGGAGAAACGTGCTTCATGCGGGCATCTTCCCTTACCGAAAGGGACAAAGGGACAGTAGTGACTAGTGTGTTCTTGACTCTTGTTCACTTTGACAATCTCAGAAATTCCCGATAGAACTAATTATGCAGTGAAGTGTAATCGGTCTTTCTGTTGTGTAAAATACCACGAAACAAATGATGGAACTGAATTGTGACTTGTAGCAGTGAATGACGACGATTAACATAACTGCTGGAGTGATGAACGAGACACTCAAGACTTCAGGCCATTCAAGACACCTGTACCGGGGTCATATTTTCCCTACTACAAACTAGGAAAATTTGGGTCAGCTGCAAATATCCAGGTAAGTCTAGCCAGACCCACTAATAGTTAGGTTGGCTGAAGCCGATAGAGAGTGGTGAGCTTTGTCTAGATTTACCAATCGATCCTGTGATAGGTGGGCTATTGAGCTCAAACAAGTTAGTACATCTCTACTAAGCATTTTGTTTCAAGTGTGAAATGCTAAATTATACACTCCTCTGGGGCAACTATATACTTAATACTTAATATACTATATACTTAAGTATATTTCATGTCTTTATATAGACTTAGCTGGTAAAAATTCCTCATACGAGCTTTGGGTCATATATTTGTTTACGTGCGGCCAGCAGTAGCAGCCTGGTTGATCAGACCCTGATCTACCACGAGGCCTGGTCTCAAACCAGGCTGTGGGGACGTTGACCCCCGAAACCCTTTTCTGGTATACTCCAGGTGTACTCCAGGTAAGGCATTTTGTTCTCTTGTTGATGTCATTGAACATAATTTAAAAGTTAAAAAATACTTATAAAAAAGGTATGAACAAACAGGTTGCATCAAAAGGTGGCCAGATATATGTATTATTTCTCGGTAAAAGTGATTTTTTTTGTCAATAAATCTGCCACTCTCCCTTCAACTAGTTTCCTGTGCTTGCATTTTGACCACAAGTTTAATTATAGGAATCACATTGATATCCTTGTCACACTCTGTGATTAGCGTCTGAACATCATGTTTCCTTACCATCATTGTCTTGGAAGACGCTTGCTGTTACTACATTTTAAAAACTGCAGTATATCTCCACCCCTCCTTCAGAATGCAGGCATTGCACTTCCTACTTCCAAGACTCAAGTCTGGCTAACAAGTTTCCATGAATCCCTTCACAAGTATTACCTTATTCACACTCCAACAGCACATCAAGTCATAAAAACCATTTATCACCACTCACTATTATCTCTCATGCTCATCCACACTTGATAAGCCTCTCACACCTAAACATTCTTTACACCCTCCCTCCAACCTTTCCTAGGATGATCCCTACCCTGTCTTCCTTCCACTTCATATTTATACACCATTCAAGTCTTTCTATTTGCTCCACCGTCTCTAAATTTTCCCCATCCACATGAAAAACCTCATTCAGCTCTCTGTAAAATACTTTTAATAAACCCCCACACCTCTTTCATATTTCCAAGTTATGGATTCTCTGCATAATATTCCACACTGCATATTGCCCTCAGCAACGACGTCTCCACTGCCTCCAGCCTTCTCATTGTTGCAACATTCACCTCTCATGCATCACATCTATATCATTATAATATTAACACCAACCCATTTATTAAAACACTAAAATATGTGCAATCACCAGTTGCAACCACTTATGTGTCCCTTATACCACTGTACCTACATCAGACCTAACATATTAAATATCGACGTTTGCGACAGGTACGTATTCTGTTTTTGATAATGGTTTAGATTGTTAATGTGGTTTGATTCCTTTACTGCACGAGAATCATTAAGGTTGCAATGTAAGATTTTCACCATTAGAAAAGAAAACTTCAAGCCCGGAAATATGAACTAAGAGCTCTCTCTCTCTCTCTCTCTCTCTCTCTCTCTTTCTCTCTCTCTCTCATCTCTCTTTAAAGCAAACCTCAGGTTTACACTGAGAGAAAATACATTCTTCATGGTGTATATCATGTTTTCATGTTGAAAAATATTAAATTAAATTACTTAGTTTATATGTAACTAACATACATAAAGATATTAATTAATTTTAAATAACTAAAATGTTTGTCTAGTGTTTTCTCAAATTTGGGAAATATTTGTATCATTTTTTTTAAGCCAAACACTTGGTTATTTTAATATTTTAGAGAAATATTTCTTGTATTTAGCAACGTTACCAGAATCTCTCTATTTTTTATGTAACAAAATCTTGAGTGACTTTTGTTACAGGAATTTTCTAGAACTTTCTTGATAGCTAAAATAAAATATCCCAAAATACAGTTTTCTTCATTAAATTTGCTTTTGAAACACAATGAGACTATTTGGGACGTTAAATCTTATTTCTTTATTGCAGTTAATTTACATACATCCTATTTTTCAACTTTCATATTTACCGTTTTTTATCAATCAATAATCCAAAAATATTTCAGGATACCGATTTGCATTTAAAAACAATATGCATAAAATTTATGAAGCTAGGTCTATAATAGAAATTTCATTCCCAAGGAAGGAACTAAAAAGTTTAAAGAACCCAGCATGAAAAGTGATCCTAGGAAGGACCTAACAAGCTTGAAGGACCCAGCATGAAAAGTGATCCAAGGAAGGACCTAACAAGCTTGAAGGACCCAGCATGAAAAGTGATCCAAGGGAAAAGGACCTAACAAGCTTGAAGGAACCAGCAGGAAAGTGACCCAAGAAAGGACCTAACAAGCTTGAAGGACCCAGCATGAAAGTGATCCAAGGAAGGACCTAACAAGCTTGAAGGACACAGCATGAAAGGCGATCCAAGGAAGGACCTAACAAGCTTGAAAGACCCAGCATGAAAAGTGATCCAAGGAAGGGCCTAACAAGCTTGAAGGACCCAGCATGAAAGTGATCCAAGGAGACCTAACAAGCTGACGGACCCAGCAAAAAAGCGATCAAGGAAGACCTAACAAGCTTGAAGGACCCAGCATGAAAAGTGATCCAAGGAAGGACCTAACAAGCTTGAAGGACCCAGCATGAAAAGTGATCCAAGGAAGGACCTAACAAGCTTGAAGGACCCAGCATGAAAAGTGACCCAAGAAAGGACCTAACAAGCTTGAAGGACTCAGCATGAAAACTGATCCAAAAGGAAGGACCAAACAAGCCCTTTAAGGACCAGCATGAAAAGTGATCCAAGGAAGGACCTAACAAGCTTGAAAGACCCAGCATGAAAAGTGATCCAAGAAAGAACCTAACAAGCTTTAAGGACCCAGCATGAAAAGTGATCCAAAGAAAGACATAACAAGCTTGAAGGACCCAGCATGAAAAGTGATCCAAGGAAGGAACAAACAAGCTTGAAGGACCCAGCATAAAAAGTGATCCAAGGAAGGGCCTAAAAAGCTTGAAGGACCCAGCATGAAAAGAGACCCAAGGAAGGAACTAAGAAGCTTGAACGACCAAGCATGAACAGTGATCCAAGGAAGGACCTAAACAAGCTTGAAGGACCCAGCATGAAATATGGATCCAAGGAAGGACCTAACAAGCTTGAAGGACCCCGCATGAAAAGTTCTCCAAGGAAGAAACTAACAAGCCTGAAGGACCCAGCATGGAAAGAGATCCAAGGATGGACCTAACAAGCTTGAAGGACCCAGCATGAAAAGTGATCCAAGGAAGGACCTAACAAGCTTGAAGGACCCAGCATGAAAAGTGATCCAAGGAAGGACCTATCAAGCTTGAAGGACCAAGCATGAAAAGTGATCCAAGGAAGGACCTAACAAGCTCAAAGGACCCAGCATGAAAAAAAGTGATCAAAGGAAGCACTTAACAAGCTTGAAGGATCCAGCATGAAAAGAGATCCAAGGAAGGAACTAACAAGCTTGAAGGACCCAGCATGAAAAGTGACCCAAGAAAGGACCTAACAAGCTTGAAGGACTCAGCATGAAAACTGATCCAAGGAAGGACCTAACAAGCTTGAAGGACCCAGCATGAAAAGTGATTCAAGAAAGAACCTAACAAGCTTTAAGGACTCAGCATGAAAAGTGATCCAAAGAAAGACATAACAAGCTTGAAGGACCCAGCATGAAAAGTGATCCAAGGAAGGACCTAACAACATTGAAGGAGCCAGCGTGAAAAGTGAAATAATGAAGGATCTAAACAAGCTTGAAGGACCCAGCATGAAAAATGATCCAAGGAAGGAACAAACAAGCTTGAAGGACCCAGCATAAAAAGTGATCCAAGAAAGGGCCTAAAAAGCTTGAAGGACCCAGCATGAAAAGAGACCAAAGGAAGGAACTAAGAAGCTTGAACGACCAAGCATGAACAGTGATCCAAGGAAGGACCTAAACAAGCTTGAAGGACCCAGCATGAAATATGGATCCAAGGAAGGACCTAACAAGCCTGGAGGACCCAGCATGGAAAGTGATCAAAGGAAGGACTAAACAAGCTTGAAGGACCCAGCATGAAAAAAAGTGATTAAAGGAAGGACTTAACAAGCTTGAAGGATCCAGCATGAAAAGAGATCCAAGGAAGGACCTAACAAGCTTGAAGGACCCAGCATGAAAAGTGATCAAGAAGGAACCTAAACAAAGCCTGAAGGACCCAGCATGAAAAGTGATCCAGGAAAGGACCAAACAAGCTTGAAGGACCCAGCATGAAAAAATGATCCAAGGAAGGACCAAACAGCTTGAAGGACCCAGCATGAAAAGTGATCCAAGGAAGGACCTAAGACGCTTGAAGGACCCAGCATGAAAAAATTTATCCAAGGAAGGACCTAAAAAGCTTGAAGAATCCAGCTTGAAAAGTGATCCAAGGAAGGACATAACAAGCTTGAACGACCCAGCATGAAAAGTGATCCAAGGGAACGAAAAAGCTTCAGGGACCCAGCATGAAAAGTAATCCAAAAAAGGACATAAACAAGCGTGAAGGACCCAGCATGAAAAGTGATCCAAGGAAACGAAAAGCTTTAAAAACCCCATATGTACAGTGATGCAAGGAAGGTCAAAACAAGCTTGAAGGACCCCAGTTAAAAAAGTGATCCAAGGGAAGGGGACCTTACCAATTTGAAGGATCCCGAATAAAAAGTGATCCAGAAGGAATTAACAAGCTTGAAAGAGCTCATGAAAAGTGATCAAAGGAAGAACCAAAAAAGTTGAAGGACCAAGTTTTTGAAAAGAGATCCAAGGAAGGAACAAACAATTTGATTGACCAGCATGAAAAGTGACCAAGGGAAGAACCAACACACTTAAAGGACCCAGGGGGAAGCGTTTCAATAAAGGGGACCTGACAAGTTTAAAGGACCCACATAAAAAGTGATTAAGAAAAAAAAGGCCTAACAGGTTTTGAAAGAAGCAGCATAAAAAAGTGATCCAAAAAAGGACCTAACAAGCTTGAAGGACCCAGGATGAAAGTAATAAAATAAGACCTAACAAGCTTGAAGGTCCGCTGGTAAGCGACCCAAGGAAGGCCTAAAAAGTTGAAGGCCAAGATGAAAAGTTATGAAAGGTAGAACCTAACAGCTTAAAAAAACCCCAGCTGAAAATAATCCAAGGAAAAAAACCAACAAGCTTGAATGCCCAGAGGTAAGGGGGATCCAAAGGGAAGGACCAAACAAGCTTGAAGGCCCCGCATGAAAATGATCAAAGGAAGGACCTAACAAGATTGAAGGAACAAGTTTTGAAAAAGTGATCCAAGGGAAGAACCAAAAAAGCTTGAAAGACCAGCAGAAAAAGTGATCAAGGAAGGACCAAACAAGATTAAAGGGAAAACAATTTAAAAAGTTGATCCAAGGATGGGACTAAAAGGTTGTAAGACCCAGCAGGAAGGACCTAAAAAGTTTCAGTTGCAGATAAAAAGTGACCAAGGAAGTAATAACAAGCTTGAATGCCCCACTAAAAAAGTGATCCAAAGGGAATTTCCTAAAAAGGGTTTAAATGACCCGCTGGTATGCGATCCAAGAAGGGATTTTTAAAAGCTGGGGGAAGGACCAAGCATGAAAAGTGGCCCAAGGGAAGGCCCCTAACAAGCTTGGGGGGCCCCAGCGTGAAAATGATCCAAAGAAAGTTCCTCACTAATTTAAAGGATTCAGCATGAAAAGTGATCCACGGAAGGACCTAACAAGTTTTAAAGGGCCCCGATCATGAAAAGGGGCCAAAGAAAATACCAAAACAAGCTTAAAGAACCCAGCATGACAATGATTAAGGAAGGACCTAAGGGTTTTTGAGGGCCCAAGCATAAAAAGGATAAAAGGGGGAAAGAGCTAACAAGCTTGAATGGTCCGGATGTAAGCGATCCAAGGAAGTACCTACCAAGCTTGAAGGATCCCAGCATGAAAAGTGATCCAAGGAAAGAGCTAACAAGCTTGAATGATCCAACATGGTAAGCAATCCAAGGAAGGACCTACCAAGCTTGAAGGATCCCAGCACGAAAAGTGATCCACGGAAGGACCTAACAAGCTTGAAAGACCTTTCATGAAAGTGATCCAAGGAAGGACCTAAGAAGCTTGATGGACGCAGGATGAAAACTGATCCAAGGAAGGACCTATCAAGCTTGAAGGATCCAGCATGAAAAGAGACCCAAGGAATGACCTAACAAGCTTGAAGGACCCAACTTGAAAAGTTATCCATGGAAGGACCTAACAAGCATCAATGATCCAGCATGATAAGCAATCCAAGGAAGGACGTAAGAAGCTTGAAGATCCCAGCATGAAAAGTGATTCAAGGAAGGACCTAGCAAGCATGAAGGGCCAACCATGAAAACTGATCCAAGGAAGGACCTAACAAGCTTGAAGGACCCAGCATGAAAAGTAATAAAAAGAAGGACCTAACAAGTTTGAAGGACCCAGCATGGTAAGCGATCAAAGGAAACGCCTGAAAAGCTTGAAGGACCCAGCATTAAGGTTGATCCAATGAAGACCTAACAAGCTTGAGGGACTCATCATTTAAAGCGATCCATGGAAGGACCTAAGAAGCTTGAAGGACGCAGGATGAAAACTAATCCAAGGAAGGACCTATCAAACTTGAAGGACCCAACTTGAAAAGTTATCCATGGAAGGACCTAACAAGCTTCATTGATCCAGCATGATAAGCAATCCAAGGAAGGACCTAACAAGCTTGAAGGTCCCAGCATGAAAAGTGATTCAAGGAAGGACCTAGCAAGCTTGAAGGACCCAGCATGAAAACTGATCCAAGGAAGGACCTAACAAGCTTAAAGAACCTATCATGAAAGTGATCCAAGGAATGAGCTAACAAGCTTGAATGATCCAGCATGGAAAGCGATCCAAGGAAGGACCTAACAAGCTTGAAAGACCCAGCATGAAAAGTGATCGAAGGAAGGACCTAACAAGATTGAAGGAACAATCTTGAAAAGTGATCCAAGGATGGACCTAACAAGGTTGTAAGACCCAGCATGGAAGGACATAACAAGCTTTCAGTATGCAGCATGAAAAGTGATCCAAGGAAGTACATAACAAGCTTGAATGACCCACCATGAAAAGTGATCCAAGGAAGTTCCTAACAAGGTTGAATGACCCAGCATGGTATGCGATCCAAGGAAGGACCTAACAAGCTAGAAGGACCAAGCATGAAAAGTGGTCCAAGGAAGGACCTAACAAGCTTGAAGGGCCCCAGCGTGAAAATGATCCAAAGAAGTTCCTCACTAACTTGAAGGATTCCAGCATGAAAAGTGATCCACGGAAGGACCTAACAAGTTTTAAAGGCCGATCATGAAAAGTGATCCAAAGAAAATACCTAACAAGCTTGAAGAACCCAGCATGACAAGTGATGTAAGGAAGGACCTAAAGAGTTTGAGGGACCAAGCATGAAAAGTGATACAAGGAAAGAGCTAACAAGCTTGAATGGTCCAGGATAGTAAGCGATCCAAGGAAGTACCTACCAACCTTGAAGGATCCCAGCATGAAAAGTGATCCAAGGAAAGAGCTAACAAGCTTGAATGATCCAACATGGTAAGCAATCCAAGGAAGGACCTACCAAGCTTGAAGGATCCCAGCACGAAAAGTGATCCACGGAAGGACCTAACAAGCTTGAAAGACCTATCATGAAAGTGATCCAAGGAAGGACCTAAGAAGCTTGATGGACGCAGGATGAAAACTGATCCAAGGAAGGACCTATCAAGCTTGAAGGATCCAGCATGAAAAGGGATCCAAGGAATGACCTAACAAGCTTGAAGGACCCAACTTGAAAAGTTATCCATGGAAGGACCTAACAAGCATCAATGATCCAGCATGATAAGCAATCCAAGGAAGGACGTAAGAAGCTTGAAGATCCCAGCATGAAAAGTGATTCAAGGAAGGACCTAGCAAGCATGAAGGGCCAACCATGAAAACTGATCCAAGGAAGGACCTAACAAGCTTGAAGGACCCAGCATGAAAAGTAATAAAAAGAAGGACCTAACAAGTTTGAAGGACCCAGCATGGTAAGCTATCAAAGGAAACGCCTGAAAAGCTTGAAGGACCCAGCATTAAGGTTGATCCAATGAAGACCTAACAAGCTTGAGGGACTCATCATTTAAAGCGATCCATGGAAGGACCTAAGAAGCTTGAAGGACGCAGGATGAAAACTGATCCAAGGAAGGACCTATCAAACTTGAAGGACCCAACTTGAAAAGTTATCCATGGAAGGACCTAACAAGCTTCATTGATCCAGCATGATAAGCAATCCAAGGAAGGACCTAACAAGCTTGAAGGTCCCAGCATGAAAAGTTATTCAAGGAAGGACCTAGCAAGCTTGAAGGACCCAGCATGAAAACTGATCCAAGGAAGGACCTAACAAGCTTAAAGAACCTATCATGAAAGTGATCCAAGGAATGAGCTAACAAGCTTGAATGATCCAGCATGGAAAGCGATCCAAGGAAGGACCTAACAAGCTTGAAGGACCCAGCATGAAAAGTGATCCAAGGAATGACGTAAAAAGCTTGTAGAGCCCAGCATGTACAGTGATTCAAGGAAAGAACTAATAAGCTTGAAGGACCCACAATAAAAAGTGATCCAAATAAGGACCTAACAACCTTGAAAGAACCCAGCATGAACAGTGATCCAAGGAATGACCTAAGAAGCTTGAAAGACCCATCATGAAAAGTGATCCAAGGAAGAACCTAACACGCTTGAAGGACCATTCATTAACAGTGATCCATTGAAGGACCTAAGAAGCTTGAAGGACCCACCAAGGTAAGCGATCCAAGGAAGGACCTGGCAAGTTTGATGGACGCAGGATGAAAAGTGATTCAAGGAATTACTTAACAAGCTTGAAAGACCCAGCATGAAAAGTGATCCAAGGAAGTACATAACAAGATTCAAGGAACCAGCTTGAAAAGTAATCCAACTAAGGACCTAACAAGATTGAAGGAGGTAGCAAGAAAAAAGATCCAAGGAAGGACCAAAAAAAATTGAAGGACACAGCATGAAAAGTGATCCAAATAAGAACCTGACAAGCTTGAGAGACCCAGAATGAAAAGTGATCCAAGGAAGGATCTAACAAGCTTGTATGACCCAGCATGTTAAGCGATTAAAGGTAGGACCTAACAAGCTTTTAGTAAGTAGCATAAAAAGTGATCCAAGAAAGTACATAACAAGCTTGAATGACCCAGCATGGTATGTGATCCAAGGAAGGACCTAACAAGCTAGAAGGACCCACTGTGAAAAGTGAACAAAGGAAGGACATAACAAGCTTGAATAATCCCAGCATGAAAAGTGATCCAAGGAAGGACCTTACCAACTTGAAGGATCCCAACATGAAAGGTAACCCACAGAAGAACCTATGAAGCTTGAAAGACAAATCATGAAAAGTGATCCAAGGTAGGACCTAACAAGCTTGAATGAACCAGCTTGAAGAGTGGCCAAGGAAGGACCTAACAAGTTTGAATGACCCAGCATGAAAATTGATCCAAGGAAAGACCTAACAAATTTGAGGGACCCAGCATGAAAAGTGATCCAACGAAGGACCTAACAAACTTTAAGGACCCAGCATGAAAAGTGATCCTAGGAATGACCTAACAAGCTTGCATTGTCCAGCTTGAATAGTGATTCATGGAAGGACCTAACAAGCTTAAAGGATCGTAGCATGAAAAGTTGATATAAGGAAGGAAGTAACAAGCATAAAGAACCCAGAACAAAAAGAGATCCAAGGAAGGACCTAACAAGCTTGAAGGACCCAGTATGAAAAGTGACCAAAAGAGGGACCTAACAAGCATGAAGGACCCATTACGAAAAGTGATCCAAGGAAGGACCTAACAAGCTTAAAGAACCCATCATGAAAAGTGATCCAAAGAAGTACATAACAGGCTTGAATGACCGAGCATGAAAAGTGATCCAAGGAAGGACCAAAACAAGCTTAAAGACCCAGCATGAAAAGTGATTCAAGGTAGGACCTAACACGCTTGAAGGACCCAGCATTAAAAGTGATCCAAGGAAGGACCTAACAAGCTTGAAGGACCCAGAGTGAAAAGTGATCCAAGGATTGACCTAACAAATTTGACGGACCCAGCATTAAAAGTGATCAAACGAAGGACCTAACAATCTTGAAGGACCCAGCAGGAAAAGTGATCCACGGAATGACTTAACAAACTTTAAGGACCCAGCATGAAAAGTGATCAAAGGAATGACATAAAAAGCTTGAATTATCCAGCATGAAAGTGATTCAAGGAAGGACCTAACGAGCTTGAAGGATCCCAGCATGAAAAGTGATATAAGGTTGGACGTAACAAGCATAAAGGACCCAGAACAAAAAGTGATTCGAGGAAGGACCTAACAAGCTTGAAGTACGCAGCACGAAAACTGATGCAAAGAAGGTCCTAACAAGCTTAAAAAACCCCGCATGAAAAGTGATCCAAGGAAAGACCTAACAAGCTTGAAAGACCCAGCATGAAAATCGATTCAAGGAAGGGCTTAACAAGCTCGAAGGACCCAGTATGAAAAGTGATCCAAGGAAGGACCTAACAAGCTTGAAGGACCCAGCATGATAAGCGATTCAAGGAAGGACCTAACAAGCTTGAAAGACCCAGCATGAAAAGTGATCCAAGGAATGACCTAACAATCTTTAAGGACCAAGCATGAAAAGTGATCCATGGAAGGACCTAACAAGGTTGTAGGATCAATCATGATAAGTGATCCAAGGAAGGACTTAACAAGCTTTTAAGACCCAGCATGAAAAGTGATCCAGAAAAGGCTCTAAAAACCGTGAATGACACAGCATGAAAAGGTGAGGTCACAGACCCTGAGCTGCTTTGGGGATTAGTGTGGACGGTTACAAAGCATGGCTTGCTTCTGCAGTGTTTTAAAAATTGAGGTTGGAGAGTTGAAGGAGGAGGTCTTGCTTCTCCAGGAGGTGATTAGGAGGCTGAAGGTCCACCTCAATGGGTCTGGGAGAGAGTGTGAGGTGGCTGGAGTTGTGGGGAATGAGGCTTCTAGCAGCGAGGTGCAGTCTGTCTCTCGCTGTGAGGAGGCTGTAGTTGGGGAGGCAGCAACGGCTACCAGCAGTGAGGTGCAGCCTAGCACCTGCTACAAGTGGCGAGTAGTTCACAGTAATGGAAGGCGCATCAGAGTAAGGAAAGTTAAGAGTGAAGATCTGAAGGTAGGAAATCGCTTCTCTGTTCTTCAGGATGAATGTACTTCAGTGGCCAGTGAAGGTAAGGGTACTACTGCCCCTGCTAATGGAGGTAAGCGCATTCTTGTGGTTGGTGACTCTCAGGTAAGATACATTGATCGTGCTTTTTGTAATAGGAATAAGAAGATGAGAGATAGAGTGTGCTTCCCTGGAGCTGGTGTTGGGGACATTGTCAACAGGCTGGATAATATCATGTCAGGTAATGGGAGCAAGCCCATTATCTGTCTCAGTGCTGGTGGAAATGATATTGGGAAGGGTAGGAGAGAAGAGCTGCTAGATAAGTACAGGTCAGCTATAGATTTCATTAAGTCTAAGGGGAGGGATCCCAATCATATGTAGCATCTTGCCTAGAAGGGGAGTAGGAAATGAATGGTTGTCTAGGGCAATTGGTGTAAATTGCTGGCTAGACAGATACTGCAAGGAACTTGCAATCCCATTCATTGACAACTGGAACAACTTTTATGGCAACATGATATGTATGCAAGGGATGGGGTACATCTCTCTGGGGCTGGGGTGGTAGCACTTGCAGACTCGATTGAGAAGGCCATTGGTGAAATGCCTATGATTTTAAACTGATGGAAGATAGAGGTAGGGGTGTGGGGTGGGAAACAAGCAGGGTGCAACACTTGGGTTTTGGAAACAGTAAATGTATAAAAAGGCATTCAGCATGAAGTTATAAATAAAGACAATAGATCAGGTCAGCAAACAAAGGGGGACAGAAAGGGGGCCCAGCAAGGGACTAGCTCCCTTAAGGTTTACTATACTAATAGCAGGAGTGTAAGAAATAAGATAGATGAGCAAGATTAATTGCAAGTGCAGGAAACATAGATATTATTGCTATAACAGAGACCTGGCTCAATCTGAAAGATAAGAGATGCCCTCTGAATGCCACATACAAGGCTATAAATTATTCCACCTGACAGGGTCAACAGGAAAGGTGGTGGAGTAGCGATGTATGTCAGAGACAATTTAAATTGTTGTGTTAGACAAATTTTAAATTAGAAGCGCAGCCACTGAATCTGTTTGGTTACAGCTTCTCGAGGGCCGAGAAAAACTAATTTTGGGTGTGATTTACAGGGCCCCAAATCTTGATAGGGAGTGCAGTAAAACTTCTATGGGACGAAATTCGTAAGGCATCTACATACGAAAATGTTGTGCTAATGGGAGATTTCAACTACAGACAGATTGACTGGAGCATTTGACAGAATTTAGAGTCAGGTGACTTTCTTGATACGATCCAGGATTGTTTTTTAAAACAGTTGTGACAGAGCCAACTAGGGGAAATAACCTCCTTGACTTGGTTTTGCCAGTGGGGAAACACAAATTTAAATAATCTTGAGGTTAATGATGAGCTTGGGAAAGTGATCACAAATCACTCAGTTTTAATATATCATGGATTCCCCAAATAATGGCAATCAGTCTCCGTCCCTGATTTTTCGCTTGGCTGATTTCATGGGACTGAAAAATTACTTAGGTGGGCTGAACTGGAATGACCTGACAAAGGGTCAGGTAGGTGGGTGATGGTTGCCGATATGATGCTTTCCAGGGCATAGTTCTAGCTGCTCGGGTCAAATTATTTCCAAATAGGGAAAATCAGATCAAACAAAAATGATCCTAAAGGGAAATGAACAATAGATTAAAATACCCTGATTGGTCAAAAAGAGAGGCATATATAGGCAAATCAAAAGAGGAGAGGGGCAATTGAGAAATCGATATATTTTCAGTTAAAGAGAGAAATAAAAAAGGGAATTAGAAAAGCAAAAAGAGATTATGAGGGTTTAAAATTGCAAGAGAATCGAAGACAACCCAAAAGGATTCTTTCAGGTATACGAAGTAAGATCAGGGACAAGATAGGCCCACTCAAAAGTTCCTCGGGTCAGCTCACTGACAGTGATAAGGAAATGTGTAGAATTTTTAACACATACTTCCTCTCAGTTTTTACACAGGAGGATACCCGCGATATTTTCCCGTAATGATAAATTATGTTAGAACAGGACGATAATAAACTGTGCACTATTAGGGTCACAATGACATGGGCCTTAGGCAAATAGATAAATTAAAACCTAACAAATCCCCAGGCCCCTGATGAACTGTATGCAAGGGTTCTAAAGGAATGTAAAGAGGAGCTTAGCACACCTTTGGCTAATCTTTTAACATATCACTACAAACTGGCATGGTGCCAGATAAGTGGAAAATGGCAATGTGATACCCCATTTTCAAAACAGGTGACAGGTCCTTAGCTTCGAACTATAGACCAATAAGCCTAACCTCCATAGTGGGAAAATTATGGAATCAATAATTGCCGAGGCAGTTCGTAGCCACCTTGAAAAGCATAAATTAATCAACGAATCTCAGCATGGTTTTACAAAGGGGCGTTCCTGCCTTACGAATTTATTAAATTTTTCACTAAGGTATTTGAGGAGGTAGATCATGGTAATGAATATGATATTGTGTATATGGACTTCAGTTAGGCTTTTGACAGGGGCCCACATCAGAGACTATTGAGGGGAAAAATTTAAAACACATGGAATAGGAGGAAAAAATTTTTTCCTGGATAGAGGCATGGTGACAAATAGGCAGCAGAGAGTTTGCATAAATGGGGAGAAATCAGAGTGGGGAAGTGTCACGAGCGGTGTTCCACAGGGTCAGTGTTGGGCCCCCTGCTGTTCACAATCTACATAAACGACATAGATGAGGGCATAAAGAGCGACATCGGCAAATTTGCCGATGACACCAAAATAGGCCGTCGAATTCATTCTGACGAGGACATTCGAGCACTCCAGGAAGATTTGAATAGACTGATGCAGTGGTCGGAGAAGTGGCAGATGCAGTTTAATATAGACAAATGCAAAGTTCTAAATGTTGGACAGGACAATAACCATGCCACATATAAACTAAATAATGTAGATCTTAATAATTACGGATTGCGAAAAAGATTTAGGAGTTCTGGTTAGCAGTAATCTGAAACCAAGACAACAGTGCATAAGTGTTCGCAATAAAGCTAATAGAATCCTTGGCTTCATATCAAGAAGCATAAATAATAGGAGTCCTCAGGTTGTTCTTCAACTCTATACATCCTTGGTTAGGCCTCATTTAGATTATGCTGCACAGTTTTGGTCACCTTATTACAGAATGGATATAAATTCTCTGGAAAATGTACAAAGGAGGATGACAAAGTTGATCCCATGTATCAGAAACCTTCCCTATGAGGATAGACTAAGGGCCCTGAATCTGCACTCTCTAGAAAGACGTAGAATTAGGGGGATATGATTGAGGTGTATAAATGGAAGACAGGAATAAATAAAGGGGATGTAAATAGTGTGCTGAAAATATCTAGCCTAGACAGGACTCGCAGCAACGGTTTTAAGTTGGAAAAATTCAGATTCAGGAAGGATATAGGGAAGTACTGGTTTGGTAATAGAGTTGTGGATGAGTGGAACAAACTCCCAAGTACCGTTATAGAGGCCAGAACGTTGTGTAGCTTTAAAAATAGGTTGGATAAATACATGAGTGGATGTGGGTGGGTGTGAGTTAGACCTGATAGCTTGTGCTACCAGGTCGGTTGCCGTGTTCCTCCCTTAAGTCAATGTGACCTGACCTGACTAGGTTGGGTGCATTGGCTTAAGCCGGTAGGAGACTTGGACCTGCCTCGCATGGGCCAGTAGGCCTTCTGCAGTGTTCCTTCGTTCTTATGTTCTTATGTTCTTAAATTTGACGGACCCATCATGAAAAGTGATAAAAAGAAGCACATAACAGGCTTGAATGACCGAGCATGAAAAGTGATCCAAGGAAGGACCAAAACAAGCTTAAAGGCCCAGCATGAAAAGTGATCCAAGGTAGGACCTAACAACCTTGAAGGACCCAGAGTGAAAAGTGATCCAAGGAGTGATCTAACAAATTTGACGGACCCAGCATTAAAAGTGATCCAAGAAATGACCTAACAAGCTTGAAGGACACAGCATGAAAAGTGATTCAAGGAAGAACCTAACAAGCTTAAAGGACCCAACATGAAACGTGACCCAAGCAAGGACCTAAAAACTTGAAGGACCCTGCATTGAAAAGTGATCCAAGGAAGGATCTAACAATCTTGAAGGACCCAGCATAATAAGCGATCCAAAGAAGGACCTAACAAACTTGAAGGACCAGCATTGAAAAGTGATACAAGGAAGGACATAACGAGCTTAAATGACCCAGCATGAAAAGTGATTCAACTAAGGACCTATCTAGCTTGAAGGACACAGCATGAAAAGTGATCCAAGGAAGAACCTAACAAGCTTAAAGGACCCAACATGAAACGTGACCCAAGCAAGGACCTAACAACTTGAAGGACCAGCATTGAAAAGTGATCCAAGGAAGGACATAACGAAGCTTGAATGACCAGCATGGAAAGTGATTCACTAAGGTAAACCTAACAAGCTTGAAGACCCAGCATTAAAAGTGATCCATAGGAAGGACTAACAAGCTTGAAGGACCAAGCATTAAAATTGTTCCAAGAAGGATCTAACAAGCTTGATGGACCAGCATTAAAAAGTGATCCAAGGAAGGACCTAACAAGCTTGAAGGACCCAGCATGATAAGCGATTCAAGGAAAGGACCTAACAACTTGAAAAGACCCAGCATGAAAAGTGATCCAAGGAATGACCTAACAATCTTTGAAGGACCGAAGCATGAAAAGATCCATGGAAGACCTAACAAGGTTGTAGATCAATTAATAAGTATCCAAGGAAGACTTAACAGCTTTTAAAGACAACATTGAAAAGGATCCAGAAAGGCTCTAAAAACCGTGATACACAGCATGAAAAGTGAACCAAAAGAACATGACAACAGAAGACCCAGCATGAAAAGTGTTCCAAAGAATGACCTAACAATCTTTTAATGACCCAGATGAAAAGTGATCCAAGGAAGGACCTAAACATGGTTGAAGGACTAGCATGAAAAGTATCCAAGAAAAGGTCCTAACAAGCTTGAATACCCAGCATGAAAAGCGATCAACAGGAAGACCTAACAAATTTAAGGCCAGCATGAAAAGTGATACAAGAAAGAACCTAACAAGCTTGAATGACCAGCATGGTAACGAATCCAAAGAAGACCTAACAAGCTTGAAGACCCAGATGAAAAGTGATCCAAGGAAGGACTTTAACCAGGTTGAAGGACCAGCTGAAAAGTGATCCAAGGACGGATCTAAAAAGGTTGTAGGACCCACCTTAAAAAGTGATCCAAGGAAGGACGTAACAAGCTTGAAGGACCCAGCATGAAAAGCGATCCATGAAAGGACCTAACAACCTAGAAGGATGCAGCATGAAAAGTGATCAAAGGAAGGACCTAACAAGTTGAAGGACCCCAGTAAAGGTAAGAAGATCCAAGTGAAAGAACAAACAAGCCAAACATGAAAGTGATCCAAGGAATTAACTAACAGGCTTGAAGGACCAAGCATGAACAGTGATCTAAGGAAGGACCTAGAGGGCTTGAAAGGCCCAGCATGAAAAGTCATTCAAGGAAGGACGTAACAAGCTTGAAGGACGCAACATGAAAAGTGATCCAAAGAAGGACCTAGCAAGCTTGAAGGACAGATCATGAAAAGTGATCAAAGGAAGGACCTGACAAGCTTAAAGGACCCAGCATGAAAAGTGATCCAAACAAAGACCTAACAAGCTTGAAAGACCCAGCATGAAAAGTGATCCCAGGAAGGACATGAAAAGCTTAAAGGATCCCATCACGAAAAGTGATCGAACGAAAGACCTAACAAGCTTGAAACATCCCGCATGAAAAGTGATTCAAGGAAGGACCTAAAAAGCTTGAAGGATCCCAGCACGAAAAGTGATAGGAACTAGGACTTAACAAGCATAAAGGACCCAGAACGAAAAGTGATCCAAGGAAGGACCTAACAAGCTTGAAGGACACATTGTGAAAAGTGATCCAAGGAAGGACCTAACAAGCTTAAAGGACTCAGCAAGAAAAGTGATCCAAAGAAGTACCTAACAGGCTTGAATGACCCAGACATGAAAAGTGATCCAAGGAAGGACCTAAACAAGCTTAAAGGCCCAGCATTAAAAGTGATTCCAGGAAGGACCTATCAATCTTGAAGGACCCAGCAAGAAAAGTGATCCAAGGAAGGATATAACAAGCTTGAAGGACCAGCGTGAAAAGTGATCCAAGGACTCACCTAACAAATTTGACGGACCCATCATGAAAAGTGATAAAAAGAAGCACATAACAGGCTTGAATGACCGAGCATGAAAAGTGATCCAAGGAAGGACCAAAACAAGCTTAAAGGCCCAGCATGAAAAGTGATCCAAGGTAGGACCTAACAACCTTGAAGGACCCAGAGTGAAAAGTGATCCAAGGAGTGATCTAACAAATTTGACGGACCCAGCATTAAAAGTGATCCAAGAAATGACCTAACAAGCTTGAAGGACACAGCATGAAAAGTGATTCAACGAAGAACCTAACAAGCTTAAAGGACCCAACATGAAACGTGACCCAAGCAAGGACCTAAAAACTTGAAGGACCCTGCATTGAAAAGTGATCCAAGGAAGGATCTAACAATCTTGAAGGACCCAGCATAATAAGCGATCCAAAGAAGGACCTAACAAACTTGAAGGACCCAGCATTGAAAAGTGATCCAAGGTAGGACATAACGAGCTTGAATGACCCAGCATGAAAAGTGATTCAACTAAGGACCTAACTAGCTTGAAAGACCCAGCATTAAAAGTGATCCAAGGAAGGACCTAACAAGCTTGAAGGAAAAAGAATTAAAAGTGATCCAGGTAAGGACCTCACAAACTTGATGGATCCAGCATAAAAAGTGATCCAATGAAGGACCAAATAAGCTTGTAAGACTCAGCATTAAAAGTGATCCAAGGAAGGACCTAAGAACCTTGAAAGACCCAGCAAGAAAAGAGATTCAAGGAAGGGCCTAACAAGCTTGAAGGACCCAGTATGAAAAGTGATCCAAGGAAGGACCTAACAAGCTTGAAGGACCCAGCATGATAAGCGATTCAAGGAAGGACCTAACAAGCTTGAAAGACCCAGCATGAAAAGTGATCCAAGGAATGACCTAACAATCTTTAATGACCAAGCATGAAAAGTGATCCATGGAAGGACCTAACAAGGTTGTAGGATCAATCATGATAAGTGTTCCAAGGAAGGACCTAACAAGCTTTTAACACCCAGCATGAAAAGTGATCCAGAAAAAGAACTAAAAACCTTGAATGACACAGCATGAAAAGTGAACCAAAAAGAACATGACAAGCTTGAAGGACCCAGCTTGAGAAGTGATCCAAAGAAAGACCTAACAAGCTTTTAAGACCCAGATGAAAAGTGATCCAAGGAAGGACCTAAACAAGGTTGAAGGACCCAGCATGAAAAGTGATCCAGAAAAAGGTCCTAACAAGCTTGAATGACCTAGCATGAAAAGCGATCAAAGAAAGGATATAGCAAATTTAAGGGCGCAGCATGAAAAGTGATACAAGGAAGGACCTAACAAGCTTGAATGACCAGCATGGTAAACGATCCAAGGAAGGACCTAACAAGCTTGAAGGACCCAGCATGAAAAGTGATCCAAGGAAGGACTTTACCAAGTTGATGGACCCAGCTTGAAAAGTGATCCAAGGAAGGATTTAAAAAGGTTGTAGGACCCACCTTAAAAAGTGATCCAAGGAAGGACGTAACAAGCTTGAAGGACCCAGCATGAAAAGCGATCCATGAAAGGACCTAACAACCTAGAAGGACGCAGCATGAAAAGTGATCAAAGGAAGGACCTAACAAGTTTGAAGGACCCAGTAAGGTAAGCGATCCAAGGAAGAACCAAACAAGCACCAAGCATGAACAGTGATCCAAGGAATTAACTAACAAGCTTGAAGGACCAAGCATGAACAGTGATCTAAGGAAGGACATGAAAAGCTTGAAGGATCCCATCACGAAAAGTGATCGAACGAAAGACCTAACAAGCTTGAAACATCCCCACATGAAAAGTGATTCAAGGAAGGACCTAAAAAGTTTGAAGGATCCCAGCATGAAAAGTGATAGGAACTAGGACTTAACAAGCATAAAGGACCCAGAAAGAAAAGTGATCCAAGGAAGGACCTAACAAGCTTGAAGGACACATTGTGAAAAGTGATCCAAGGAAGGACCTAACAAGCTTAAAGGCCCAGCAAGAAAAGTGATCCAGAAAAAAACTAAAACCTTAAATGACACAGCATGAAAAGTAAACCAAAAGCATGAAACTTAAAGGCCCGCTTAAAAGTGATCCAAGAAGACTAAAAAAGCTTTAAGACCCAGATGAAAAGTGATCCAAGGAAGGGACCAAAAAGGGTTGAAGGACCCAGCATGAAGTGACCCAAAGAAGGACCTAACAAGCTTGAAGACCTAGCATGAAAAGGAAAAAGGAAGGATCTACAATTTAAGGGGCCGCTTTGAAAAGTGATCAAGGAAGACTAACAAGTTTGAATGACCAGCATGTAAAAGGATCCAAGGAAGGACCAAAACAAGCTTGAAGGACCCAGCTTGAAAAGTGATCCAAGGAAGGACTTACAAGTTGATGGACCAGCTGAAAAGTGACCCAAAAGGAAGGGATTAAAAGTTGAGGACCACACCTAAAAGGATCAAGAGGCCCAACAAGCTTGAAAAACCGCATTAAAGGATCCAGAAAGGACTAAAACGAAGGACCGCAGAAAAGTTCAAGGAAGGGGACCAAACAAGTTTGAGGACCCAGTGGTAGCAAAGGGAAGGAAACTAACAAGCTTGAAGACCAAGCATTAAAGGTTTCAAGGAAGAACTAAAAGCTTGAATGCCCAAAGATGAACAGTGATCCAAAAAGGCCCTAAACGGCTTGAAAGACCAGATGAAAGTGATTCAAGGAAGGACCGTAACAAGTTTGAAGACCACTGAAAAGTGATCCAAAGAAAGGACCAAACAAGCTTGAAGACACATTGAAAAGTGATCCAAGAAGGACTGACAAGCTTAAAGGGGACCCGCATTGAAAAGTGATCCAAGAAAGACCTAAAAAGCTGAAAGACCCAGATGAAAAGTGATCCAAGGAAGGCCATACAAGCTTGAAGGATCCCACATAAAAAAGTGATCGAAGAAAGACCTAACAAGCTTGAAAGACCCGCTGAAAAGTGATCAAGGAAGGACTAAAAAAGCTTAAAGGATCCAGCATGAAAATGATAAAGGGGACAAACAAGCTAAGGACCAGAAGAAAGTGATCCAAGGAAGGACCTAAAAAGCTTGAAGGATCAGAAATGAAAAGTGATCAAGAAGGACCTAACAAGTTGAAGGACCCAATGAAAAGTGATCCAAGGAAGGCCCTAAAAGTTTAAGGACCAGCAAAAAGTGATCCAAGAAGACCTAACAGTTAAAGGGACCCAGCAGAAAAGGTTTCCAAAAAAGGACTAACAACTTAAGGCCAGCATAAAAGTGTTTCCGGAAGGACCAAACAATTTGAGGACCCAGCAGAAAAGTGATCAAAAAGGGAAATAACAACCTTGAAGCCCAAGCTGAAAAGTGATCAAGGAATACCTAAAAAATTTAAAGGACCCAGCATGAAGTGATAAGGAAGACTAACGGCTTGAATGACCAGATGAAAAGTGATCCAAGGGAAGGCCCTTTAAAAACGTTGAAGGACCCAGAGTGAAAAGTGATCAAGGAATGCCTAACAAATTTGAATGACCACATAAAAGTGACCCAAGGGAAAGGGACCTAACAAGTTTGAAGGACCCAGCAGAAAAGTGACCCAAAGGAAGGACCTAACAAGCTTGAAACACCATGAAAGTGATTCAAGGAAGGACCTAACAAGCTTGAAGGACCCAGCATGAAAAGTGATAAAAGGGAAGGATAACAAGCTTAAAGGACCCAGCGAAAAGTGATTCAAGGAAGGACCTAACAAGCTTGAAGACCAGCATGAAAATGATCCAAGAAGGGACCTAAAAGCTTGAAGGACACGTTTGAAAAGTGACCCAAGGAAAGGGAACCTAACAAGCTTAAAGGACCCAACATGAACTGACCAGAAGGACCTAACAATTTGAAGGGACCAGCATGAAAAGTGATCCAAGGAAGGACATAACACTTAAGGACCAGCTAAAAGGATCCAAGAAGGACCTAACAACTTGAAGGACCAGCTTTGAAAAGTGATCAAGGAAGGCCCTAACAGCTTAAAGGACCCACATGAAAAGTGATTCAACAAGGAACCCATCTCCTTGAGGACAAGCGAAAGTCCCAGAAGAACTAACACTAAAGACCCAACTGAAAGTGCCCAACAAGGACCTAACAAACTTGAAGGACCCAGCATTGAAAAGTGATCAAGGAAGGATCTAACATCTTGAAGGACCAGCATAATAAGCGACCCAAAATCCAGCATGAAATGATATGGGAAGGAGATAACAAGCATAAAGGACCCAGAACGAAAAGTGATTCAAGGAAGGACCTAACAAGCTTGAAGTACGCAGCATGAAAACTGATCCAAAGAAGGTCCTAACAAGCTTGAAGGACACAGCATGAAAAGCGATCCAAGGAAGAACCTAACAAGCTTAAAGGACCCAACATAAAAACGGACCCAAGAAAGGACCTAACAAACTTAAAGTCCCAGCATTAAAAAGTGACCCAAGGAAGGTCAAACAATCTTGAAGGACCCAGTATAATAAGCGATCTAAAGAAGGACCTAACAAACTTGAAGGACCCAGCATTGAAAAGTGATCCAAGGAAGGACATAACGAGCTTGAATGACCCAGCATGAAAAACGATTCAACTAAGGACCTAACTAGCTTGAAGGACACAGCATGAAAAGTGATCCAAGGAAGAACCTAACAAGCTTAAAGGACCCAACATGAAACGTGACAAAAGCAAGGACCTAACAAACTTGAAGGACCCAGCATTGAAAAGTGATCCAAGGAAGGATCTAACAATCTTGAAGGACCCAGCATAATAAGCGATCCAAAGAAGGACCTAACAAACTTGAAGGACCCATCATTGAAAAGTGATCCAAGGAAGGACATAACGAGCTTGAATGACCCAGCATGAAAAATGATTCAACTAAGGACCTAACAAGCTTGAAAGACCCAGCATTAAAAGTGATCCAAGGAAGGACCTAACAAGCTTGAAGGACCAAGCATTAAAATTGTTCCAAGTAAGGACCTCACAAGCTTGATGGATCCAGCATGAAAAGTGATCCTATGAAGGACCAAATAAGCTTGTAAGACTCAGCATTAAAAGTGATCCAAGGAAGGACCTAACAAGCTTGAAAGACCCAGCATGAAAAGAGATTCAAGGAAGGGCCTAACAAGCTTGAAGGACCCAGTATGAAAAGTGATCCAAGAAAGGAACTAACAAGCTTGAAGGACCCAGCATGATACGCGATTCAAGGAAGGACCTAACAAGCTTGAAAGACCCAGCATGAAAAGTGATAAAAGGAATGACCTAACAATCTTTAATGACCAAGCATGAAAAGTGATCCATGGAAGGACCTAACAAGGTTGTAGGATCAATCATGATAAGTGACCCAAGGAAGGACCTAACAAGCTTTTAAGACCGAGCATGAAAAGTGATCCAGAAAAAGAACTAAAAACCTTGAATGACACAGCATGAAAAGTGAACCAAAAAGAACATGACGAGATTGAAGGACCCAGCTTGAAAAGTGATCCAAAGAAAGACCTAACAAGCTTTTAAGACCCAGATGAAAAGTGATCCAAGGAAGGACCTAAACAAGGTTGAAGGACCCAGCATGAAAAGTGATCCAGAAAAAGGTCCTAACAAGCTTGAATGACCTAGCATGAAAAGCGATCAAAGGAAGGACCTAACAAATTTAAGGACGCAGCATGAAAAGTGATACAAGGAAGGACCTAACAAGCTTGAATGACCAGCATGGTAAGCGATCCAAGGAAGGACGTAACAAGCTTGAAGGACCCAGCATGAAAAGTGATCCAAGGAGGACTTTACCAAGTTGATGGACCCAGCTTGAAAAGTGATCCAAGGAAGGATTTAAAAAGGCTGTAGGACCCACATTAAAAAGTGATCCAAGGAAGGACGTAACAAGCTTGAAGGACCCAGCATGAAAAGCGATCCATGAAAGGACCTAACAACCTAGAAGGACGCAGCATGAAAAGTGATTAAAGGAAGGACCTAACAAGTTTGAAGGACCCAGTATGGTAAGCAATCCAAGTAAGAACCAAACAAGCTTGAAGCACCAAGCATTAACAGTGATCCAAGGAAGTAACTAAAAAGCTTGAAGGACCAAGCATGAACAGTGATCCAAGGAAGGACCTAACGGGCTTGAAAGACCCAGCATGAAAAGTGATTCAAGGAAGGACGTAACAAGCTTGAATGACGCAACGTGAAAAGTGATCCAAAGAAGGACCTAACAAGCTTGAAGGACACATTATGAAAAGTGATCCAAGGAAGGACCTGACAAGCTTGAAGGACCCAGCATGAAAAGTGATCCAAAGAAAGACCTAACAAGCTTGAAAGAATCAGCATGAAAAGTGATCCAAGGAAGGACATAACAAGCTTGAAGGATCCCATCATGAAAAGTGATCGAACGAAAGACCTAACAAGCTTGAAAGATCCCCGCATGAAAAGTGATTCAAGGAAGGACCTATCAAACTTGAAGAATCCCAGCATGAAAAGTGATAGGAAGAAGGACGAAACAAGCATAAAGGACTCAGAACGAAAAGTGATCCAAGGAAGGACCTAACAAGCTTGAAGGACCCAGCATGAAAAGTGATCCAAGGACGGACCTAACAAGCTTGAAGGACCCATTATGAAAAGCGATCCAAGAAAGGACCTAACAAGCTTAAAGGACTCAGCAAGAAAAGTCATCCAAAGAACTACCTAACAGGCTTGAATAACCCAGCATGAAAAGTGATCCAAGGAAGGACCTAAACAAGCTTTAAGGCACAACATTAAAAGTGATTCCAGGAAGGACCTATCAATCTTGAAGGACCCAGCAAGAAAAGTTATCTAAGGAAGGATACAACAAGCTTGAAGACCCAGCGTGAAAAGTGATCCAAGGACTCACCTAACAAATTTGACGGACCCAGCATGAAAAGTGATAAAAAGAAGCACATAACAGGCTTGAATGACCGAGCATGAAAAGTAATCCAAGGAAGGACCAAAACAAGCTTAAAGGCCCAGCATGAAAAGTGATCCAAGGTAACACCTAACAACCTTGAAGGACCCAGAGTGAAAAGTGATCCAAGGATTTATCTAACAAATTTGACTGACCCAACATTAAAAGTGATCCAACGAAGGACCTAACAAGTTTGAAGGACCCAGGAGGAAAAGTGATCCACGGAATGACGTAACAAGCTTTAAGGACCCAGCATGAAAAGTGATTGAAGGAATGACCTAACAAGCTTGAATTATCCACCAGGAATAGTGATTCAAGGAAGGACCTAACGAGTTTGAAGGATCCCAGCATGAAAAGTGATATAAGGAAGGAGGTAACAAGCATAAAGGACCCAGAACAAAAAGTGATTCAAGGAAGGACCTAACAAGCTTGAAGTACGCAGCATGAAAACTGATCCAAAGAAGGTCCTAACAAGCTTGAAGGACCCCGCATGAAAAGTGATTCAAGGAAGGACCTAAAAAGTTTGAAGGACCAAGCAAGAAAAGTGATCCAAGGAAAGACCTAACAAGCTTGAAAGACCCAGCATGAAAAGCGATTCAAGAAAGGGCCTAACAAGCTTGAGGGACCCAGTATGAAAAGTAATCCAAGGACGGACCTAACAAGCTTGGAGGACCCAGCATGATAAGTGATTCAAGGAAGGACCTAACAAGGTTGTAGGATCAATCATGAAAAGTGATCCAAAGAAGGACCTAACAAGCTCTTAAGACCCAGCATGAAAAGTGATCCAAAAAAAAGGAACTAAAAACCTTGAATGACACAGCATGAAAAGTGAACCAAAAAGAACATGACAAGCTTGAAGGACCCAGCATGAAAAGTGATCCATAGAAAGACCTAACAAGCTTTTAAGACCCAGTTGAAAAGTGATCCGAGGAAGGACCTAAACAAGGTTGAAGGACCCAGCATTAAAAGTGATCCAGAAAAAGGTCCTAACAAGCTTGAATGACCCAGCATCAAAAGCGATCAAAGGAAGGACCTAACAAATTTAAGGGCGCAGCATGAAAAGTGATACAAGGAAGGATCTAACAAGCTTGAATGACCAGCATGGTAAGCGATCCAAGAAAAGACCTAACAAACTTGAAGGACCCAGCATGAAAAGTGATCCAAGGAAGGATTTAAAAACGTTGTAAGACCCACCTTAAAAAGTGATCCAAGGAAGGACGTAACAAGCTTGAAGGACCCAGCATGAAAAGCGATCCATGAAAGGACCTAACAACCTTGAAGGACGCAGCATGAAAAGTGATCAAAGGAAGGACCTAACAAGTTTGAAGGACCCAGTATGGTAAACTATCCAAGGAAGAACCAAACACTTGAAGAACCAAGCATGAACAGTGATCCAAGGAAGTAACTAACAAGCTTGAAGGAGCAAGCATGAACAGTGATCCAAGGAAGCACCTAACGGGCTTGAAAGACCCAGCATGAAAAGAGATTCAAGGAAGGACCTAACAAGCTTGAAGGACGCAACATGAAAAGTGATCCAAAGAAGGACCTAACAAGCTTGAAGGACACATCATGAAAAGTGATCCAAGGAAGGACCTGACAAGCTTGAAGGACCCAGCATGAAAAGTGATCCAAGGAAGGACATAACAAGCTTGAAGGATCCCGTCATGAAAAGTGATCGAGCGAAAGACCTAACAAGCTTGAAAGATCCCCGCATGAAAAGTGATTCAAGGAAAGACCTATCAAGCTTGAAGGATCCGAGCATGAAAAGTGATAGGAAGAAGTACGTAACAAGCATAGAGGACACAGAACGAAAAGTGATCCATGGAAGGACCTAACAAGCTTGAAGGACCCAGCATGAAAAGTGATCCAAGGAAGGACCTAACAAGCTTGAACGACCCATTATGAAAAGTGATCCAAGGAAGGATCTAACAAGCTTAAAGGACTCAGAAAGAAAAGTGATCCAAAGAAGAACCTAACAAGCTTGAATGACTCAGCATGAAAAATGATCCAAGGAAGGACCTAAACAAGCTTAAAGGCCCAGCATTAAAAGTGATTCCAGGAAGGACCTAACAATCTTGAAGGACCCAGCAAGAAAAGTGATCCAAGGAAGGATATAACGAGCTTGAAGGACCAAGCACGAAAAGTGATCCAAGGACTCACCTAACAAATTTGACGGACCCAGCATGAAAAGTGATCCAAGGAAGGACCTAAGAAGCTTGAAGGACCCATCGTGAAAAGTGATGCAAGGAAGGACCTAAGACGTTTGAATGACCCAGTATGAAAAGTGATCCAAGGAATGTCCTAACAAGATTGAAGGACACAGCATGAAAAGTGAACCAAGGAAGAACCTAACAAGCTTAAAGGACCCAACATGAAAAGATACCCAAGCAAGGACCTAACAAACTTTAAGGACCCAGCATTGAAAAGTGATCCAATGAAGGATCTAACAATCTTGAAGGACCCAGCATAATAAGCGATCCAAAGAAGGACCTAAGAAACTTGAAGGACCCAGCATTGAAAAGTGATCCAAGAAAGGACCTAACGAGCTTGAATGACCCTGCATGAAAAGTGACTCAACTAAGGACCTAACTAGCTTGAAAGACCCAGCATTAAAAGTGATCCAAGGAAAGACCTAACAAGCTTGAAGGACCAAGCATTAAAAGTGATCCAAGGAAGGACGTAACGAGCTTGAATGACCCAGCATGAAAAGTGACTCAACTAAGGACCTAACTAGCTTGAAAGACCCAGCATTAAAAGTGATCCAAGGAAGGACCTAACAAGCTTGAAAGACCCAGCATTAAAAATGATCCAAGGAAGGACCTAACAAGCTTGAAGGACCCAGCATTAAACGTGATCCAAGAAAGGACCTCACAAGCTTGATGGACCCAGTATGAAAAGTGATCCAATGAAGGACCAAATAAGTTTGAAAGACTCAGCATGAAAAGTGATCCAAGGAAGGACTTAACAAGCTTGAAAGACCCAGCATGAAATGCGATTCAAGGAAGGGCCTAACAAGCTCGAAGGACCCAGTATGAAAAGTGATCCAAGGAAGGACCTAACAAGCTTGAAGGACCCAGCATGATAAGCGATTCAAGGAAGGACCTAACAAGCTTGAAATACCCAGCATGAAAAGTGATAAAAGGAATGACCTAACAATCTTTAAGGACCAAGCATGAAAAGTGATCCATGGAAGGACCTAACAAGGTTGTAGGATCAATCACGATAAGTGATCCAAGGAAGGACCTAACAAGCTTTTAAGACCGAGCATGAAAAGTGATCCAGAAAAGGAACTAAAACCTTGAATGACACAGTATGAAAAGTGAACCAAAAAGAACATGACAAGCTTGAAGGACCCAGCATGAAAAGTGATCCAAGGAAAGACCTAACAAGCTTTTAAGACCCAGATGAAAAGTGATACAAGGAAGGACCTAAACAAGGTTGAAGGACCCAGCATGGAAAGTGATCCAGAAAAAGGTCATAACAAGCTTGAATGACCTAGCATGAAAAGCGATCAAAGGAAGGACCTAACAAATTTAAGGGCGCAGCATGAAAAGTGATACAAGGAAGGACCTAACAAGCTTGAAGGACCCAGCACGAAAAGTGATCCAAGGAAGGACTTTACCAAGTTGAAGGACCCAGCTTGAAAAGGGATCCAAGGAAGGACCAAAACAAGCTTAAAGTCCCAGCATGAAAAGTGATCCAAGGTAGGACCTAACAAGCTTGAAGGACCCAGAGTGAAAAGTGATCCAAGGATTGACCTAACAAATTTGACGGATCCCGCATTAAAAGTGATCCAACGAAGTACCTAACAAACTTTAAGGACCCAGCATGAAAAGTGATCCAAGGAATGACCTAACAAGCTTGAATTATCCAGCATGAATAGTGATTCAAGGAGGGACCTAACGAGCTTGAAGGATCCCAACATGAAAAGTGATATAAGGAAGGACATAGCAAGCATAAAGGACCCAAAACGAAAAGTGATTCAAGCTTGAAGTACGCAGCATGAAAACTGATCCAAAGAAGGTCCTAACAAGCTTGAAGGAAACCGCATGAAAAGTGATTCAAGGAAAGACCTAACAAGCTTGAAAGACCCAGCATGAAAAGCGATTCAAGGAAGGGTCTAACAAGCTTGAAGTACCCAGTATGAAAAGTGATCCAAGGACGGAAATAACAAGCTTGAAGGACCCAGCATGATAAGTGATCCAAGGAATGACCTAACAATCTTTAAGGACCAAGCATGAAAAGTGATCCATGGAAGGACCTAACAAGGTTGTAGGATCAATCATGATAAGTGATCCAAGGAATGACCTAACAAGCTTTTAAGACCCAGCATGAAAAGTGATCCAAAAAAAGGAACTAAAAACCTTGAATGACACAGCATGAAAAGTGAACCAAAAAGAACATGACAAGCTTGAAGGACCCAGCATGAAAAGTGATCCAAAGAAAGACCTAACAAGCTTTTAAAACCTAGATGAAAAGTGATCCAAGGAAGCACCTAAACAAGGTTGAAGAACCCATCATGAAAAGTGATACAAAAAAAGGTCCTAACAAGCTTGAATGACCCAGCATGAAAAGCGATCAAAGGAAGGACCTAACAAATTTAAGGGCGCAGCATGAAAAGTGATACAAGGAAGGACCTAACAAGCTTGACTGACCAGCATGGTAAGCGATCCAAGGAAAGACCTAACAAGCTTGAAGGACCCAGCATGAAAAGTGATCCAAGGAAGGACTTTACCAAGTTGAAGGACCCAGCTTGAAAAGTGATCCAAGGAAGGATTTAAAAAGGTTGTACGACCCACCTTAAAACGTGATCCAAGGAAGGACGTAACAAGCTTGAAGGACCCAGCATGAAAGGCGATCCATGAAAGGACCTAACAACCATGAAGGACGCAGCATGAAAAGTGATCAAAGGAAGGACCTAACAAGTTTGAAGGACCCAGTATTGTAAGCGATCCAAGGAAGAACCAAACAAGCTTCAAGCACCAAGAATGAACATAAGAACATAAGAAAGGAGGAACACTGCAGGAGGCCTGCTGGCCCATACTAGGCAGATGCTTTACAATTCATCCCAATGATAAAACATTTGCCCAACCCAATTTTCAATGCCACCCAAGAAATAAGCTCTGATGTGAAAGTCCCACTCAAATCCAACCCCTCCCACTCATGTACTTATCCAACCTAGATTTGAAACTACCCAAAGTCCCAGCCTCAATAACCCAACTAGGTAGACTGTTCCACTCATCAACTACCCTATTTCCAAACCAATACTTTCCTATGTCCTTTCTAAATATAAACTTATCTAATTTAAATCCATTACTGCGGGTTCTCTCTTGGAGAGACATCCTCAAGACCTTATTAATATCCCCTTTATTAATACCTATCTTCCACTTATACACTTCGATCAGGTCTCTCCTCATTCTTCGTCTAACAAGTGAATGTAACTTAAGAGTCTTCAATCTTTCTTCATAAGGAAGATTTCTAATGCTATGTATTAATTTAGTCATCCTACGCTGAATGTTTTCTAACGAATTTATGTCCATTTTGTAATACGGAGACCAGAACTGAGCTGCATAATCTAGGTGAGGCCTTACTAATGATGTATAAAGCTGCAGAAATGACCTCTGGACTTCTGTTGCTTACACTTCTTGATATAAATCCCAGTAATCTATTTGCCTTATTACATACGCTTAGGCATTGCTGTCTTGGTTTAAGGTTGCTGCTCACCATAACCCCCAAGTCCTTTCGCAATCTGTATGGCTAAGTTCTACATCATTTAACTTATAAGTACTAGGGTTATGGGCACTCCCAAGCTTCAGAACCTTGTATTTATCTACATTGAACTGCATCTGCCACTTTTCTGACCAAGAATAGAGTTTGTTTAAATCCTCCTGAAGTTCCATAACATCTACGTTTGAATCAATTATCCTACCTATCTTTGTGTCATCGGCGAATTTGCTCATATCACTAGTAATTCCCTCATCAAGATCATTGATATATATTATAAACAACAACGGGCCCAAGACTGATCCCTGTGGAACGCCACTTGTTACAGATCCCCACTCGGATTTAACCCCATTTATGGACACTCTCTGCTTCCTGTCAGTGAGCCATGACTCGATCCACGAGAGCACTTTTCTCCCAATGCCATGAGCTGCCACTTTCTTTAACAGTCTATGGTGCGGAACTCTATCAAAATCCTTACTAAAATCTAAGTAAATAATATCAAATTCTTTATTGTGGTCAACAGGCTCAAAAGCTTTACTGGAGAAAGTTAATAAATTAGTTAGACAAGACCGGCCTCTTGTGAATCCATGCTGAGTATCATTAATCAAGCTATGCTTATCGAGATGGCTTCTTATAATCTCAGCTATAATTGACTCTAGTAATTTGCCTACAATTGAGGTCAGGCTTATTGGGCGGTAATTTGACGGTAACGACTTGTCCCCTGTTTTAAAAATAGGAGTTACGTTAGCCATCTACCACATATCAGACACTACACCTGTTTGAAGAGATAAAATTAAAATATTAGTTAATGGTTCACAAGAGTTCCATTTTGCATTCCTTAAGAACCCTTGAAAAAAACCTCATCAGGACCCGGCGACTTATTTTGCTTCAGTCTGTCTATCTGCTTCACAACCATCTCACTATGACTGTGATGTTACATAATTTATCTTCTTCTAGCCCACTGTAAAAATTAATTACTGGAATATTGTTAGTGTCTTCCTGTGAAAAAAGTGAGAGAAAATAATTATTTTAAAATCAAGCACATTTCATTCTCTTTGTCAGTAAGGTGCCCATAGTTATTTTTAAGGGGACCTATCTTATCTCTAACTTTTGTTCTATAGACCTGGAAAAAACTTTTTGGTTAGTTTTTAGAATCCCTAGCAACTTCAATTTCATAGTCCCTTTAGCTTTTCTTATCCCCTTTTTAATGTCCCTCTTAATGTCAATATACTGATTCATAAGATGACCCTCACCTCTTTTGATACGCCTATAAATTCCTTTCTTATGCCCTAGTAGATATTTAAGCCTATTATTCATCCATTTTGGGTCATTTCTATTTGATCTAATTTCTTTAATATGGGATAAACGCTCTTTGAGCACATGTATAGTGTTCAGAAAACTGTCATATTGATAGCTCTCTTCGTTACCCCAGTCAACAGATGATAAGTGTTCTCTAAGCCCATCGTAATCTGCTAAGCGAAAATCTGGGACTGTTACTGAGTTATCGCTACTATCGTAATTCCATTCAATGCTAAATGTAATTGATTTGTGGTCGCTAGCACCCAGTTCCTCTGAAATTTCTAAATTATTAACTAGGGATTCATTGTTTGCCATAACTAAGTCAAGCAGGTTATTTCCCCTTGTAGGTTCTGTCACAAACTGCTTCAAAAAACAATCCTGAAATACTTCTAAGAAGTCGTATGATTCTAAATTCCCAGTCAAGAAATTCCAATCAACATGACTAAAGTTAAAGTCTCCTAGAATTACTACATTATCGTGCCTTTTGGCCCCTTTAAAAATTTCCTCCCATAGTAGTTTCCCTTGGTCCCTATCTAAGTTTGGGGGACGGTATATCACTCCTAAAATCAGTTTTTCATGCCCCTCTGAAAATTCTATCCAGACTCTGTATGTGTTACTTCAACTTAATACCCGTTTTTATGCAACAGTTCAAGCGATCTCGACATACAATGCCACCCCACCCCCCCTCCCAATACTTCTATCTTCTTGGAACAATTTAAAACCCTGAATATGACATTCCGCAGGGATGTCCCGACTTTTTGAATTAAACCACGTCTCAGTTAAGGCAAATACATCAATGTTACCTACACTATCAACTAATCTCAACTCGTCCATCTTATTCCTAGCACTACGACAATTAGCATAATAAACATTGAAAGACTCTCCTTTCTTTTTACCCTTCCTGCTCATTTCTATTTTTTCTACTAAACCTATTACTGTCCTTATCACCCAAGGTCCCTGGCTTTTCAATATCTATCTCGTTCTTATTATTACTAGTTCCCCTAGAACTCGTAATATTACTACACTGGGACTTCACTGTTTTCCTGCCAAAACCCATACCACTAACTATTCCTAGTTTAAAGTCCTAACTGCTCCCTCCCACTGCAGTTGCCAGTGCTCCCACCCCACACCTAGATAAGTGAACCCCATCCCTAGCATACATGTCATTTCTGCCATAGAGAGGTCCCAGTTGTCAATGAATGTTACCGCATTTTCCTTACAGTATTTGTCCAGCCAGCAATTGACACCAATTGCCCTGGACAACCATTCATTTCCAACTCCCCTCCTTGGCAAAATACCACATATGAAGGATTCCACCCTTACTTCTAATTATTTCTATTAATGACCTATACCTGCTAATCAGGTCCTCACTCCTACGTCTGCCAACATCGTTGCCTCCAGCACTGAGACAGATAATAGGATTGCTTTCCCCTTACCTCTCATGATGTCATCCAGACGGCTAACAATATCCTCCATCCCAGCCCCAGGAAAGCAAACTCTCTGTCTCCTACTCCTGTCCTTCAAGCAGAACGCCCTATCCATATACCTAACTTGGCTATCCCCAACAACAACAATATTCGTACCTTCCTTAATGTCTTTCGTCGTGACGTTCCCAGTAGTCGACTCACATTCGTCGGGTAGCACTGAGAATGTATTGGATGTTTCCACAACAGTTTCCACGGCAGTCTCTTTCTTCTTCATCGTTTCTACCTTACCATTCGTCTTCTTGATCGTCAACTTCTTTCCTTGCTGTCCAGCCACTAACCAGTTTCCCTTCTTGACCTGAGGACTCAAAACAGGAGGACTACTCCGAATCTTTTTGTTTTCCTAGGTCAGTCGCCGAATTTCCATATTCGCCAACCTCAATTCTTCCTTAAGCTGTTGGTAAAGTTGCTCGATGGAGGGCATCTTGCTTCAATTCTAGAGAGCGCGCAAACAGGTCTTCACAGAGCCAAGTACACGTCAACAGTGATCCAAGGAAGTAACTAAGAAGCTTGAAGGACCAAGCATGAACAGTGATCCAAGGAAGGACCTAACGGGCTTGAAAGACACAGCATGAAAAGTGATTCAAGGAAGGACGTAACAAGCTTGAAGGACCCAGCATGAAAAGTGATCCAAAGAAAGACCTAACAAGCTTGAAGGACACATCATGAAAAGTGATCCAAGGAAGGACCTGACAAGCTTAAGGACCCAGCATGAAAAGTGATCCAAAGAAAGACCTAACAAGCTTGAGAGACCCAGCATGAAAAGTGATCCAAGGAAGGACATAACAAGCTTGAAGGATCCCATCATGAAAAGTGATCGAACGAAAGACCTAACAAGCTTGAAAGATACCCGCATGAAAAGTGATTCAAGGAAGGACCTATCAAGCTTGAAGGATCCCATCATGAAAAGTGATAGGAAGAAGTACGTAACAAGCATAGAGGACCCAGAGCGAGAAGGAAGGACCTAACAAGCTTGAAGGACCCAGCATGAAAAGTGATCCAAGGAAGGACCTAACAAGCTTGAAGGACCCAGTATGAAAAGTGAACCAAGGAATGACCTAACAAGCTTAAAGGACTCAGCAAGAAAAGTGATCCAAAGAAGTACCTAACAGGCTTGAATGACCCAGCATGAAAAGTGATCCAAGGAAGGACCTAAACAAGTTTAAAGGCCCAGCATTAAAAGTGATTCCAGGAAGGACCTAACAATCTTGAAGGACCCAGCAAGAAAAGTAATCCAAGGAAGGATATAACAAGCATGAAGGACCAAGCGTGAAAAGTGATCCAAGGACTCACCTAGCAAATTTGACGGACCCAGCATGAAAAGTGATCCAAGGAAGGACCTAAGAAGCTTGAAGGACCCATCGTGAAAAGTGATGCATGGAAGGAACTAAGACGTTTGAAGGACCCATCATGAAAAGTGATCTAAGGAAGGACCTAACAAGCTTGAAGGACCCAGCATGAAAAGTGATCCAAGGAATGACCTAACAAGCTTGAAGGACCCAGCATGAAAAGTGATCCAAGGAAGAACCTAACAAGCTTAAAGGACACAACATGAAAAGTGACCCAAGCAAGGACCTAACAAACTTGAAGGACCCAGCATTGAAAAGTGATCCAAGGAAGGACCTAACAAGCTCGAAGGATCCCAGCGTGAAATGTGATCCAACGAAAAACCTAACAAGCTTGAAAGATCCCAGCATGAAAAGTGATTCATTGAAGGACCTTACAATCTTGAAGGATCCCAGCATGAAAAGTGATAGAATGAAGGACGTAACAAGCATGAAGGACCCAGAACGAGAAATGATCCAAGGAAGGACCTAACAAGCTTGAAGGACCCAGAATGAAATGTGATCCAAGGTAGAACCTAAGAAGCTTAAAGGACCCAGCATTAAAAGTGGTCCAAAGAAGTACCTAACAAGCTTGAATGACATAGCATGAAAAGTTATCCACGGAAGGACCTAAACAAGCTTAAAGCCCCTGCATGAAAAGTGATCCATGGAAGGACCTAACAAGCTTGAAGGACCCAGCATGAAAAGTGATCCAAAGAAGGACATAACAAGCTTGAAAGAACCAACGTGAAAAGTGATCCAAGGATTGACCTAACAAATTTGATGAACCGAGCATGAAAAGTGATCCAAGGAAGGACCTAAGAAGCTTGAAGGACCCAGCATGAATAGTGATGCAAGTAAGGACCTAAGAAGCTTGAAGGACCCATCATGAAAAGTGATGCAATTAAGGACCTAACAAGCTTGAAGGACCCAGCATGAAAAGTGATCCAAGGAAGGACATAACAAGCTTGAAAGACCCAGCGTGAAAAGTGATCCCAGGATTGACCTAACAAATTTGACGGACCCAGCATTGAAAGTGATCCAAGGAAGGACCTAACATGGTAAGCGATCCAAAGAAGGACCCAACAAACTTGAAGGGCCCAGCACTGAAAAGTGATCCAAGGAATGACCTAACAAGCTTGAAGGACCCAGCATTATAAGCGATCCAAGGAAGGACATAACGAGCTTGAAGGACCCAACATGAAAAGTGATCCAACTAAGAACCTAACAAGCTTGAATGACCCAGCATTAAAAGTGATCCAAGGAAGGATTTAATAAGCTTGAATGACCCAGCATTAAAAGTGATCCAATGAAGGACCTAACGAGCTTGAAGAACCTACCATGAAAAGCCAAGTAGCTAGAGAAATAATCCTGAATACTGATTATCATAGTGATTTTTAAGTATCAAAATAGTTAATAAATTTAAGTTGGTAAGTTGAAGTTATTACAAATTGTGAATTTAAACCCGTCGATAATTCATTCTCATAAGTATTACCACATCTGTAACTATAAGACCGGCTTTCTAGTCTTGATATTTGTTTAAAAGTAATTTATATTTTCCATACATTTACAGTAAATGAGACGAAAAAAAAGTTGAATACATGAAAAAAGAACTAACCTGGTTTTTCTTCAGGTTCACTCAATTTCTTATTGAAGCAGTACTGATAGACGTTGATCTGAGAGTTCAGCCACCGTCCAATGTTAAAACTATCAGCGATATTAAATAATTTTTCAAGTGATATAGGATCTGGGTTATCAGCCAGCAGCTCCGTGCTTCTGTCTACCACTCCTGAGTTTTAAAAAAAATACATATTTCAATTAAGTAGTCCTTTTTATATAATAGATATCAATCAGTAACAAAAACTGTTCATTTTAACTTTCCATAAAAAATGTTGCAATTTCCAGACTCAAAAATACATAGACGTAGTAAATCATTATTTACTTCACTTTATATATTGTCTAACAGTTCATAGTTATTATGAGTACGTGTTACATACCCGGCAACATCACTCATCCAAGCTAGATCACTCACCCAGGCTACATCACTCACCCAGGCTACATCACTCACCCAGGCTACATCACTCACCCAGGCTACATCACTCACCCGGCTACATCACTCACCCAGGCTACATCACTCACCCAGGCTACGTCACTCACCCGGCTACATCACTCACCCAGGCTACATCACTCACCCAGGCTACATCACTCATCCAAGCTAGATCACTCACCCAGGCTACATCACTCACCCAGGCTACGTCACTCACCCGGCTACATCACTCACCCAGGCTACATCACTCACCCAGGCTACGTCACTCACCCGGCTACATCACTCACCCAGGCTACATCACTCACCCAGGCTACATCACTCACCCAGGCTACGTCACTCACCCTGGCTACATCACTCACTCTGGCTACATCACTCACCCAGGCTACGTAACTCACCCAGGCTACATCACTCACCCAGGCTACATCACTCACCCAGGCTACATCACTCACCCAGGCAACATTACTTACCATGGCTACGTCACTCACCCAGGCTACATCACTCACTCTGGCTACATCACTCACCCAGGGTACATCACTCACCCAGGATGCATCACTCACACAGGCTACGTCACTCACCAAGGCTTTCTCATTCACCCAGGCTACATCACTCACCCAGGCTACCTCACTCACCCAGGCTACCTCACTAACCCAGGCTACATCACTCACCCAGGCTACGTCACTCACCCAGGTTACATCACTCAACCAGGCTACATCACTCACCCAGGTAACATCGCTCACCCAGGCTACGTCTCTCACCCAGGCTACATCACTCACCCAGGCTACATCACTCCTCAAGGCTACATCACTCACCCAGGCTACGTCACTCATCCACGCTACATCACTCACCTAGGCTACATCACACACCCAGGCTACGTCACTCACCCAGGTTACTTTACTCATCCAGGCTACATCACTCACGCAGGCTACGTCACTCACTCAGGCTACATCATTCACCCAGGCTACATCACTCACCCAGGCTACATCACTTACCCAGGCTACGTCACTCACTCAGGCTACATCACTCACCCAGCTACACCACTCACCGAGGCTACATTATTCACCCAGGGTACATCACTTACCCAGGCTACATCACTCGCCTAGGCTACATCACTCACCCAGGCTACATCACTCACCCAGACTACATCACTCACCCAGTCTACATCAGTCGCCCAGGCTACGTCTCTCAGGCTACATCACTCACCCAGGCTACATCACTAACTCAGGCTACATCACTCACCCAGGCTACATCACTCTCCCAGGTTACATTACTCACCCTGGCTACGTCACTCACTCAGGCTACATCACTCACCCATGCTACGTCATTCACCCAGGCTACATCACTCATCCAGTCTACATCAGCCGCCCAGGCTACATCACTTCCCCTAGGCTACATCATTCACCCTGGCTACGCCTCTCAGGCTACATTACTCACCTAGGCTACATCACTCACCAAGGCTACCTCACTCACCCAGGCTACATCACTCACCCAGGCTACATCACTCACCCAGGCTACATCACTCACCCAGGCTACATCACTCACCCAGGATACATCGCTCACCCAGGCTACCTCACTCATCCAGGCTACATCATTCACCCAGGCTACCTCACTCACCCAGGCTACATCACTCACCCAGGCTACATTACTCACCCAGTTTACATCACTCACCCAGGCTACATCACTCACCCAGTCTACATCAGTCGCCCAGGCTACATCACTCGCTCAGGCTACATCACTCACCCAGGCTATCACTCACCCAGGCTACATCACTCACCCAGGCTACATCACTCACCCAGGCTACATCACTCACCCAGGCTACATCACTCACCCAGGCTACATCACTCACCCAGGCTACATCACTCACCCAGGCTACATCACTCACCCAGGCTACATCACTCACCCAGGCTACATCACTCACCCAGGCTACACACAGAGTGTGGCTCTGATGACAGAGTCAGTGAGGCTGCAGCTCCTGGTTGTGCTTTAGCAACAGACCAGGTGAGGTCCACCTTGTTAGGCAGACACTTCTCTACCTCCAACTCTCTGGTGTCTGCTACCACCTCTCCGTCCTCTCGTGTGTACCACACCAACACCTGAAACACATTACTCTCACATGATTGCACTCAGTACACATGTGTTAAACATACTTCTCTGTCTATATTTGACATTTATGAAAGTACTTTGGAAGTACAATAGATTTAAGAGCTTTCTCAAAATTAATTTGCCTATACTAGTGACGAACAAATATTTTTGGATTTATGCCTTGGAAATATTCTGCTATGTAACCACTTTAAACAAAATGTAAATAAAAAAGGTAATTATGCACTGAAACATAATCCAACAGGCAGTTATTAATGACTATCCCATTACCGCAGCCATTGACTATCCCGTTACCGCAGCCAATAATATCCCACTGTCACAATCAATGATTACCTCATTACCGCAGTCAATTACTACCCACCCATTACTGCGGGTAATGAATTCTTCATTACCGCAATCAATGACTACCCCATTACCAATGACAACCTTATGATCGTTGTTAGTGACTACCCCATTACCGAAGTCAATGGTTGCAACGTTACTGGAGCTAATGATTACCCCCCATTACCACAGCAAATTGCTACCTCATTACACAAATAACACGTACATAGTATCCTATGTGCAGGTTTCCCTCCGACTTAGAACATTCACTCTTCTCACTGATTTCTTTTTTGACTGATTGGTTCGTCAGGCGCAGGTCTTAATCAATACCACAATGGCTAGCCCTCCACCACAGTCAATGACTAGCCCAACACCACAGTCAATGACTAGCCCTCCACCACGGTCAACAACTAGCCCAACACCACAGTCAATGACTAGCTCCACATCACAGTCAATGACTAGCCCAACACCACAGTCAATGACTAGCCCTCCACCACAGTCAATGACTAGCCCTCCACCACAGTCAACAACTAGCCTAACACCACAGTCAATGACTAGCCCAACACCACAGTCAATGAATAGCCCAACACCACAGTCAATGACTAGCCCAACACCACGGTCAATGACTAGCCCAACACCACAGTCAATGACTAGCCCAACACAACAGTCAATGACTAGCCCAACACCACAGTCAATGACTAACCAAACACTACAGTCAGTAACTAGCCCAACACTACAGTCAATGACTAGCCCAACACTACAGTCAATGACTAGCCCAACACTACAGTCAATGACTAGCCCAACACAACAGTCAATGACTAACCAAACACTACAGTCAGTAACTAGCCCAACACAACAGTCAATGACTAGCCCAACACAACAGTCACAGACTAGCCCTACACCACACTGAATACCACAGTCAACGAGTAACCCAATACAACAGTCTATAACTAGCCGAACACCAGTCATTGACTAACCCAATAACACAGTCACAGACTAGCCCTACGCCACACTGAATGACTAGCCCAACACAGTCAGTGACTATCCCTAGGGTGGCCATTTCCAAATCTAAAAGAGGAGGATACAGCGCTATGTATATATATATATATTTATTATATATATATATATATATGTATATATTTATATATATATATAAATATATATATATATATATATATTATATAAATAATATATATATTATATATATATATAATATATTATATATAATATAAATATATAATATATATATATATATATATATATAATGTATATATATATATATTACAGGTAGTAGGTTGGTAGACAGCAACCACCCAGGGAGGTACTACCGTCCTGCCAAGTGAGTGTAAAACGAAGCCTGTGATTGTTTTACATGATGGTAGGATTGCTGATGTCTTTTGTCTGTCTCATAAATATGCAAGATTACAGGCATGTCTTGCTACTTCTACTTACACTTAGGTCACACTACACAATACATGTACACATTATTTATAACACACTCATCTGAGTTTTCTTTGATTTTATCTTAATAGTTCTTGGTCTTATTAATTTTCCTTTTATATCCATGGGGAAGTGGAATAAGAATCTTTCCTCCGTAAGCCATGCGTGTTGTAAAAGTCAACTAGAATGCCGGGAAACAATGGGCTAGTAACCCCTTTTCCTGTAAAGATTACTAAAAAGAATAAGAAGAAGAAATTGTCAAAGTGGAAGTCTGAATGTGCGTGGATGTTGTGCAGATGATAAGAAAGAGATGATTGTGGATGTTATGAATGAGAGAAGCTGGATGTCCTGGCTTTAAGTGAAACAAAGCTGAAGGGGGTGGGAGAGTTTCAGTGGAGAGGAATAAATGGGATTAGGTCAGGGTTTCAAATAGAGTTAGAGCTAAAGAAGGAGTAGCAATAATGTTGAAGGATAAGCTATGCAGGAAAAGAGGGACTATAAATGTATTAATTCAAGGATTATGTGGAGTAAAATAAAGATTGGATGTGAAAAGTGGGTTATAATAAGCGTGTATGCACCTGGAGAAGAAGAAGTGTAGAGGAGAGAGAGAGATTTTGGGAATGTTGAGTGAATGCGTGGGAGTTTTGAATCAGTGTGAGAGTAATGGTGGTTGGGGATTTTAATGCTAAAGTGGGTAAAAAGTTATGGAGGGAGTAGTAGGTAAATTTGGGGTGCCAGGGGTAAATGTAAATGGGGAGCCTTTAATTGAGCTATGTGTAGAAAGAAATTTGGTAATAAGTAATACATATTTTATGAAAAAGAGGATAAATAAATATACAAGGTATGATGTAGCACGTAATGAAAGTAGTTTATTAGATTATGTATTGGTGGATAAAAGGTTGATGGGTAGGCTCCAGGATGTACATGTTTATAGAGGGGCAACTGATATATCGGATCATTATTTAGTTGTAGCTACAGTTAGAGTAAGAGGTAGATGGAAAAGAGGAAGGTGGCAACAACAAGTAAGAGGGAGGTGAAAGTGTATAAACTAAGGGAGAGAGAAGTTCGGGTGAGATATAAGCGACTATTGGCAGAAAGGTGGGCTAGTGCAAAGATGAGTAGTGGGGGGTTGAAGAGGGTTGGAATAGTTTTTAAAAATGCAGTATTAGAATGTGGGGCAGAAGTTTGTGGTTATAGGAGGGTGGGGCAGGAGGAAAGAGGAGTGATTGGTGGAATGATGAAGTAAAGGGTGTGATAAAAGAGAAAAAGGTAGCTTATGAGAGGTTTTTACAAAGCAGAAGTGTTATAAGAAGAGCAGTATATGGAGAGTAAAAGAAAGGTAAAGAGAGTGGTGAGAGAGTGCAAAAGGAGAGCAGATGATAGAGTGGGAGAGGCACTGTCAAGAAAATTTTAATGAAAATAAGAAAAAATTTTGGAGTGAGTTAAACAAGTTAAGAAAGCCTAGGAAAATATGGATTTGTCAGTTAAAAACAGAGTAGGGGAGTTAGTAGATGGGGAGATGGAGGTATTGGGTAGATGGCGAAGAATATTTTGAGGAACTTTTAAAATGTTAAGGAAGAAACAGAGGCAGTAATTTCATGCACTGGTCAGGGAGGTATACCATCTTTTAGGAGTGAAGAAGAGCAGAATTAAGTGTGGGGGAGATACGTGAGCATTACGTAAAATGAAAGGGGGTAAAGCAGCTGGAACTGATGGGATCATGACAGAAATGTTAAAAGCAGGGGGGGATATAGTGTTGGAGTGGTTGGTACTTTTGTTTAATAAATGTATGAAAGAGGGGAAGGTACCTAGGGATTGGCAGAGAGCATGTATAGTCCCTTTATATAAAGGGAAAGGGGACAAAAGAGACTGTAAAAATTATAGAGGAATAAGCTTACTGAGTATACCAGGAAAAGTGTACGGTAGGGTTATAATTGAAAGAATTAGAGGTAAGACAGAATGTAGGATTGCGGATGAGCAAGGAGGTTTTAGAGTGGGTAGGGATGTGTAGATCAGGTGTTTACATTGAAGCATATATGTGAACAGTATTAGATAAAGATAGGGAAGTTTTTATTGCATTTATGGATTAGAAAAGGCATATGATAGAGTGGATAGAGGAGCAATGTGGCAGATGTTGCAAGTATATGGAATAGGTGGTAAGTTATTAAATGCTGTAAAGAGTTTTTATGAGGATAGTGAGGCTCAGGTTAGGGTGTGTAGAAGAGAGGAGACTACTTCCCGTAAAAGTAGGTCTTAGACAGGATGTGTAATGTCACCATGGTTGTTTAATATATTTATAGATGGGGTTGTAAAGGAGTAATGCTAGGGTGTTTGGGAGAGGGGTGGGGTTAAATTAGGGGTAAATTCAAAATGGGGTTCCAGTTATTTTTGGTTACTTGCGGGAATTAAAAAAAATAAAATTATATTTGGGGAATTTTTAAAGGGTAGAAAATTAAAATAAAAAAAAAAATAAGGGAAAAATTAAAAAATTTTTAATAAAAAAAATTATATAAAATTAAAAATAAAAATAATGTTTTAATAGGGATTAAATTATAATAAATGAGGTTAATCATAAAATTTGATGAGGGAAAAAAAGGGGGGATGGTGCGTTGAGGTATAGGGGGAGTAAAAAAAACGTTATCTAAGGCAAAAAAGGGGAAAAGTATAAAGATAGTGTCCCAAACTTTATATGGGTTGGGGGAAGCTTGGGTGGAAAATGCGCACGAGGAGAGGTTGGGGGAGCGGAGATGTCCTTTTTAAGGGGCTGGGGGTGAAAATATTATGCAGAAATTCGGAGTGTGGAAATTGGGGAAAAGGTGTGGAGTTAAAAAAAAGTATTAGCAGGGGAAAGAGGGGTTGTTGAGGGGTTTGGTCTTTTAAAGGGAATGGATCCATAGAATGACAGGGAAAGCATATAAATCTATGGGGGAAGGGAAAGGCGGGGTGGGGGTCGTCCTCAAAAAGGGTTGGAGGAGGGGTAAAGGGGGTTTTGTGGGAAAGGGGCTTGGACTCCCCGCAAGAGTGCGTGGCGGAGATAGGAGTGAATGGAGACGAATGGTACTTGGGACCCGACACTGTTGGAGGTGAGCAGGGAAAATTTAGTGAAAAGGGGTTCAGGGGAAACCGGGGTTTTTTTCTATAGTCGGGCTTGAGTCCTGGAAAAGGGAAATACATGCCGCACTTTAAAGGAGGGGTTTTTTGGGGTATTGGCGTTTGGAGGGATATTTTTGGATCTTTATATGTTTATCTTCTAGACTGTTTATTCGAGCACCTCTGCAAAAACATGATAATGGCGAGTTGGGGAAAGTTTGAATGATGATAAAATATTTTTTTTTTGGGTTTTTTTTCTTTTTTGGGGCACCCGCCTCGGTGGGAGAGGCCCCACTTGTTAAAAAAAAAAAAAAAAAAAAAAAAAAAAAAAAAAAAAAAAAAAAAAAAAAAAAAAAAAAATATATATATATATATATATATATATAGATATATATATATATACATATTAAATATTATATATCTATATTATTATTATATATAATATAGATAATATATATATATATTTATATTATATATGTGTGTGTGTGTGTGTGTGTGTGTGTGTGTGCAAGGGAATTGCGAAGAGCATGCTCTCGCGAATTCCTTGCATTGTTCAAATCTCTAGTAGGGCTGATGCATGGCAGGGGTTGAGATGAAAACGCTGTAAGCACTTTCTCCTGAAAGCTGGCTGCTGGATCAAACGCCAAGTTAATGTCCAGTGGGCGGTAGATTGGGTAAAAGCCACTGCCATACCTTGTCCTAAGGTACGTCGGTTCGAGTCTCCTTCAGCCATACCCAGGGCGGAATTGAACCCGCCGGTCAGAGAGTCTCAAAAACTCCAGGACCATACCCCCGGCGGGGATTGAAACCCGCGGTCATAGAGTCGCGTTTTAGCCACTAGACAGCTAGCCACAAATTCATATTGTGGCTAGCTGGTCTAGTGGCTAAAGCGACGGTTGGAGATTTGAGAACTCTGACTGCGGGTTCCATTCCGGCGGGGTATGGTTTGTTTGCAATCGTGTCTACGATTTCGTGAGTCAGGATAAGAGAGTGGTGAAGCAATGTAAAAAGCGAGCAAATGAGAAGTGGGTGAAATGTTATCAACAAATTTGTTGAAATTAGAAAAAGTTTTTGGGTGAGAATAAAAATTGAGAAAACCTAGGGAACAAATGTATTTCTCAGTCCTAAAAATAGGAGAGGAGAGTTATTAAATGGAAGATTAGAGGTATCGCGGGAAGTTGGAGGGAATTTTTGAGGATCCGGGATAAAGCCGGATGAACCGAGGATCAGGGGGGAAGGACGGAAACTTTTTTTTTTTTTATAGTTCTGATTTTTTTGTATTTTGTTAAATGTTGATGGAATATAGGAAGTTGTGATTTCGTGTATAGGGCAAATAGGAATAACACTTGTAGGAGTGAGGAAGAGCCAGTTATGATTGTGGGGAAGTTTCGTGAGGCAATGGGAAGAATGAAAGGGGGTAAGGCAGCTGGGGATTGATGGATAAAGATAGAAATGTTAAAAGCAGGAGGGGATATAGTTTTGGATTGGTTGGTGCTATTATTTAATAAATGTATGGAAGAGGGTAAGGTACCTAGGGATTGGCAGAGAGCGTGCATAGTTCCTTTGCATAAAGGCAAAAGGCACAGAAAAAATGTAAAAGTTATAGGGGAATAAGCCTTTTGAGTATACCTGGTAAAGTGTATGCTAGAGTTATTATTGAAAGATTTAAGAGTAAGACAGAGAGTAGGATAGCAGAAGAACAAGGAGGCTTTAGGAAAGGTAGAGGGTGTGTGGACCAGGTGTTTACAGTGAAACATGTATTTAGGTAAACAGTATTTAGATAAGGCTTAAGAGGTTTTTGTGGAATTTATGGATTTGGAAAAGACATATGACAGGGTGGATAGGGGGGCAATGTGGCAGATGTCGCAGGTGTATGGTGTAGGAGGTAGGTTACTGAAAGCATTGAATAGTTTTTACGAGAATAGTGAGGCTCAGTTTAGAATATGTAGGAAAGAGAGAGACAAGAATGTGTGATGTCACCGTGGTTGTTTAATATATTTATGGAGGGGGTTGTAAGAAAAGTAAATGCGGGGTTATTGGAAGAGGTGGCTTTAAAAAGTTAAAAAATCAAAGACAAAGGGGAGTTGTCACAGTGCTTTTTGCTGTGACACTGTGTTTTGGGGAAATTCTGAAGAGAAGCTGCAGAAGTTGGTGGGTTTTTAAAAAAAAAAATTTAAAAAGTGAATTAGGAAAGGTAAGGTTATGAGGAAAAACAAAAAGATTGGTGAAGAAAGATTGGTATCAGGTTGGAGGGAGGAGTATGGAGGAGGTAAATTATTCGATATTTGGGAGGTACGTGTCGGGGATGGGTCTAGAAAGATAAGGTAAATCATGGGAAATGTGGGGGAAAAAGGGTGAGCAGTGCACTTAGGAGGCTGTGGAGAAAAAGGCTTTGTCCTTGGGGGAAAAAAGAGGGGAAATATTGAGAGTTATTTTAAACCCAACGCTCTTTTTTGGTGAAAAAATGGGTGAGAATGTGGCAGTAAGGAGAAGGCTGGGGCAGTGGAGATGTCATGTCTGAAGCAATGTATGGTGTGAAAAATAATGTAGAGAATTAGTAGTTTGTAAGTTAGGAGGAGGTGCGGGATTGGGCCAAATTGTTGTCGAGAGGGCTGACGAAGGGTTGTTGAGGTGGTTCTGACATGCAGAGAGAATCGAACGAAACAGAATAACTTCGAGAGTGTATAAAATCTGTAGTGAGGGAAGGCGGGGTAGGGTCGGCCTAAGAAAGGATGGTGGGAGGGGGTAAAGGGGGTTTTTTGTGCGAGGGGGGCTTGGACGTCCAGCAAGCATGCATGAGCTTATTTAAACATGAGTGAATGGAGACAAATGGGTTTTTATACTTGACGTGCTGTTGGAGTGTGAGAAAAGTAACATTTATGAAGGGATTCGGGGAAAACCAGCAGACCAGACTTGAGTCCTGGGATGGGAAGTACAGTACCTGCACTCTGAAGGAGGGTGTTAATGTTGCAGCTTTATAAACTCCAGTAAATAAATTAAATAAATATATATATATATATATATATATATATATATATATATATTATATATATATATATATATATAATATATATATTTATATAATATATAAATATAAATATTATATATAAATATATTGTTTTTGTAACCACGAAACGAGTACTATTGATCAATAAAAACACTGATCTACATATGGATTCGAATCCATTTTTGTACTGGCCTGCCTCATGGTAAGAGAGAACTACATAACGCTTTAAAACCACAGTAGGGTTGTTGGCCCTGTTTTTTGAAGTGTCATGTAGTTCTCACTTACAAAGGCAGGCCAGTACAACATGGGTTCGAATCCTTGGCTAGCGCAGTGTTGTTTTTATAATAATATATATATTTTAATATATATATATATATATATATAAATATATATATAATATATATATAATATATATATATTATATATATATATATAAATATTTATATATATATGTATATATATAAAATAAAATATATATATTATATATATATAATATATATAATATATATATATATTATATAATATATATATAGGGGGGTTTACCACCTCAGAATTGTTCTGGGACCTTCATCCTCAGAGAAAAGAATAAACTTCTTTCAAGGAAAACTCAAGGTTCTCCCTGAAGCCATTTGAAAATTTTTCCCTCCTACCACCCTATTTTTAAATTAATATTTTTATTTAAAGACATAATGCATTGACAAAACATTCACAAAGATACAATAGAAAGTAAATAAACATAGGTAACTCAGAGCTACATCTCGAATACTTCGTCCAGCTCCCCGGCGGTGGGCCGCGTGCCCAGAATGCTGCAGGCATTTCCTCTCTGGATCGCAACACTGAGTCTCTGAAAGAGGAAGGTGGTCGCCCTGTGGTCCTTGGTTTCTATGATGAGCTTTTCACCCCCAGCTCTTTGAGGAACTTTAAGCACACTTGTCCCAAGCTCCAAGGTCTCCGAACCTATTGGGATGACTATAGAAAGGGGGAAGGTCTTCATATTTGCAGATCTTTTGGGTCTCCCTGTGGCTGGTAGCTCCACCCCCTTCCACTACGGAGTATGGCAAGTAGGTGTCTGCCAATGTGGCAGGCAATCTGCTTTCCATCCTTCCAAGGTAGCATAGTGGCTCCATCAGGACGCTTTTGACTTCCATCAGACCTCTGCACTTGGGTTCCCGTTGAGCGGCAACGGGCTGTGGCGAGGCTTCTCTTTATAATGTCATTGACCTCCTCATGCCTGGCATACTTCCCTTCTGCTGTGTGACACAGGAGACCATGAAGTCCAAATTGATCAGCTGTTGCCCTGCCGCAAGTACACCTATGTTCGGTGAGGATGGGGGCGGCTAGGCGAAGAGCAACACCAATCCGAATGGCCTGTGGGTCTAGTATAGTGCCCAAGGAGGAATTGGGAACAGCTAACAGGAAATCTCCTGAGTGTGGTGCCTTCACTGCCAGGAGACGAGCTTTGTCCTTTCCTGAGACATTGGAGAGCATTGTGTTAGCGATTTTTTCCATGATCTGTTTGTCCCATTGGAACTGTTTGTGTTCTTTGGAAAGAGCTGGTCTACTGAAGGAATCTGTAAGGGTGTCCCACCAAATCGCTGCTTCAGTAAATCTGGGGTCTTGAGCTCCTACCACGTCTCTCAAGCATTCGGGAACAATCTTCTTGACCAATGCACTGGAAGCCAAACACGAAGACAGAAAAGCAGGTAAAAGCAACATGCGTTGCTTTTTCACACCCCCATACCTCCCAGTCGCACTGGTAGGGTTGCCTGATCCCATTGCTGATCCTCTAGTGACAGGTTCAGTGCCTTCTTAAAGGTTGACCTCAGGTGTGCGTCATATTCGTCGAGTGTTGGGTTGTCAAAAGAGGGTGCACACCTCAGGAAGTAAGTGAGTCTTGGAATAGTAAGGCAAACCCTTTTGATGAGATACAGAGCATCATGGGCATGAAGATTGCTTATTCTCTCCTCCATTCTCATCAGGTCATTCAATTTGTCCTTGAGGACTGTGTCGATGGCCTGGTGACCCAGCGGTACTCCCAACAGGGTACTGTTGGACGAGTGGTAGTAGAACTTCTGGGAGGATTCTTCGCACAGCATTGATTATTTCCTGGATCGGCGTGATGATTTCACACTTGGAGGGATTGAGGATGAGTCCCAAGTCTTCTACCTGTGTTTTCACCAGTTGTAGGTCCCCTACCAGGGACTCTTCAGTACCTGCCAGAGTGCCATCATCCAGGTACCAGATGTTGAGCTGTGCGTAGGCTGGGAAATGGTTCTCTTACTGCCAAGCAAAGAGAAGTGGAGCTAGTGGGTCACCCTGCTGAACACCTTCTGATGAGAGAATTTCATGTTCTCCAAGCAAAAGAATTGAGGGTTTGCTGTAGCCGGCTGAAATGAAGGGAAAAAGACTGGGGAACCGATCCCGAACTACTGGCAAGACAGCATCTCTCTTCACCATATTAAAGGCATTTCTAAAATCAAGTCTGACTACGGCCTTGTCTTCTGGTAGGTCCCTGATGTAGGCCCTTGCTGTATGAGCTGCAGCTTCACTGCCTTGAGGGACCCCAAAGCCCAGTTGGTGTGGCTGGAGTAAAGTGGCAGCTTCTAGGCGAATGTTTCTTACTGCTGCTTTGGCAACGAGACGGCGAAGAGTGTTTCCAACCGCAATGGGTCTGATTCCCCCTTCCTTCTTCAATGCACATAGTGAGGCTCCAAAAAAGAAAGGTTTAATTTCTTCTGGGATTCGCCCAGCCAGGCAGTTGTTGACGAAAGTTGTTAACTCGGTGAGAAGAATTGATGTAGATGCACCGAGTACTGGATTTACCATCTCTTTGAGGTGCTGATGTCGAATTCCAGTGTAACCTCCTGCAGATCCTGCTGGAAATGACACAATCGCCTTATAGACTTCCGATTCTGGCAAAATTAATTGTTCAGTGATGGGGTCTTCCTCAGGGTTGTTGTTGATGGCTATGGTGTCCCTGGTTGGATGCTTGTCTCTTAGTGCTTGGGCTGTGGTCTCATCCTTGGGGGCTACAATGTCGTCACTTGTAATTATTCGGATTACTCCCACTGTTACCTTTTTCAATTTTTTTGCTAACCTGTGCGCAGATTTTCTCGTTTTCAGTGGGACTTTTCTTTGGGGCTACCTCGTGATTCCTGCGATAAAGGGGCAGAGGGACAAAAATTTCCGTTTTTTGGGTAGTTGTGTACTGCCTTGTTAACTGAAAGTGGTTTGCAGTTTGCCTCGTCTCTCAGGAACTGCAAGACAGACATGCCGAACAGGAGTAGTTTCTGCATAGGGCGAGCCACTTTAGGGATGTGGGATAGGGTAAAAGCAACAGTGGATTTGAATGCCAACAGAAGGTTATCGCAAGTGAGGAGGTTGCCATTGGAATTGTCATCTGCCTGTGGAGGCTGTGGGCTGCTCCCTGCTGGGGCATATGTGATCCCGCAACCAATGGTGTCAAAGAATTCGCCATCCCTGTTGCATGCTGGAAACTCTCCACACACCTGACGTGTGCCCCTTCTTTCATTGTTGGGTGCACTGTTTCCCTGGTTTTGTGGCGGCTGGCATCATCATCTGCCATACCTCAAACGTGTGGTAAGTCCAGGCTGAAGGGAAAATGGCGCATGGCACATACCGCATGTGGTTCATGGTGGTGGTGGGGGGAGGAGAGGGGGCCCCCCGTCCTTGTGGTGGGCGGTGGAAGAAAGGGAGGAGTGGAAGATGTGTGATGAGGCGGAGTAGGGCACTCACTCCCCCCCAGGACAAGTCACTAACACCACAAGCTCGTGCACCTGTTACTAACACCACTATGTTCTGTGCACAGCCCCCACTGTAAACGACACAACCGCTATACACTACACATGCTATGCGCATACCATGCACATAGTGCATGGTAGCGTATAGACTATATACACTATACACTATATACACTAATACACTATACACTATATCACTATATACACTATATACACTTTACACACTATACACAGGGTGAACAAACACTCCATTGTTGTAACACGAGCGCACACACACACACACACACATATTTCATATATATATATATATATATATATATATATAATATATATAAAATATATAAATATATATATATATATATATATAACATATATAATATATATTTTAAAATATATATATATAATTATATATATATAAATATTTTATATATAAAAATATATATATGTGTGTGTGGTGTGTGTGGTGTGTGGTGTGGTGTGTGTGTGTACCACCTTTGTACCACCTTTTGGGGTTGTAGGGGTCGAGTCACAGCCCTGGCCCCGCCTTTTTCCGATTGCTACATTCCTCCTCTCTCTCCCCCCCTGAGCTCTATCATCCCTCCCTTAAAACTATGTATGGCCCCTGCCCCCACCAATCACTTTTAGTTTCCATGGCCTGACTACTCTTGATGAAAAATACTTCCTAAATCCCTTTGATTCATCTAGTTTTCAATTTTCCAATTGTGACCTCTTGTTTGTGTCCCATCTCTGGAACATCCCCGTCTTTGCCACCTCGTTACCCGGGCAGTTTTTTATATTCGTTACATGTCTCCCCTACCGCCTGGCCTCCATGTCGTCGGGCCGTTTCCCCTCAACCTTTCTTCATGGGAAAATCCCCTACTTGGGACTATCTTTTTTTGAAAACCCTTTCCTTTCTCTGTTTTATTGACGTGCTTGACTAGGGTGGTTTTCCAACTGGTGCTGCATACTCCAGTAGGGGCCTGACGAGAAGGTAACAGAGTCAAAAACGAATCCTTACTGGGTATCGGAATGCACCCCGTAGTTTCCGGGCGCCCGTATGCTGCAGCGTTATCTGGTTGATGTGCGCCTCGGGAGATATGCTCGGTGTTATCTAAACCCCCCCAATCTTTTTCCTTGAGTGGGGTTTTGCAGTTTTTTGGCCATCTAAACTATTTGGTCTGCGGTCTTCTTTCCCCTTCCCCCAATCTCATGACTTTTGTTTTTGGCAGGGTTTTAAATTAAAGGGACCCATTTGCTGACCAGGCTTGTACCTGTCCAGGTCTCTTTGTACCCTCCTCATCCTCGTCCGATTTGATTCTTCTCATTAACTTCACATCACTGCAAACAAGGCACTTCTAGCTTCCCTCCTTATGCGTTCACGTTTACCAAAAACAGCACAGGTCCTAGGACGCCCCCGTGGAAACCCCCGCTTTCACAGGCGCCACTCCGACACCTCGCCCCGTACCATACTTTGCGTTGCCTCCCTGTCGTTTCTCTGATCCTTTTCAGTGCCTTTCCTGTTTTGTTGCCTGGGCCTTAGCTTTTTTTCAGTAACCTCTTTTGGGAACGTGCGAAAAGGGCCTTCTTGAGTCCAAAAATACCAGTCGATCCACCCCTCTCTTCTTGTCTTATTTCTGTCACCTTGTCAAAAACCTAGTAGGTTTTTGCACAGAATTTCCCTTTCCCTGAAACCGTGTGGTTGTAAATTATACACTTTTTTTCTTTCCGGGTCCCCCACCACTCTCCCCGGGAGTTTTTCCCATGATTTTGCATACATACACTTAGTGATAAAGGTCTGTATTTAGTCCCTCATGTCTTTCCCCCTTTTTAAAAAATTGGGGACTACATTTCCCTTTTTCCTACCCAGGGATTTGCCCGTTTCAAATTGGTAAAGACTTTTTTAAATTTGGCCCCAATACTTGCCCCTCTTTAAGGCCCCATGGAGAGATTTGTCTGGTCCCACCTCCTTTGGGGTGTCAATTTCGCATAGCTCTTTTTCACCTTCCTTTGGTTTTTGTACCTCATCCACACTTGCGGGGGCCCCCCTTTTCTGATTTCTTGGGCCTATGGTTTCCACTGTAATACCTTTTTTAAATCTTGTTTTGACTCCTGAATACCCCCGGGTCGTTTCTTGTGAACCCCATCCCCCTTTCCTCATTATTACCTGACCTTGATGTTGTTTTTCCTCCTGAGGGGCTGTACAACAGCTTCGGGTCAGTTTTTATTTTGATGCTATGTCATTTTTATATTGTTTGACCTCCTTTTTCTGTGCAAATTCTTTTTTCTGGCTCTTCGGCTGATTTTCTTTTTTTTCCTGAGTTCTCCGTTTCTTCCTTTCCCCTTCTCTTACACCAAATTTTTGCCTCCCTACCCCTTTTGGGGGGTAAACCAAAGGACTCGTTCTTTTTCCCATTATTTCTGTTCCCTTGGGAACAAACCTCTCCTCTGCCTCCTTGCATTTTGTTGTTACATAGCCCATCATTTCTTGTACGGGTTTTCCTGTCAGTTCCCTCTCCCACTGAATGTCTTGAAGGAAGTTCCTCATGCCTGAGTATTTTCCCCTTTTGTAGTTTGTTTTTCCCACCCTATTCCTGCTACTCTCTCCACTTGGAGCTCAACAGTAGTCAAAGCACAGAACCAATGATCACTAGCTCCTGGGGGCCTTTCTTTACATGATACCCTCGATGCCCGAACTACTCATGGTGAATACAAGGTTGCTGGTTCCCATCCTCTCCTCTCTCTCTCTGGTAGTGTCTCTAACATGTTGAGCATGAGGTTCTCCAGTACTACATCCATCATCTTGGCTCTCCATGTTTCGGGACCCCCATGGGGCTCCAGGTTTTCCCAGTCAATCTCCTTGTGATTGAAATCACCCATAACTAGTAACTTTGCTCCCCCCATGTGTGCTCCCTGGCCACCTGGGCTAGTGTGTCGACCCATTGCTCTATTGCTCTCATCGTATTCTTCTCTTGGCCTCCTGCATTTCTGTGGTGGGTTGTACATTACTGCAATTATCACCTTATGTCCCTCAGACTGGATTGTTCCTACTAAGTATCCCTTTCGCCCATGCCATCCATTCCTTCCATTTTCCTCAAACCCCACTGGTTTTTAATGAGCAGTGCAACTCCTCCTCCCCCTCTCCTCCCTCTGTCTTTCCTGAGGATTTGATATCCGGATGGAAAGATTGAATCTGTTATTATTCGGGTGAGTTTTTGTTTCTGTGAGTGCTATTATGTCTGGGGATGTCTCTTTGATTCTTTCGTGCCACTCCTCATACTTGTTTGTTATTCCATCTGCATTTGTATACCACAACCTTAAAACTTCTTTTCAAAGACTGGGTCGGGGAATTTAATTTTGGGGTTTGGGGAAAAATGGGAGACCGGTAAGGAATTTGGGGGTTTGTTGCTTTTGGGGGGGGAGTTTGTAATGTAGTGGGTGGGGGCTTTTGGATGTGGGGGGGTGTTTTGATTTAGATTTTTTGGTTGCCCCCTGGTTGCCCTGGGGGGGGGGAGGTTTCTTTAGAAGTTGTGGGGGGGGCGGGTATTTGATCTTTTTCCCCTGGGTCGGGGACCCTCCTGTCCTGCCTTCTCCATCCCCCCTCTTTCCCCCTTTCGCCTTTGAACCTCTCTCTCATTTTTTCCTTTTTTTGGTGCCTGTCGCAGCCCGGAGAAAACCTTTTCCTGTATGCCTTCAGCCCCTTAATCGGGGTTTTCCCTCCGGCAGGTTTTCCTGGGCTGAGTCCCTTCTCCCTTTAAAAGGGCACTCCACGGGCCCGGGGTTTTTTTTTTACAAACCCCCAAATTCCCTAAAAATTTTTTCCAGCGGGGCCCATATCGCCCTTCTCATTTCCCTTTCCCATATGCTTTCAATTTTTTTTTTTTTCCCCTTTTTTTTTTTTCTTGCTTCATTTTTTTTCCCCTTCGATTTCCCTGGAGCCCATACACAAAGATTTGACCTAACCCTTTCATTCTCCCACTGCATATCCCTGGGGGAACCCCCCTCTTTTTAATTTTTGGTTTTTCCTCCACTGCAGTTTTCCCCTTTCATCTTTTTCACGGCTAATGTACTTGGGCTCAGGGGCCCTGTTTTTTCCCTTTCCCGGGTTTTTCCCTTGGGCTTTGTTTTTTTGTCTGTTAGGGCCTCCACAAAAGCTTTAGCTCTTTCTTTTGCAACAGTCCCCTGATAGAGAAATCTCCATGCGGGTTGTCCCCCTTCCCCCCTACAGCCCCCTTATTTTTGGGGGGGGAGCATCTTTGTTGTCAACCCCAAAATGTTTCTTTAGTTCTTTGGGCTTTTTAAGATTTTTAAATTCCTCTTCCAACTCGGGATCCTAGTTTCTGCTCCCTTTGACATCACCCCCCAAATTTCCCCTGCTTTCCAATTTTTACCCCTCCCTTCCTTTTTCAGTTTAAGTTTTTTTCTAGTTTTTTTTCCCATTCATGACCCCTTTTTAAAAGAGCTCTGCTGCCCAATTTTTCCTTTGCTTTTTCCCCTCCTGCCCCTTTGGGGTTTTTTTCTTTTTTCTCTTTTGGAAACCCCCTTTTTTTTTTTTACCCTGATTCCTCAGAGTGGGAAACCTATGTTTTTTCCCGTATTTAAAGGTTATAGTGTGTATGCCAAAAGTGGGGGGGGGGGGAATATGGAGGAACTGGGGCATTGGGAGCGGAGTGGGAGGGGTGGGGAGGGTTTGGGAAAATGAAGGGGGGAGGGGGGTGTTTTCGAGGGAGGGGGGGGATAAGGGAAGTATTTGAGATTTTGGGTGGTGGGGGGGATGTATGTTGTCGGGGATATGTGGGTGGTGTGTGTGTTGTGTGTGTGTTTTTTGGGTGTGTGTGTGTGTGGTGTGTGTGGGGGTGGGGTGTGGGGTGGGGTTTGTGTGTTGTGGGGGGTGTGTGTTAATTTTGTGTTAATTGTTGGGGAAATATTTTGGGGGTTTTATTATGTACTGAAAGGTGGGTGGTTTGATTTTTTAAAGGGAAAGCTCAGGGGTCCTTGGCTGCCCACCCCCTTTCCTTGTGACCGACCCCCAACCTCCTGGGACTTGCGGGCATTTACTTTCCCGGGTTGGTTGTGTGTGGTTTGTGGGTGGGGTGTGTGTTGTGTTATGGGTGAACGGGGTGTGAAATGTGGGTGTGTGTGTGGGGTGGGGTGGGTATGTGGGGATTTTTGGGTTGTTGTGTGTGTGGTGTGTGTGTTGTGGTGTGTGTGTGTGTGTGTGTGTGGGTGTTGTTTTGTGTGGTGTAATTTTGTGGGAATTTTGTTGGGAAATTTTGGTGGGGGTTTTTATGTACTAAAGGTAGGGGCTTGATTTTTTAAGGAAGCCCTAAAGTGGCCCTTTGGGCCCTGCCCCCCACCTTTTGTGCCTGCCCCCCAAACCTCCGGGGACTTGCTGAACTTCTTACAGTGGTGGGTGTGTTTTGTGTGGGGGGTATGTGTGAACAGGGGGTTGGGGTTATGGGGGTTTTTTGGTGTGTGTGTGTGTGTTTATGTGGGGTATGGGGTTTGTGGAAAGTGTGGGGTGTGTTGTGTGTTGTGTGTGGGTGGGTGTGTGTGGGGTTTTGTGTTTGTGTGTGGGGTTTTTTGTAGGGGGTGTAAATATTTGGTTTGTGTGTTTTTTGGGGTGGTTTTTTAAGGGGGTTTTTATAAAATTTTGGGACCACCTACCACCTAGTTGGGGTTTGGGGGGGGCCGAGTCCGAGCCCTCCCCCAAGGTGGGGGGTTGGGGGGGGGTGTGTGTGTGGGGTGGTGTGGGGGGGGGTTTGGGTGTTTTGAGTGTGTGTGTGTGTTTTGGGGGTTAATTTTTGGGGTCGAATTATGTGAAAGGTTTTTATTATGTGTCGAAAGTGGGTGGTTTGGGTCCCTTGGGAGTGAAAATGTAGATTCTCATTGTCCCCCTTGGGCCCCACAACCTCTTTTGACTTGACCCCCAACCCTTACAGGGGTTGCCTATCCCTTCGCCCCCTTATAGTGGGGTTAATCCCCTTTGTTCAATGGATTACCATTTGCTAAAACCTTATTAAAATACTTTAGTGCCATTTTTTTTACGGGCTATGAGATTAGAAATTTCCCAAATTCAGCTTGGCGGTTAATTGGAACCTCCCCCAAAAAAAACACCCAAAAAACCCACCATAGGTGATACAGTATTGTAGTTCAGCTGTAGCACGTAATTTTTCGGTCGATTTTACTCCGGGGAAAGATCCAGCTCGAGGTACTTCCGGGGCGAGATCCACCTAAATTTTCTTCTCTTTAAATAAGAAACCCATACACTTTATTTCTTGCACGGGTCAAAACGATTTTTTTCACTTTTTTAAACCTTTTTTGGGGTGACATTTGGGCAACGCCCCCTTACCACTAGCCTGCCCAAAAACGCTTTTTTTTTCCAGATCATTTTAAAAAATTGGGGCTCTCCCCACACTTAGGGGCTCAGGCAAAAAAAAAAAAACATTTTCTGGGTTTTGTTTTACTACCCTAACCACTTAGAAACCCTTGCAGAACACTTAAGGTAGCCCCTAAAAAAACATTTAAAATTTCCCGGAGCCCCGGGATGGCGTGCTAGCGCGCCGTGTGGGGTGTTGTGTGTGTTGTGTGTGTGTGTTGTCGTGCCGAAAAAGGAAAACTGGTCATTTAGCAAAAAACTTAAATTAAAAAATTGAAGCCCCTTTCTGAAATTTTCTCTTATAAGTTTAAAGTTTATTTTTTTTTCATTAATTTTTAAGAAAAAAATTTTTTAATTTTGCACCAAAAGTATTTTAAAAAACTTGCCTAACCTTTTTATAAAAAGCGCAATTTATTTTAGCCAATCCAACTAAAAATTTTTTTAGATTTTTTTTAAAAATAATTTAACACTAAACAAATAAAAACAAAATTATATTTTTTTCGTTAGGTTCAAAAAGTTTTTGGGCAAATTATTGCATACAAAAAATTTTCACTTTTTCCTATAGGGCCCAAAATAAACGGCTATTTAAAACCAAGATCGCAATTTCTCCCATTGGGCCACACATATATATATATATAAAAAAAATTTTAATATTTAAAATTATATATATATATATATATTTATATATATATATATATATATAAAATATATATATATAAAATAAATATAAAATATATAAATATATAATAAAAATAAAATATAAAATTATATATATATAATATATATATTATATATATATAAATATATACAAAATATATATATATCCCATAAAATATAATATTATATAAAATATATATATAAATATATATATATTATATTTTTAATATATATATATATATATATAATATATTTTGGCCTATATGGCAAAAGAAGTTCCCTATTTAACCCAAAGATCGCAAGTTCGCCTATTGGGCACACATATATAATAAATATATACATAAAAATTTATATATAAAATTTATTTTAAAATTTTAAAATATAAATATATAAATTTAAAAAAATAAATAAAAAAATATATATATATAAAAATAATAATAATATTTTAAAATAATATATATAAAATTTTTTATATAAAATTTTTAATAAAAAATTTTTTTATATATACATAAATAATATATATATATTTTATATATATATATAAATATAATATATAAAATAAATATAATTATATATAATATAAAATTAAAATATATATATATAAATATATCCCTTACTAGATTTTTTAAAAAAAAAAGGGTTTAATAATGTAATTTAAAAATAAGGGTTTCATATTTTCCATTTTTTTTTTCTTCCTCAAGATAGATTAAACCTGTTTTTTTTTCTCACAGTTTTTTTTGGAGTTTCCCAAATTTGTAGCCCCAATTTCCAGAGATGGGGAAAATCCAAAATTTATAAAAATGGGAAAAGGTTTTTGAAATTCCCAAAAAACGTAATTGAAAAAATTTTTTAAAAAATTGCTAGAAAAAATTTTTTAAAAACGTCCAAAGAGAGCCCAACCCCAAAAACCTATTCCCCAAAAAATATTTTTGGGTTTCCCCTTTTTACCATAAAAAACTTGTTTAAATTATGCTTCAGGTAACCAAAACGAGTTTTTTATTTTTAAACCCGATTAGGGTTCTTTTTTTTGTGTACTTTTAAAACCTTATATCGAGTTCGGGTTGCTGAATTTTTCAAACAAGGGCCCAAAAAAAGGAAATGAATATCAAAATTACGAAAAATTTGGCTTTTGGGGCGGGGCGGAGCGTACCAGGGGTACTTGGAAAGTGTTTTTTGACATTTGTTTTCTGAAAACACCCAAATTTCCATCAAGGGTACGGGACCAATTCTAAAATAAACCTATCTTTACTAAAAAAAAAAAAAGTTTCATAACTTTTTTTTACATATTTTAAAAATGTCGGGCTTGTTGCCCACATAAATCAAAAATATTTGGGGGTTTTTTTTCAGAAAGGAACACGTTACATTGTAAGGCAATGTGGGGAAAAATTTTAAAAGGATTCTTACCTGTATGTACCGCAACATTTTATACATACAAGTAATCTCATTGGGAGACAACCATATTTTTACCGTAGTCACCCCGTTAGACTGTTTAGAAAAATTTTAAACCCCCTTGGCCACCCACAGGTGGTCCCCCGACCCTCACAACTTGTCCCCATCTATCCGAACCATTTTAAAAAGGGTACACCCTCAAGCACGGCGTATTAATTAATTGGGGGACTGTATAGATTAATTAGTTTAACTGAATGAAGGGGGGGGGGTAGGGAAAAAATGGATCCCTCCATCCCAAAGGAAAAAAAATTTGTACATAATCCCCCACTTTTCCCGATAATTTCCCCGGTGGTCCATGATGGGGGCTGGATCACCCCCTTTAAACCTTTTCCAAATTTAAAAAATACCCCAAATGGCCAGTATCAGTCTGTTTAAAAATAAAGGGTTACTTTAAAGGGGGTGATTGATGCTCCTTAAATTTTCCTCCATTCACCACTCATTTCGACTTCCCCCCCACACCGACACGGTTTTTTTAAATTTCCCCAGACAGTATCCGTTGGTTTGCCCGGTTTAGAAGGGCGGATACCATAAAACTTTACTACCCTCTTTTTGATAATCACTCGTTCACTCGGAGCAGGTCCCATCTATTTTTACATCCCCCCATTCTCTTAAAAATTAATGTTTTTTAAACAATGATTACATTACCATTCCCAAGACGATTTTTCCTCAAAACAATTTTAAAACTTTTGAGGTCAAAAACCCTGGCCCCGCACCAGGCACACCTTGGGCCAAAACCCTATTCCTGAATTTTTTTCCCCCCCTTTTACGGGGGCCCGAAATCACGTTCCCTCAAATCTTCCCCTAGGGACAAATCACGACACTTCCTTTAAAGAATTGAGGCCCCAATTAAAACCTTAAAGGGCCCCCGTGAACGCCAGTTTTTCCCATCCCCGGTTTTTTACAGCCCCCCTCCCCCCATTTCCAAAAAACTGCCGCCCCCCTCTGCCCCCCCGCTTTACCCCTCCCTTCCCCACACATCTCACAGGCGCAGCGGGAACCCACTGGTTCCAAATTTAAAAAAAAAAATACATTTTTTAACCCCCAAAACAAAACATTAAACCTTTTTAGGCCCCTATAGCTTTGGAAATTAAAAAATTTTTTCCCCACTGCGGCAGGGGGGAAGTCGTTGTTAAGGGGGGGGGGAAAAAAAAGACTTAAATTTCGTCCCCTTTCCCCCCAGGAGACATTCCACCCCCTCTAGATTGCACTGCTGGGTTTTCCTATGGGGCCTACTACATTTCCCTTTTTGGGATTAAAACCCGGTTTAGTGGGCTTTAAAAGACCCCCGCTTCACCCTTTCCCCTTTGATTTCCATCCACGGGTTAACACCCTTTAATTCACGGGAATTAAAAATTTAAATTTAAAGGTACGCAAACTTTCCCCGACCACGAACAACAAATTTGGGCCGGTTTTTTTACCAAAACCTTTTTGGGGTTTTGGGAAAAATGCAACACCTTGCCCAAGGCCAAAAATGTTCGATGTTTTTCGTATCCCAAATTTAAAACCAAAAGTCCCCCTTTGGGTTTAAAGTTCTGTCGGGTTTTCTGCCTCTGGGGCACCCTAAAAATGTTTTACGTAGTGTAAAAGAAATTCTTTACGCCACACATCAAACCAATGAGTAATTTTCCTTTTTTAAAACTTGAACTTTCACTCAACAGGCACGTTTTTTGGGAAAACCCACCACTTCCCTCGGGGGTTTTCTCTTTTAAGGGGCAGCTTCTAACCTTTTCCACATATTTTTGGTAGAGGGAGTCAGTAAACTCCGCGTCAGGGGTTTTCCCCCCAGTAGACAGAGGGGGAAATTTTTCACCCTTCCTCCTCCCCCCAACACTGCCCGGAAAATTCCCCCCAAATTTAAATTTTCTTCCTGGGTAGCCCCTTACAAGACACTTTTCACGGGGGGGGGGGGAAACCCACCCTTTTTTCGTACGTCCCCCCTGCCAAGGGGGTCGGGGGGAAATAAAATTTCCAGACACCCCCCCCGCTGGGTCAAAAAGACCCGTACATCATCACTCTTATTTTAAATTTCCTCAAGTGTTTTGGGACCCCCCTTTAAAAAAAAATTGGGGGCATTATCTGAGTCAACAATCTTGGACAGGGTCGCCCACCTGCAAAATTCCGGAAAAGCGAAAACTGTTCTGCAGACAAGGCCGACCCCTTCTAGATGAAAAGCCCAGTACTGTACAAGTAAATAACAAAACATACCCCCTTTTTAAAGGGGAAAACCATCTGAATACCTGTTTAAAAAAAAATTGGCCCACTAAAGTTCCCCCTTTCCCGGGGGCATCAAATGGTTTTACCCAAATGCACGCGTTCCTTGGGGAATGGTGGAGGACCTGGGGGGAAATTTGGTTTTTGGGATCCCCCGGCGACATTTAAAAAAAAACGACTTGATAACCCTTTTTTACACTTTGCCTCCTTGTGGAATCCCGAAGGTTTCCCCAAAAAATTAGGGTTTTAAAGGGACCTGTAAACCCCCCCGTGCATCACGTTTAAAAAATGGGCATTAAAGACAACCCAAGGTTTTCCCGGTTTAAAGAGTTTTGGGCAGCAAGATAGGGTGGGTTTTTCAAAATTCCCCCAATTTAGCATTTTGTAAACCCGCCCCCTGCACATAAAACATCATCCCAAAAACAAACCCCGCCTTTCTAAAAAAATTTTTCCTTTACAATTTTTTCCCACCAACCAAAAAATTTAAAAACATCCCGTTTTTTTTTGTTTGGGGGGGTTTTTTTGGGATTTGGGGTTTTTTTTGGTTTTTTTTTTTTTTTGTTTTTGTTGGTGTGGTTTTTTGGGGGGGGGGGGGGGGGGGGGGGGGGGGGGGGGTGGTTTTTTTTAGGGTTTTTTGTTACCCCCTGGTTAAAACCAGTATTTTTTAAGGGGTGGGAAAATTAAAAAAATGAGAAAAGAATTTTTCCCCATTTATAATTTTAAAAAACTCCTTTTTTTCACACAATCCCTTTTGGGGAAAACCCAATTCGAAACCAAAGGTAAGGAAACTTTTTCGACCAAACGGGGGTCCCGTAATTTCGAAACAATAATTTTGGGTTTTTGCACCCGGGCCGTTAATTTTGTAAACCAAAACCAACCCCGGGCCTTTTGACAAAAAGAGGGACTTTACCCGGGAAGTAATTTAAAGGTTCCCTATGCTTTTAACCCAAAAATGTTAATTTTTTCCTCTTTGAAATTAAATTTAAAACCAAAATTGGGTTTTAAAAATTTACACCAAAATTTTTTTTTACCTTTACAACCCAAATTCCCCCCCGGGGGTTATCCCCGGACAAAAAAAGGTTCCTGTTTTTTTCCAATTTTTTTTAAAATAATTGGGCAAATTTTTAAACCCCAATAAATCCGGGTTTAAATTTTTTTGAAAGGGAAATTTTGATTTGATTAAAACCCCCTGCCCTTAGACCGAACAAAGAAATTTTGGCACTTTAACCCTTAAAGGGTTGTCCTTTTTTTAAATTTTTTAACCCAAAAAATTTGGGGAAATTTCTTTTTCCATTTTCCACTTAGGGGGAACCCCCCTTGGAAATTTTCATTTTTCACCCCTTTAGTTTCTTACCTTTTCAATAAAAAAAAAAAATTTCCCATAAATTTATCCCACCCATTAACTTCCACTCATAAACCCCAATTTTCCCTTAAATGGTTAAGTTTTGGGGTAAAGGCCTAGGAACCCCCCAATTTTAAATCCGGAAGTAAAACCCCCTTTAGGGGTTTAATTTTATTTTGGGCCATTTTTAAAACCTTAAGTCAAGCCTCCCCTCCCGGCCCAACCAATCCAGAAAAATTACTTTTTTGGCCCCCCAAAAAAAAAAATTTCCCCTTTTAAAAATTTTTTTGAACCCTTAAACGGAACCGAAAAAACGTTCCCTTCCAAAAAAGGGCATTTTTTTTCCACCCCTTGGGATTTTTCAAATTCCCCCCCGATATGGTCTTAGTTTTTTCCTCGTGGTTCCCCCAAAAAGTCCCCCTAAAAATTGGGTTTTCCCATACCCCTCATTGGGAATTTTTTTTAAATGTCATTTAAAATTTTCCTAAAGGAAAACGGGGCCCCCGGAGGAGCACCAAACCCCCAACCCCCTAAAGGAAAATTTTTAGGCTGGGGGTTCACTTTAGGAATTCCCCGGCCAATTAAAACCCACAAACCCCGGTAGCCTTCCGGAAAAAACCCACTTTTTTCAAAACCCCTTTCTTAAATTCCCCCTTTTTTAAAACCCTTAACTTAACCCTTTTAAGTTTAATAATAGGGGTTATTTTCCCGGGGCAACCCGGAACCCGTATTTAAAGGCTTCCAAAAAGGGCATTTTTTATTACTCCTGGCCCCTACAATTAAAAACCAACCTCCGGGATGGGAGAATCCCTTTTTTTTCAAACCCTTTGGTGGCAAATTTTAAAACCCATAAAAAAACTTTTGGGCCCCTCAAAAACCGGGGGGGGGCCTTCCACTTAAATTTTAATTTTTTTAACCGCCCATTAATTTTTTTTCGGGAAACCATCCCCAAAAGATTTGTTTTGCCCCATTTTTAGCCCCGAATTTAAAAGGGTTTTATACGGGCCCATTTTGGGGTAATTAGTTGAGGTCTATTTTACCCTTCCCCCCAAAAATCTTTTTCCAACCCAAAATTTTTTTCCAAAAGGGTTCAAATGTTTTTAAATTTTGGTTTTTGTTTTTGGTTTAAAGGAAAATTGATTTCCAATTTACCCCTGAACCCCAAGGGTGCCTTTCCAAAAAACCCCAAGGGTTTTATTCCCCTTAAATTTTAAAATATTAAAAAAATTTGGGGTTGGAAATCTAAGGGGTAAAACAAGTTTTCCTGTAAATTTTTTTGGTTTTCCCCCCTTATTATTCAGTAAAGGAAGGCCAAAAACATTTAAAAAGGTTTAAATTTTTGTTTGGGGCCTTAGGGGGAAGGGGTGAAACCCCATTTTCTTTGTATTACCCCCTTTAAAAAAAAGGTTTTTTTTTAAAGGTAATTCAAAAAAAATAAATTTTCCCCCAGTTTTTATTAAATTTACCCAAGGGGGGCCAAATTTTAACCTCAACTCCTTTGGAAAAGTTCATTTGATTACGCTTTGGTAAGAAAGGATTTAAGGTCAAGGAAGGTAGTGTATGAGCTGTCAGTGTGCAGGGTGAGAAAGGTGGTAATGCAATGATGCACACTCCTTCCATGCATGAAACCATGCAACCGGGGAGACAAAAATTGTTTGATTCTGTACATGAGACGATTAAGAATCATTCTCTCAAATGTTTTACACAAACAGCTAGTAAGAGATATTGGGCGAAATGCATTTTGTTGATTGGGCTTAGGAATTGGAATGATGAGGCTGTGGAAAATTTTATAGGGTGCTTATCTGTATGTACCTCAACATTATATACATACAAGTAATCTCATTGGGAGACAACCATATTGTTTATCGTAGTCACCCCGTGTAGACATGTGAGAAAACTTAAACCACCTCTGGTCAACCAAATCTTTCAGTGGGCTGCAGAAAACAATATGAAGTTCAACGATGAGAAATTTCAATTACTCAGATATGGTAAACATGAGGAAATTAAATCTTCATCAGAGTACAAAACAAATTCTGGCCACGAAATAGAGCGAAACACCAACGTCAAAGATCTGGGAGTGATTATGTCGGAGGATCTCACCTTCAAGGACCATAACATTGTATCAATCGCATCTGCTAGAAAAATGACAGGATGGATAATGAAAACCCTTAAAAAACTAGGGAGGCCAAACCCCTCAGTTTGACATCTTCAGGTCACTTGTTCTATCTAGGCTGGAAATATTGCTGCACTCTAACAGCACCTTTCAAGGCAGGTGAAATTCCCGACCTAGAAAATGTACAGAGAACTTTCACGGCCCGCGCATTAACGGAGATAAAACACCTAATTACTGGGAGCGCTTGAGGTTTCTAAACCTGTATTCCTGGAACGCAGGAGGGAGAGATACATGATTATATACACCGGGAAAAAATCCTAGGGGGACTAGTACCGAACTTGCACACGAAAATCACTCATACAAAAGCAAAAAGACTTGGCAGACGATGCAACATCCCCCAATGAAAAGCAGGGGTGTCACTAGCACGTTAAGAGACCAATCAATAAGTTTTTCAGGGGCCCGAGACTGTTCAACTGCCTCCCAGCACACATAAGGGGGATTACGAACAGACCCCTGGCAGTCTTCAAGCTGGCACTGGACAAGCACCTAAAGTCAGTTCCTGATCAGCCGGGCTGTGGCTCGTACGTTGGTTTGCGTGCAGCCAGCAGCAACAGCCTGGTTGATCAGGCGCTGATCCACCAGGAGGCCTGGTCACAGACCGGGCCGCGGGGGCGTTGACCCCCGAAACTCTCTCCAGGTAAACTCCAGGTGACTACAGGTGGCCCCTCGACCCTCACAATCTTGTCCACATCTATCCGAGACCAGTATAAATTGGGTAGCACCCTCAAGCACGGCGCTACTAATTAATTGTGGACTGTATAGATTATATTAGTTTAGCTGAATGAAGGGGGGGGGGGTAGGATACACATGGATACATCCATCAAGGAAAATTAATATAATATTATTAATATAATATTCAAGAGGTTGCTAGTAAAATTGCAGTAAATCAACCATTCAAATCATTATGAAGCTGTGTGTAGTCTGTGGTCAGTCAAACAAACGGGCTTCCATATGGATAAATTGTCATTTTTGTGGAAATTGGTGTCACGCTCCTTGTGCAGATATCCCAGAACTAGCTACAAGCAGTATTAAAACAGAGAAGTGTTTTTGGGTATGCCCAAATGAGGAAAATCTGTGGACTAAAATCACAAGGGTATTAAAAGAGGATAACATCAAAGCTGCTTTCATAGAAAACCTGGAAGCTTTCTACAACGATGGGAACATAAAAAGTCTGGGCTGAATGGTACTGCCATTGATACTGGCCATGTAGTCACAAACTGTAAGGCTGGAGGTGATGTCCTGGTAGTCAGTAAATGTGGGGCTGATAGTGCTGTCCTGGGAGACATTTAATGGTAAAGCTGGGGGGTGCTGTCCTGGGAGACAAAAATGGTGAAGCTGGAGATACTGCCCTGGGAGACAGTAATGGTGAAGCTGGAGATTTTGCCCGGTAGTCGGGAATTATACGCAGGAAGGAATACATAAAAAATGACCTATAGGGGACAGGAGCCTAGTAGGGAAACAAGTGTAGTCAAAGATAAGATAAAACCAATATTGCAAACTAGAAATACCGCAGGAAATAGCAAACAAGAGGACTCCAATAGCAATAGTGGGGGATAAATTACCAAAAACAATGGTGGGAGCTCCATTTTTTGGTGCTGGGGAGGATAGGAATAAGAAGGGAAAACATGCACAACAGGGAATACAGTCACAGAAACCAAGGCAAACGGAAACCAAGCCTGTGCACATACTATGCACTTGGTATCTGCTGGCATGGGAATCTGGGAAAAAAGATGGGAATGCAAACTAGACCACCCTAGAAAATGCCATGCCCATATGACAACGGAAAAATGCAAACTCCCTTCCTGTAAGCTTTTTCACCCTAAAAATGTGTACCTCTTCAGTACAGGAAAGACTGTGCTATAACTTAAATTGCCGGGCTTTACCATTCTAAAGGGGAAAAAAAGATACAAAAATCCAGGCCATGGGGAAACCTGGGTAGCCACAGCCACTCAAGAGGGAGAGGTTTTTTAGTGCCAGGAAGGAAAAAAAAAATGGCAGGAAATGGCAAAAATCGTTACACCAAATCCAGTCATTCCTGGAGTGGAACCACAGTCGAGGGCCCTCCACTCCAAACCAACAGATACAGATACTAATGCCGGAAAAAAAAAAACCCCCAGTACCAACAATACCACCAGTCCGATAACATTCTTTTTGCAAATATACAGGGTCTAAAGCCAGCAACAACAACAAAATCCCTTTTCATCCGTGGACTGCTTGCAGAGGCAAAGGCAATGTTCGCGGCTTTCACTGAGACCCACATAAAGGATCACTTGGACAACGAAATATGGATCCCAGGTTACAACCTATACAGATGTGACAGAGTGAACAGGCAAAAGGGGGGGGGGGTTGGCCTGTACATTGCAGAGTCACTTGTTTGCACAGAAACTGCTTAATGCCTCAAATGACGTAGGGGAAATTTTTAGCAGTAAAGGTCGAGAACCAAAACCTAGTCATTGTGGTAGTCTACAAGCCTCCGGATGCAACATCCCAGCAATTCCAGGAACAGCTGTTAAAAATTGACCACGGGTCTGGAAAATCTTCCAGCTCCTGCACCCAACATCTTCCCTTCTGGGGGATTTCAACTTAAGGCACCTAAAATGGAGGAATATAGTAAATAATTTTGTTGCAGTAATAACACCAGGAGGCAGCTCTGATGAAAACTCACACTCACACGAGCTTTTAAATCTCTGCACAAAATTAAATTTTAAAAACCAGCAAATAATAGAGCCTACTAGACTGGAGAATACACTAGCCCTCATCTTCACTAACAATGATGATCTGATAAGAAATGTCACCATATCAAAAACAATATACTCAGATCACACATAATTGAGGTTCAGACATGTATGCGGGGAAAGCCCCAGGACCGACAAAATGAGACTAGTCCAAGGGGAGCATTCCCCAAAATTCAACTTCAATAAAAAAAAAACATAAAGTGGGACCAAGTAAACCAAGTCCTAACCGATTTTAAGCTGGGAAGATATATAAGCAACACAGACCCAAATTTCTTGCCTAGAACAGATTAACTCGGGCACTCGATGTATGCACAAGGCTTATTCCTCTAAGAAAAAGGAGGAGATAGATGTAAAATAGAAAGAGACAGGCGCTCCCTTTACAGGTGACGGAAAAAAAGAATAACAGAGCGGCTAAAAGAGGTCAATATATCTGAAATGCGCAGGGAGACACTGGTCAGAGAAAATAGCAAACATCGAACTTAAGCTAAAAGAAACCTTTAGGAGCAGGAATCGCGGGAAGAACTAAAAGCCATAATGAAATCGAAAGAACCCAAAGTATTTCTTTCCTATGCCAAATCAAAATCGAGAACAACGTCCAGTATTGGGCCCCTACTTAAACAAGATGGATCCTACACAGATGACGCAAGGAAATGAGTGAGCTACTCAAGTCCCAATATGACTCGTTTTTTTGCAAGCCGCTAACCAGACTGAGAGTCGGAAGTCAAAATGAATTTTTTATGAGAGAGCCACCAAAATTTGATTAACACAAGCCTATCCGATGTTACCTGACGCCAAATGACTTCGAACAGGCGATAAATGACTTTCCCATGCACTCTGCCCCCGGGCCCAGACTCATGGAACTCTGTGTTCATCAAGAACTGCAAAAAGCCCCTATCACGAGCCTTTTCCATCCTATGGGAGGGGAGCATGGACACGGGGGTCGTCCCTCAGTTACTAAAAAAAAAACAGACATAGCCCCACTCCACAAAGGGGGCCCGTTAAAGCAACAGCAAAGAACTACGACCAATAGCACTAACATCCCATATCATAAAAATCTTTGAAAGGGTCCTAAGAAGCAAGATCACCACCCATCTAGAAACCCCTCAGTTACACAACCCCGGGCAACATGGGTTTAGAACAGGTCGCTCCTGTCTGTCTCAACTACTGGATCACTACGACAAGGTCCTAAATGCACTAGAAGACAAAAAGAATGCAGATGTAATATATACAGACTTTGCAAAAAACCTTCGACAAGTGTGACCATGGGTAATAGCGCACAAAAATGCGCGCTAAAGGAATAAAAAGGAAAAGTCGGTCGATGGATCTATAATTTCCTCACTACAGAAACACAGAGAGTAGTCGTCAACAGAGTAAAGTCGAGGCAGCTACGGTTTAAAAGCTCTGTTCCACAGGCACGTACTAGCTCCCATCTTGTTCCTCATCCTCATATCCGACATAGACAAGGATGTCAGCCCCAGCACCGTGTCTTCCTTTGCAGATGACACCCGAATTGCTGACAGTGTCTTCCATTGCAGACACTGCAAGGCTCCAGGCGGACATCAACCAAATCTTTCAGTGGGCTGCAGAAAAACAATATGAAGTTCAACGATGAGAAATTTCAATTACTCAGATATGGTAAACATGAGGAAATTAAATCTTCATCAGGTCAAACAAATTCTGGCCACAAATAGAGCGAAACACCAACGTCAAAGACCTGGGAGTGATTATGTCGGAGGATCTCACCCTTTAAGGACCATAACATTGTATCAATCGCATCTGTAGAAAAATGACAGGATGGATAATGAGAACCTTCAAAACTAGGGAGGCCAAGCCCATGATGACATCTTCAGGTCACTTGTTCTATCTAGGCTGGAATATTGCTGCCTTTTAACAGCACCTTTTAAGGCAGGTGAAAAATTTCCGACCTAGAAAATGTACAGAGAACTTTCACGGCGCGCATAACGGAGATAAAACACCTCAATTACTGGGAGCGCTTGAGGTTTCTAAACCTGTATTCCCTGGAACGCAGGAGGGGGGAGATACATGATTATATACACCTGGAAAATCCTAGAGGGACTAGTACCGAAACTTGCACACGAAATCACTCACTCGAACGCAAAAGACTTGGCAGACGACTGCACCATCCCCCAATGAAAAGGGGGTGTCACTAGCACGTTAAGAGACCATACCCTTTAAATGTTTAGGGGCCCCCAGACTGTTCAACGCCTCCCAGCACACATTAGGGGATTACGAACAGACCCCCGGCGTCTTCAAGCTGGCATGGACAAGCACCTAAAGTTCAGTTTCCCATCACCTGGGCTGTGCTCGTACGTTGGTTTGGTGCAGCCGCCAACAAGCCTGGTTGAAAAGGAGCTGATCCACCAGGAGGCCTGGTCACAGACCGGCCGCGGGGCGTTGACCCCCGAAAAATCTCTCCAGGTAAACTCCAGGTATAATCCCCCAAATTACCAGATGTCTCTGGTGTCACTTGATGTAGCGATCACTCATAACCTATTAATTACAACATACCAACTGGCCAGCATTTGTCTTTCTAAACTAGAAGGGTTTTCTTAACTGTGGGTGATTTTACTCCTTATTTCTCCATTCCCATCTCATTTCCCAAAGTCCTGCACACTGACCACGGTTCTTTTCGGCAGACGAGGTATCCCTTTGGTTTGCCCCGGTTAGAAGTCGTGATTCCATAAGCTTCATTATCCTCGGACGAGAGTCACACGTTCACTCGGGCAGGGCGATCTATTTCACATCCCGCATTCTCTTAACTCAAAGTTATTATCATGATTACATTACATTCCAAGACGATTTTAAAGCCAAACTATTATACCATTGGGTCATCCATTAAGATTGGGCCGTGAGCGGGGATTAACACACGGTATTTCCCCTGGACACACACCCTGGCCGTGCACCTGTCACACCCAGTCGAACATTTTTCACTATTTTACCCCTTTTACGGTGGTCCCGTAAATACGTTCCCTCACTCTTCACTAGGGACAGTCACGACACTTATTATTATGAATTGAGGCCTATATTGATCCTTAGGCCGCGTGCACGCCAGTTTCCTCATTCCCGGTTTTCTCAGCCTCCTCACCCATTCAAAACACTCCCGCCACCTCCTGCCCCAGTCGACCCCCACCCCCCTGCACATCTGCGCAGGCGCAGGGGGGAACCCAGCTGGTTCCATTAAAAATGCAAATACATTTTGCCCCAAAATCAACACATTAAACACTTATTAGGCATATAGCTTCGGAAATTAATAATTTCCACACTGCGGCGGGCCCAGAAGTCGTTGTTAGATGACTTAAATTGCGTCTTCCTCCAGGGACGATTCCAGCCCTCTCTAGATTGCGCTGCTGTTTTCCTAGTGGGTCTTACTACAGTTTTTCTTGCATTACCCGGTCAGTGTCTTCAATATCACTCTTGTCACTTTCCCTTAGATTTCCATCTGCACTGGATTGAACACCATTTAATTCTAAGGGAATTAATTTATTAATGGTACGCAAACTTTCCTGACCACAAACAAACACTTTGACGTTTTAACAACACCTTGTGCATCTGGGTATAATGTAACTACCTTGCCCAGAGGCCACAATGTTCGATGTTGTTCAGTATCAATTAACACAATGTCACCTGGTTGAATGTTCTGTCGGTTTACTGCCTCTGGCGCCCCATAAAAGTGTTCAGTAGTGTAAGAAGATATTCTTTACGCCACACATCGACCAATGAATAATTACCTTTTTTAACATCTTGAACTTATCACTCAACACAGTCACGTTATTGTAATCCTCATCATTTCCCCTCGGGATTATCTCTATAGATAGGTGCAAGCTTTAACCTTTGCCCACTAATCAGCTTAGGTAAGGAAGAATCCTATTCATATCAAGGGGCTAAGGAGGGACAAATGACTGGAGCGGTGCTCACCGTAATTTCGACAGGAGCAAATATGTGCCTTTTGCACCGGCCAGTTAATTTTGTCCACCAGCAACTTGGCCCTTTAAACCACGATAAAGCACTCACAAATTTTTCATAAGTCAAGCCTCGAGACAAGAAGTCAGCTGGATTCTCGTCACCAGGAATGTGATTAAAGGTTAACATATGCGCCCAAATGTTATATTTCTCCTGCATTTGATTGATTTCAGCGACTCTGTTTTGTACATACACAATCTTACTGTTACCTTTACGAATCCATTGTAAGGATACCTCGTTATCAGACCAAATTACGGTGTCGCTGATATTTATCTCTCGCAATTTATTTCTTATATAATTGGCTAATTTGACACCTACATAAATGGCCGTTAATTCCAATGAGGAAAGGTGCGTGATTTGATTGGAGCCACCTTAGCCTTAGACATAACAAGAGAAATGGCACTATTACATTGAAGGTAAGCGATGTCCATATGCTAATTTCGAAGCATCGCAAAAATGTGGAGTACATTTTCCATCTTGACTGGCCACATTATGTGGGAATTCCAAACATTGGTAATTTTACATATTCACCTATTAGTTCTTCCCACCTTTCAACAAATTCCTCAGGTAGGGGTTTTATCCCAAGCACCTTAAGCTTCCATGCTTCTTGTATCAACAATTTTCCTCTTATGGTAAGTGGGGACACTAAGCCTAGTGGATTGAGCATTTTGAAACTTCCGCAAGTAAGACTCTCTTGGTTAATTTATTGGGCATGCTGTAGTTTTTTAGACTTTAACGATAACAAGTCTCCCTCTGTGTCCCAAGTCGTCCCAGCACTTACTAATTTGGGACACTTCAACTCCCGGGTTGTCTTTATTTATTTGGGAAACCCCTTTAAAAATGGACGAATTACTGTTCCATTCCCTCAGGGGCATATTTGCACCCTTTCATTATTTCATTAGCCCCTGCGTATTGCTCATTAGTTCCTCTTCAGTAGACGTCACCCCCAGGAAATTGTCAAACCCCAAAATTGTTTACCCATTACTCCACTCAGTGGACCACCCGTACGCTTAAGGGTGCATTTATCGTTGCCTGGAGTAGGAACGGACTGGAGGTAGCACCAAACAATACACTCCTGAAGCGGGAAAAGTCTTTAGGGGACTAAGTGGGTCCTAGGATTCTCGGGCCATAAGAACCTAGTGCAATCCCCGGGCAGCCTCCTGCAGACCCACTCTCAGGAAAGCTTTACTTATGTCCGCCGTAAAGGCATAATTCTTAACCTGAAGTTTAATAATATGTCTCCCAGTTTTTCCGTCAACGACGGACTGTCATCAAACAGTCATTCAAACTAGGTTTCACTTTTATTACTCCTGGCACTACAATTAAACACAATCCTCAGAGGAGTGGTCTTAGAATCCTTCTTCACTCCGTGGTGTGGCAAATAGTGGACCATAAATCTGGGCTTGCTCGGGAGGTACCTCCTCTATGAAATTATTAGTTAACTGCTCATTAATTATATCATCGTAAGCAGTCAACAGTTCTGGTGTCTTGCTCAATTCGTGGAGCTGAGCCTTTAATTGTCCATACGCCATCCCGGTAATTAGTTGGTAGGTCTGGATGGTTCAGCTTCCACGGAAGTCTCACCCAGTATTGTCCAGATTCAAATTTAACATCCTTCTGGTATTGTTCTTGAGTAAAGGAATCATCTGGACTTTCTTCATTTACATTGATCCCTATGCTGTCCAATTCCCATAATTTATACACAGGTTCAACTTCATCCTCTATTGAAGTATATTTATATGGGGTGATACTTCTTTAGTAAGACACACCGTAACTGTATTTTTGGCTTCCTCCCGTCATTCATTATCAGTACGAGGGAAAGCCTGCCATACATCACGTGACCTCCTGCGGTCCTTAGAAGGGTGACTCCCCATTTCTTTGTCATACCCTTTACAAAGGTGGCATAATGGTCACTACCTATAAAATATCTATTGGCCCCACAGAATCATTTTTTTTTATACCAGAAGGTTTCCAAATTTACCTTACTTGAAAGCCCTTTTAGTTTGCGTTACCAAGCCCTATTGTAGATTTTTCTCTGGGAGCCTATCCACAATTACGGCATTAATACGTTTTCTCTCAATTGGGCCCAGCCTGACAGTTACATAAACAGTGTCGTATGACTGGGCCTTCTTATTCGAGAGAATTCAAAATTTTAAAAACAAATTCAATTCAAATTCAAAGTTTATTCTCTATAAGAGATTCAATGTGAGGGTTTTCAGAATTTGGTTATGTTTGGGGTTTTCATGTAGTAAAATTGTGATTACGAGTGTACCACTAGAACGCTTAGCATGGCTAGGCATTTCGGGCATACTTAGTTTTATTCTTAATTGTAAAATATTACAAATTATGAGGTAAGTTGGTATTAGGCTAAGTGACTAAATACTAGTTTGTGAGTTTGCAATGTGAATGCTTTTGTTTTGGCACAGTACATAGTTTCAGTATTGGAGTATCACAGGATTCATTATTTTAAGACTGAGATTAATATTTCTGTTTATGGTCAAATGAGTGAGTGAGTGTAAGTGTGAACCACCAGGTGGTATTCGTGTAGTTAGTTGACGGGGTGTATCAGGGAGATAAGATGTTTTCTAATGGTAGTTTTGAAGGTGATGAATGTGTCTGCAGTTCTAGAGTTCTCAGGTAGGGTATTCCAGATTTTAGGGCCTTTGACATACATTGAATTTTTGTAACGGTTTAGTCGGACACGGGGAATGTCATAGAGATGTTTGTGTCTGGTGTTATGCCTGTGGGTTCTGTCACAACTATCAAGAAAGCGTTTTAGGTCAAGGTTGATATTAGAGTTTAAGGCCCTGTAGATGTAGATTGCACAGTAGTAAGTGTGGATGTACTGAACTGGGAGTAAGTTTAGATCTATGAAGAGTGGGGGGTTGTGTTGCCAGGGATGGGATTTAGTGATTATTCTTACTGCAGCTTTTTGTTGGGTTATTATTGGCTTTAGGTGTGTTGCTGCAGTTGATCCCCAAGCACAAATAGCATAAGTGAGGTATGGATAAATAAGTGAGTGGTATAGTGTGAGAAGGGCTTTTTGCGGCATGTAGTATCGTATTTTGGAGAGGATCCCAACCGTTTTGGATATTTTTTTTGGCTAATGCTGGATATGGGGCTGAAATTGGGGTTGTTGTCAAGGTAAAAGCCTGGGTTTTTTCCCCCATTATTCGGGGAAATTAAGTGTTGTCATCTAATTTTAAATTTTTGTGCATCTCCTGCTCTGCTCCAAACAAATTTAAGTAGGTTTTGTCATTTTTAAGCATAATTTTATTGGCTGTCATCCAAGTCATATTTAATCGCCCCTCATTCACTATGGTTTTTAGGTGGCAAATTGGGGTGAGAGATGACAAATGTGTCATCAGCAAAGAAAAGGGGGTTTCAGGTGAGGGGATACTTTTGGAAGGTCACTGATGTATATGGGGAAGACAGGGACCAAGGACATTCCGGGGAACCCATTCAAGTGGCCTGTTGCTGGCTGTGTCTTTAATGGTGGTACTGATACCTATTAGTAATGTAAGATTTGAAATGCAAGCGCATGGCCTTTACCGTAGTGATCAATTTTTGGGGGTGGGATGTCGTGGTCTACGTGTAAAAAGCTTTTCTTGGGCAATAAAAATTCCTATGGTTTTCCCTTTTTTTCCAATGCTGTGAAAAAGCGATCAGCATTTTTATGATTGCATCTTTAGGCTTTTTATTTTTCCTGAATCCAAACGGCAGGGTTTAGATTTTTGAGCCTTATAAAAAAAAAAGTCTCCTGTGCACGGTTTCCAAAGATTTTGGATGCAATGGGGAAGTTAGATAATTTGGGCCCATAGTTGTTTTAAATCTGTAGGGTCACCACCTTTATTATTTGGGTAACCTTTGCCATCTTGAGTAGTTTCGGGGGGCTAGTCTCTATTGACTTGTTAAAAAGTAAAGAAATAGCATGGGGAAAGGGCTGGGGCCCCGCTTGTCAGTAAAGGCTTGAGTTAGCAGGATCTCCCATTTGTTCGTTTTTGAAGGACTTTTTATCCCCGATCCCGTAAAGCGTTACAGTTTTTTATTTACGCCGTTTATCATTATCACCACTCCAACACAGGCAAAACTACCTCACTAGGGCCTCATTTCCACGTTACGAAACTTTCGTTTGGGTCTGTTGTGTCCGGGTTATTATCACTTCTCATTGTTACCACATTCGATTAGATCCGCCCTTACACTAGCTAGTGGTGTCTTCCCTTGTTTCACTGTAACAATAGTGCAAGTTAGCACGGCAATCCCCTTACATTTTTGATTTTCCCAGACACCTGATAACTAGCAAGCCTTCCAATCTTTCCCTTTTAAAATCCCTATTATGGCATTACAGTTCTTTGAGAAATGAGACCGTTTCAGAAAATCAAAAACCCCCTTTTTTCCTGACCTCTTATCAACTGGGGTATCTTATTGTGGTTCCCCCCCTCTTCTTGGGTGTGGAGAAACCCCTTTACTGGGCCCCTGCATTTATACGTGCCTACGTAACCCGTTTATAGGTCCCTTAGGTTATTGAATAGGGTAAGGTTTTCCCCTTTGTGGAACTTCAGGTCACTGGGTCTGTAGACGTGTATTCCCAGAGGTAAAGGGTTGGGGTCGAGTTTGGGCAATTGCTCTTGCAGTCCCACCTTATTTCTTCCAACCTGAAGTAACCCCTTTTGATATAGTTAGATAAACCCCTCTCCTCTTTTGTTCAATTTTTTTCTAACAAGGGCCCCAACAACCCTCTGCTCCCTCCCGATCAATTTATTTCCAAGGTCTTTAAAAGTGCTTTCTATTTGATCCTAAATTGCTGTAAGCTTTGGGGTTTGCGGGT
>NC_069400.1:54077922-54111984 GCF_026875155.1 Cherax quadricarinatus
GTTTGTGGTTAACACTTTATAAAATTTTAAACAATAAAGTTAACACATACCACTTTCGTGTGGTTAAAAACTTTATCAATATTAAACAATAGAAAATTTTAACATCATACCAAATTCGTGTGGTTAAACCCCTTAACAAAATTAAAACAATAAACAATTTAAACTATACCCCTCTCGGTGGTTAAACCATTAAAAATTTTTTTTTTTTTTTAAAACCCAAGGTTTTAGTCATCGGGTTTTAAGTTACCTTTATGCAGTAAAACAAACCAAGATTCCAAATTCATTTTTCATCTCCTTCCACTCAAATTAATAACCCTCCCACCTCCACACAAAAAGAAGCCAAAACCCAAACCACCCCCCATCCCCCCCCGGTAAGGACCAACCCTTTTGCCCCCCCCGGGGTTTCATGAGGGGAGGCCCCCCAAGTGAGTTTCCCGGAAACCCTCCGAAAAGCTAATACCCACCCCCCCCCATGGGACGTGCCTTTTCCACACAAACTTAAAAAAAAATTCACTGCAACCCTTTTTTATCCTCAACTCCCCTAACCTCCCTCACCCCCAAGATTATGTAAAAACCCGTCATAACATACATTAAGGCTCTACCCCATCCCCGGACCCCATTACATCCCTTTAAAGGGCCCTTGGGAAGGGCCATTCCCCCCCCAAAATCTGATAACTCTCCCATCCATAACCTCACCCCCCCCAAAGAGGGACAAAAATATACTCATAAAAAGCCGTTTCGATGTCCCCACAAGGGAACATGGTTTTCCCCTCTCCAAGACCCCTTTACAAACACTCCCTAGAGGCCCCAATATTTCCCCCAGAAAACGTTCTAACCTTTGTACCCCCCGCTGGTATTCTAAGCAAACCAAACTTCCCCCAATTTTCTTATCCATCATATGTTGGATATACAGCAAGCCCCTGTAAGACACCCTTGCCCCCCACAGCAACCACCAAACATTTGACCTTTAAAGGGACACCTGTTTTACTGTAATAAAACCCTAACATGTCCCCACAATACCTCAAAAACCCTTCCACACCACCATTTTCCCCTGCATCCTCCCTTTCCCCACCTACCCTATCCCTTGTTCCCCCCGCCGGGAAAACTTTGTTTAATATATAAAACCCTTCTCATGACCCCAAAGACTAGGCCAAGACCCCCCCTCTCCCCTCCGTATCACCCCGTCCTTGCCAACCATGCCCTCCCAAACCCCCCCATACCTTAGAACCTTCCTCTGGATTTCTGCATATCCTCTGTCGTAAGGAACACCTCACCATCCCCCCCTTACTGTAAACCCCGGGTTGACCACTAAAACTCTCTGCTGTAAGTTACGTCCCTAGCCCTTAAGCCTTTCTGCCTACCCAAAACCCCTGCTCGAAAACAAATTCTGAATTTATTTTCCTACTTCCTGCACTTCCGCATGTCCCATATTCCCAAACCAAAATTCGCCCCACTACTGACCCCCAAACCCCCTTTCCCCCAATCCCCCTCCCCCCAACCCCCCCCACCTCAATAGTCTCGACTTCATTAAAATTTAAATTCCCTCCCCCCCCCCAAAAAAAAAACCCCCCTTTTTTCTCCCTTCCCACGAGTATTTTCTACCCCCCAACCCCCCCCCCCCCCCCCCAAAACCCTTTTTTCCCCCCCCCCCCCCCCCCCCAAAAACCCCCCCCCCCCCCCCCCACCCCCCCCCAAACCTCCCCCCCTTGGGGCCCCCCCCCCCCCCCCCCCCCCCCCCCCGGGCCCCCCACCCCCTTTTCCCCCCCCCCCCTTTTCCCCAAAAAACCCCCCAACCCAAACCCCCCCCCCCCAAACCCCCCCCCCCACCCCCCCCCCCCCCCCCCCCCCCCCCCCCCCCCAAAAACCCCCCCCCCCCCCCCCCCCCCCCCAACCCCCCCCAAAAAAAAAACCCCCCCCCCCCGGGCCCCCCCCCCCCTCCCCCACCCCCCCTCCCCCCCCCCCCCCCACCCCCCCCCCCCCAAATTTTTCCCCCCCCCAAACCCCAAAAAACCAAAAACCTTTCCCCCCCCCCCCCCACCCCCCCACCCCCCCCCCCCCCCCCCCTCCCCCCACTTCCCCCCCCCCCCCCCCCCGCCCCCCCCAAACCAAAACCCCCCCCCCCCCGCCCCCCCCCCCCCCCACCCCCCCCCCCCCACCCCAAAAATCACCCTTCCCACCCCCCCCCCCCCACCCCCCCCCCCCCCCCCCCCCCCCCCCCCCCCCCCCAAAAAACCCCCCCCCCCCCCCCCCCCCCCCCCCCCCCCCCCCCCCCCCCCAAACCCCCCCTTAAAACCCCCCCCCCCCCCCCCTTCCCCCCAAAAACCCCAAACTTTTCCCAAAACAAATTTTTAAAAAAATCCCTATTAAACCAATCATACGCTTTAAAACCCCAAATTTCTAAAACCCAAGTTTTTTTCCCCCCGGTCAGTCCTAAAATAAAATTCCTTTGTGACAAAGCCCCCCCTCATACTTTTTCCCGGGTTTGCCAAACTTTTCCCCCCATTTTCCACTGATCCTAAACCCTTTTTTATTATTCCCCCAGAATTTTAGCAAAAATTTTTTTTTAATTCACACATTAAGGATTTTCCTTAATAATTTCAATACTTTCCCCAAATCCTTCTTTTTCGGCCCAACAAAAAAAACGACCCCCCTTTTTTCCGGGGATTTTCCCCCATCCTCCAAACTGCCCCACATATGATTCAAAGCCCTTCCCACAAACCCCATCCCTAATGCTTTCCCCAAATAAACTCTTAAAAATCATTGGGAAATTTCCATCAATCCCCGGCGTCTTCCCCTTCCTCTTTCCCGAAAAACCCCCTCCCCCCCCCTCCCCCTCACTAATACAAACCCCCCAACTTTTCCCCTTTTCCTTTTGGGCCCAAAAACCAATTTGTATTCGGCAAAACCCCCAACTACCTCCTCACTGACAATTTCCCTTTGTTCCTCCTCCATTTCCCCCCTAAACCAAAAATTTCAGCTAACCACAATATCATCTGTATGGGGAAAAGACCTTGACCCACCACAAAACCCCCCCCTATCACGCCCAATTAGATGCCTATGGTAGTCACCATTTTTCCCCTTTTCCCTAAAATTTTTCGGGACATAACCGATGGCGATCCCCCTTTAAACACCTCAAAAATTCCTGCCCAAACTCAAATGAAATTAAACCTTTCATTATGTAATCCTTAAAACCCCTACCCCTTTAAAAAACCCAAACCACCTCACCTCCCCCAAAACTCCCCTTCCCCCCCCCCGTCGTAAACGCTTTCGCTGCCCCCCAAGGTTTTTTTTTTGCAAACCATATCCCACGTGCCTGTTACTTTCCCGTATCCAAAAAAACTCTGCTATACCTGTTTTTTCCCCGCTCTCCCACCAGCCCAACCCCAAAATCCATCCCCCCACCCCTACCCCCCCAGCAATCTCCCCTTTCCCCTAAAAGGATGACCTTTCCCATCCCCTCCTGGGGGAAGCCTCCATTAAAAGCCCTCATTCCCCTCCCACCCTATCCCCTGCATTACATATACCCTATCTAACCTCGCCCCAAATTCCCACAATAAAAACGGTGCCCCCAAACCCACCCCCCCCTACCCCCCACATTACAACTCCTACATCCCTTAAACATCCCTTCCCCGGCCCCAAAACAAAATCCTGCCCCCCTCGGGGACAATCACCATACCTAATCACAAAAGTTCCAAAACCCCCAAGTACAGTTTTGGAAAGGAAACCCCCCAAATAAACAGCAAAAAAATCACGAACAAAAAACAACTTTGACTCCAACAAATTTTTACATCCCCTTTTATACCCCCAAAGAAAAAATACTCTCCTCACCCCCCAGTGCCCATCTACCCCTTTCAACCCTCCCCCCCCCTCCCAACCCATGACTCCCCAATGGGCTGGTTCCTTTACAGCTTTTCTGGGTTTTTCCCCCCCCCTTTTTTTGCAAAAACAAACTGACAAACCCTTTTATAACCCCTCAAACTCAATTCACTCCCTAACCCTTTGGGTTTTTCTCCCGCAAAAAAAAAAACTCCACATAAAACCCTTTGTTTAAAAACCCTCAACCAAAACCCTTTTTACCTCAGTTTTAAAACCCTTTTAATTTTTTTGTGCACACTTGAAATTTTCCAGAAAAAGGGGGGTTACCCCTATGCCGCTGTTTTTTTACTCACTTCAAACCTTTTTTCATACCTGTACCAATTTTTTTTCTTTTTTTTTTAAAAAACCCGTTTCCCCCAGCCCCACCTTGGGGGCCCCCCCCCTGTTTTTCCCCCGGTTTCACCCCCTCCCCCGTTGCCCTTTTTTCCCACAATACCCATGACTTTTTTTCCCCCGGGTCTCTGCCCAGGGGGTTAAATTTTTATTTTTTATAATCAAAAAGAAGCACTAAAAACCACAAGGGCTAAACAGCGCTGCAGAGTAGGGAAGGAAGCAAGGGAATTGGATGGCAGAAGGGAGGGGGGATGATCAGCAGGTTACAGAAAACAGCAGGGCAGGGGATAGTACAGGGGTAGAGGGTAGCAAGGATTGAAGTAGAAAGGGCTGAAGGTATCAGAATTTGTGAAGTAAGTCAGTCGTTGTCAAAAAGTCAATGAGAGAGTCCGGATGAAGGTGGGTCCATCAGCGAGAAGGGAAGGTAAAGAGAGAGCAGCGGAGCGAAGACGACGACAGAGGTAAATTCTGCGTGCTCGTTGATAAAGTGGGCAGTCCAACAGAATGTGGCTGACTGATAATGGAGCTTGGCAATTCTCACAGAGAGGAGCAAGACGCCTCTCCATGAGATATCCATGAGTAAGACGAGTATGGCCAATGCGAAGACGGGAGAGAGTAGTCTCCCAACCTCGACACTGGTGATAAGAAGACGGCCAGTAACCTATACTCGGTTTAATAGACTGAAGTTTGTTGCCGAGCATAGTAGACCAACGTTGTTGCCAACGGGTGTGAAGGTGGGAAGATATTGCCGCAAAATAGTCCGTAAATAAAATACCTCTATAAGAAACTGGTAGGTCATGTACTGCTGACGGCGCAGCAGTGTCTGCCTGTTCATTGCCCTGTACGTCAACATGACCAGGGACCCAACAAAAAACAATATCTTTATGCTTGGTAAAGATGCGGCGTAGCCAAAGTTGGATACGGAGGACTACGGGGTGAGGTGTATCAAATTTTTGTATAGGCCTGTAAAGCACTAAGGGAGTCTGAGACAACCACAAATGATGACACAGGCATAGATGCAATACGGATAAGTGCTGTAAGGATGGCATATAATTCAGCAGTAAAAATACTAGCCGAAGATAGTAAATGCCCTTGTACGACACTGTCCGGAAACACTGCTGCGAATCCTACGCCGTCAGAAGACTTAGAGCCATCTGTGTACACAGCAATGGCATGAGAATGAGAGTGAAAGTGGTCAAGAAAAAGAGAGCGGGAAGCGACCGTAGACAGTTGGGCTTTCGAGCAAGGGAGGGAGAAAGAACAGACTCGAACAGCTGGAACTCCCCAGGGGGGTAGGGAAAAGTGAGATGCTACATGTACATAGAAAGGTGGTGGTTGAAGAGAAGACAAGAGCGAATGAAGGCGAAGAGAGAAGGGACGGAGTAAACAGGGGCGGCGAACAAATAAAGAATGTCTACTAATATCAGTGACCATTCTATAAATGGAAGGATTGCGGAGATCATGAGAGTGTACATAGTAGCGCAGGCAATGGGCATCACGGCGATCGGATAAGGATTGAACGTTCGCTTCTGCATAGAGGCTCTCGACAGGGGAAGAGCGGAAAGCACCAAGGCATAAACGTAATCCTTGGTGATGAATGGGGTTAAGGCTAGAGAGAGTAGCAGGAGATGCCGCTGAATAGATCTGGTCACCATAATCAAGTTTCGATAAAATAAGGGTGGAATGTAGGCGAAGGAGGGTTCGACGATCAGCTCCCCACGAAAGATGAGCAAGGGTTTTAAGAAGGTTCAGCCGGCTGTGACAAGTTGCCTTCAGAGAGGTAATGTGAGGTTTCCAGGATAACCTACCATCAAAGAGGAGGCCCAGAAACTTGACTGTATCACGTTCAGGATACGGGAGCCATAGAGGTACAAAGGATGATCGGAGATGACAGAGCGTCTAGTAAAAGTGATTTGGTGGGTTTTAGTGCTGGAAATTTAAAACCCCACGTGTGGTGGCCCAATTGGAAACACGGTCGACTGCATGTTGGAGAGAAACTGTAAGGAGGTGACAGTCAGCGCCTGCACAGGCAATAGCAATGTTTATCAACTAGGAGTGATGACCAAATATTTGATGGAAGACTAGAGGCCAAATCATAATAGCAAGGAGAGAAAAGTGTTGTGCTCAGAAACACATCCCTGGGGGACACCTTCAGCTTGGAAAATCCGGGGAAGCACATTATTAACCCAACACGGAAATGCCTGTCAGTTTAAAAAGTTCTTAAGAAGGATGGTAGATTGCCTCGAAGGCCTAGGAGTGGTTGGTAAAATATTTCCTCCAAGTTGGTGTCATATGCCTTTCAAGGTCAAAAAATATGGGGCAATAACTGAGTGGTTATTCGCAAAGGCATTACGAACATACGTATCCAAGCGTAGTAAGGGGTCTATGGTAAAACGTCCCCTTTCGAAAGCCTATTGACGAATGGAGAGACTGTTGTGTGTCTCTAAATACCACACTAACGTTATTTATAGGCGTTCCCTTACTTTGCAAACTGCCCCTGGTAAGAGCAATTTGGGGCGATAGTGGGAGGTTTCATGTCCCGTAGTGCCTGGTTTGCGGGGAAAAGGGAGAACAATGGCGGATTTCCACAGCTGTGGAAGAACTCCTTGGTGACCAAATAATATTGTAAAGGCGTAATAGGACTGCAAGGGTGAACTGATGTAAATGTTGTAGCATACGAATATGAATTTTCGTCGGGCCCAGCTGCCCATGATCGACAAATGAGAGTGTTGCCTCCAGTTCTTGAAGTGTAAAAGGCACATTTACTGTTCTTCTCTGAGAGAAGAAAAGTCCAAGGGTGCTAACTCTCTGGCAGACTTTGAGGAAAAAAATGAGGGGCATAGATGGAGTCCCTGAGAAATGCAGACAGATGATTGCCAATTTCATTGGCAACATCTAGTGGGTTTGCTATATCAACACCGGCAACCCGCAGAACAGGAGCCGGGTCAGGAGAATATTTACCACTCAGTTTTCGTACTTTTTTCCAGACTGCACTCATAGAGGAAGCAGAGGTGATGGTGGAGACATAATCTCGCCAGCAAGTGCGTTTTAGCGTCACGGATGGACACGGCGAGCGATCGCACGCTTCTGTTTAAAATCAAGGAGTCGCTCTGTGGTTCTATTGTACCGGTACCTGCCCCATGCAGCGCGTTTCAAACGTACTGCACGAGCACAAGCAGGAGACCACCAAGGCACGCATTTCTGAGAATGCCTGCCCGAAGTTTGGGGTATAGAATGAGAAGCTGCGGTGAAAACGGAGGACGAGAAGAGGTGTAAAAGCTCATCGATGGAGGACAAAGAAGGAACCTCTTTAAAAACAGTTAGGTGTGAGTAAAGGTTCCAATTTGCCCGATTAAATTGCCAGCGTGGGATGCGAAGAGGTGGCGAATATGAAGGGGAAGTAAGAATGATTGGGAAATGATCACTGTCATGTAAGTCCGGGAGAACAGATCAAGTGAAGTCTAATGAGGCGGAGGAAGAGCAAACTGAGAGATCGATGCAAGAGAGAGTATGAGTCCGAGGATCAAAATGGGTGTGAGTACCTGTATTTAAAACATGGAGGGGGTGGGTGGCAAGAAAAAGCCTCTAAACTGAATTCCACGGGAATCACAGTGAGACCCCCCCCCAGAGGAAATGGTGGGCATTAAAATCACCAAGTAACAGAATCGGTGGCGGTAATGACAAAAAAGGAGGAAAAAATCCGAAAGATAAAGCCCAGAAGGAGAGAGATATAAAAAACAGAGCTTCCACCTATGAAGTGGAAACGGGCTGTGAAAAGCGCGGTATGAACAAATACTGAGTATGGAATACAGGCGGAGAAGAAGGGCATTTTTTTAAAGGGTCCCATCGGGAAAAGGAAACTGAAAAAATACAAAAATTTTAAAAGCCTGAGAGTGAGAAAAAACAGCAGAGTGTATTTTGGCCTTTTAAGAAAACCCCAACGGGGGCAAACTGGGAGAGTAACATCTGAAGCTCACCCCGATTACCCCTGAGGTGCGATATTCCACGAAAAATTGGCCTGATTGGCAATGATAAAGAACTTGAAACCGCAGGAAAGGGTTCCTCGGCTAGAATTTTTAAAAAAAAGTCCACATCGGAGGCTGGAAAAGTTCAAGCATAAAGGAACGGTGCGCGTGAAAAAGGATTTTGCGCAATGAGAGAGGAGAGAAAAGGGGAAAGGGGGTTTCAGTGTCCTTGATGGTTTGGGGTCCTGCAATATATTCAGAATTGCTTCAAGTTTTTTCGGAATTCAGAGATGTCTATGGGGACAATATTGGGAAGGGGGGGGAGGATGAGTAAAGATGGAACTGTATTAGACTGTCCAAAGGTAGGGGGGGGGCGAAAGGGTGGAGGGAACTGGAGAAGGTGGCGGGGGGACAAAAAGGGCAGGAACCTGGGAGGTGGCAGAAAGGAAGAAATTTGGGGGGGAACAGGGGGGAAGGTACTTACGAGGAGGGGGGTAAACCTCTGCATTTGTAACTGAGCCGTGAGGGGGAAGAACGGGACAGAAAAGGGAGGTAAAATGAGGGGTGGAAATGGGTAGGAGGTTTACCGGCCCTTTTTTTTTGATTTTTTGAGAAAGAGGGACGTTGGGAGGAGGTGTGACGGGGGTCTCGTCGATCTGAGGCTTGGGGAAGAGAACCGAAGAAGCGGATTAGATGGGGCGTTGAAGTGGGGAAGTCGACCCGAGGCACAAAAGGATTAATACAGGATGATTAGGGGGAGAGGTAACCACAGAGGTGGGTGTAGAAGAGGGGATACTAAAAGTGGGGGGACGTTTTAAACAGGGAAAAAAAAACAGTGGGAGCTCCCTTGGGGGCGGGATGAAAACTGCCAGGGAAAAGGGAGCCCTCTTCCCCTCTTTGAGGTAACGGATTTCCGCTCGATAAAAGCCCTTTCAACGGCGAGAGTACAAAGGGTGAGCCTCATACATTTAAAGCAAAGGGAGATCGATTGCAAGACATTTTGAAGGTCATCGGCACCACAGATGGGCTTCGGCATAATCTGCAATATTCGCTGGAGGCCAAATCGCCAGCAATTTCACACTGTTGTGGTGAGGGGGTCCCTTTCGAACTTGTAACCGTGTCCGCATATAAACTGAGGATGGAGTTTCGGGTCAAAAATTAAACGAGCCACATTTCAGGGTATGTCTCCCCCCAGGGCAGGAAGAAAGTAAGTGTCTACCTTTAGGGTTGGGAGATCTTGGGTTTCCCGTGTTTTTAGAATGTCGGCCACATGTCTGGAAATTTTTTTTGAACTATGGGATGGGGTGAATGACGGACCACACAAGAATTGAGGGAATGATGTTTTTTTTAAAATGACAGGAACGTATGTATGGAAAGACGAGGAGCTCATGAGCCTGGGGGGCATTCGTAGGGAATGAGCGCATACCACCTTAAGACATGAAAAAAAAAAAATCTTTACCCAAAATGGCATAGGGGTGCCTTGCCCAAATGTGGTCAGAAAATAGGCTAGAGGGAAATTTGGTCGTAAAGTGAAGAATTTTGTCCCCCTTTTCATCTAAAAGACTGGAAAGGTAGTGAAGGACGTGTCGATCATTTTTGAAAGAAAGAAGGGGGAGAAAATACACAGCAGGTAATTGTCGTTTGGGTTTTGGCGGGACCCAAATTGGGCCCACGTTGGGGAACGGGGCCGGGGGTTTTGAAAATTGCTGCACCGTAGGGGAGAGGCCGGGAAACATAGTCAGAGGGAGCGAAGGGGCCAATAAAACGAAGGAGTCAGTCGAGGCCTCAGTCCTGAAGTGGGTGAGGAAAAAAGCACCGGAATAGGTAAAAGGGAAGGAATTTGAAAGTGGTTCCAAAGACAACCCGGGGCAGAAAGGGGTGCGGTTTCAAGAAGGGCCCGGGGGGCCAGGTTCATGGATAGGGCTGCCGGTTAGGTTATTCTTTCTTTTGTTTTTAAAAAAAAAAAGAAAAAGAAAAGAAAATAAAAAAAAAAAAAAGAAAAAAAAAGGGGGGGGCCGGGGGGGAAAAGGGCCTAGGAGGAAAGAAAGGGCCAAAACTCCCTCGCGCCCCCAAAAGGGCCTCAGCACCGCAATTAGGCGATGCAGCATGGAACCCCCCATACCTACCCATCATGCTGTAAAAAAACAATCCGGGGTAGCAACCCCACCGCCGAGCTACCTCGGTGGAAAAAGAGAGGGCGGCCGGATATCCCCACAAAACATACCCCCTTCGGCCCCCACCCCCGGAAACCAAAAGGGGGATTCCCAGAGATACACTCGTCGCCCAAAAGGACACCCAAAGCTACTCCGGGATACCGGAGAGGGATCGGGACATCCCCAGGCGATCCAGATTCCACGGCAAACTACGCCACCGCTAAGAACCTCAACGGAATGGGATGGCCCCCGGTATCCTTTCCCCTACCTAGGAAACTAGCGCGCCTGTGGGAGAAATCCCAAAGGAAAAAAAGAGGAAGGGCAAAAGGGGAGTGGGGAGGAGGAGGAGGAAAGGAAAAAGGGGGAGGATGAGGAGGAGGGGATAGGGGAGGGGAAAATTGGGGGTAATTAGGTTCGGTCTGAGGAAGAAGACCGTAGGTCTAATTCCTCAGACCAAGAGCCTCTTCACCACGCCAAGGAGCCCCCCTTGAAGAGGTGCCCAGGTGTTAAAACCTCATCGAGGTCAAAGCACCGGCAGCCCCTTTTGCGTGGTTCTCACTCACACACAAATCTACCTCCTGCACGTCCTCTTGATGGACTTCCACCACCACTTCCCTTTCCTCTCTATCATTCCTCGAACCTTCACCTGTCCCTGCTGCTCACCATCAGCTGTATCTCACTTGACTTCTCAGGACCATCCCCCCCGGCCACCATCTCGTCGAAGAACTCCTGCAGCACCGCTTTCAGCAACTTCTCCTGGTTAGACTCTTCCACGTCACCGTCCTCAGGCGATGGGGGCCCCTCCCTGTCACCTCCGGGAGGGTTAAACAGGTACCGACCGTCGATACTTCCCGTTCTACCTCTTCACTCCATCGACCACTCGTCACTGATTCCTCCTCTCCCAACCAGGCATAAACTCACATGGTCTCTGCTCCACTGCCAACGTACCAGGAGCCCTGGTAGGCTGCCTTCTAGGACACTGTGCTGCCATATGGTCATATGAGCTAAAAAGTGGGACAGGTCTTTCTTGGCCGACATAGTGTACAAAGACCTGCGTCCTGGACTCCACCAGCATGACGTAGGACGGTATGGGCCTAGCCAACGTCATTTTGAGGGTATAAGAGCCCTCAGGTCGTCCCTATATGGCCCTTCTGTCCATACTCCCATCGTTGCCTGAATGAACTTTACCGTAGTTGTTGAAAACCTCCTGTATACTATACGCTGTCACCTCGAAAGGGACTTTCCCTCACCTTCACCCATGTATAGTACCTGGATACGTCATGCATAACAACGCCCCACTGCCGAGTTTACTGTCACCTTCCTCTCCTGGTACTCTTCAACAGTCTGTCGTAGACGCCGTATGGTTCAGTTTCAGGAATACTTGGTCATCCCATTTAAAGGCAACCCCATGTACTTCCTCGTTGGGGACCCCATAGGCGCCCCTGATGTAGCAGGTAGCAATGTATGATCGTTGCTCCAGTAAGCGTGCCACGTACCAGCTGTATACAAACAGTGTTAATCCGCTTGTCCCACTCTGTACGCCTTTTTGTCTTCTAGTTGCTAAAGGTCACCACCAGAGGGCAGGTGTAGCTACTAGGCGTGCGTCCTCTCTCCCCGGGGTGGAGGACGAAATGAGAGCATTAAGTCTCGACGTGGGGGGTTGGGGAGGAAAGTGTAACCAGAGCTGTGGGATACATTATGGCAGATTATATCTATGTAGTGTGGGGATTGCGGGGCAAACAGGTTACTGAGGGAAGAGGAGGGTTGTTGCGGTAACGTTCTATAAAACGGTATGTAGAAAAAAGGAAATTTATGGGAGGAGGGGGGTGAAGGATTTTTCAGAGGGATATAGGCACTTACATTACGGGTTTTTATTAGACTTGTAGTATACGAGGGAGGGGAGGTATGATTGGAAAGTGTTGCTGTGGCAGGGAATCATGGGTGAAAACAGGGTCGCCTCCCTGGTAATGGATGACAATAATGTTTGCGTGAGTGTTGGGACGAGTGATGCGTGAGTGAATAATATGTGGACAACGGGTGCTAGCACCTGTGGAGCGGGCCCAGGTTTTTGTGTGACATGGACTATACACCTACTATATATATTGCGTGTGGTTAATATTGATTTACGGTTTATGACATTGTAATTTGGAGATTTGCTATAATAATTGCATGTATTTGCTCCAACTTGTTTTTAGGTGCCTTGCACTGCATAGTGTTGATGCTGTGATCATGCACGGTGTCCAGAGATATGCTGTGATTGTTTGTATTAATGTCTGTGCATTATTGTTCGTCACTGGTAGTTGCAATTTCAGTTTTGTTTTGAGAGTAAAGAGTTTAATGTACGTCAGATGGTGTAAATAAAGTTGGGAAAACAGTGGTGTTATAGGTTTTTTGTGTTTAGGTGCATGCTGGGCACAGTTTTCCCATGTGTTACTTATGTCAGGGTTTTATATTTTATGTTGTATTGTACTGTTGTCAATAGCAATTTGTTATGTCCATATAAGCTGTTAGAGCTTGAATGTCATAGATGAAGCTGTTATTGTTTTTAACTTTGGGGATTGCATGTTTAAATGCGTAGAAGCTTACATGTGATGGATTTTTGAGACTAAGTTTATACTTGGCTTTGTAGTCATTTTGTATGTCTTTGTGACTTTTCTATATCATCATTGTTGTGTAATACATATTGTTATGTACTTGAACCAATAAGGGACAATTACATAAAAAATTGTTTTGATCATTGCTGTGTGACATAGATTAGGCAACATTCATTGTTAGCATGTTAGGTTGTAATTTTTTTTTTATATTTTATTTAAAAACCTTACAGCTTGATATTAAATAAGATATAAAATGGGTACAGTAGGTCCTCAATCCTACAAAAACTACACAAAAACCAATTATTAACAACACATTGAAATTTGAGATAAAAGAGGTTTACCCATATACACTCACAAAATTTTTCTATAAAACCCATACTATGATAAACAATATAAACTATAACTATATAAACTATATAAATATAAACTATATAAAACTTTAGATTTGTATAGGTAACATAGTATGACTGACATATGACAAAGGTTCACAACCTTCACAGGAGATAATCAGAGTAATAACCTACATCAAAATCTCAGTTAAACAATTACATGCTCTTCCCAAAAATAACCCTTATACTAAATAAATATTAACAAATTTTACTAAATATTACTACAGCCTTTTCCAACGCCTGAGCACATTATATAAAATCTGAGACTAAACCATACTGTCCCATTACAAACTTTTAACGAGGCATTACAATTTATGGAAGTCATTAGCGTTCCCCTTTCTCGCAGCAACTGGATGAGCACTTTATATAATGCTAAAATAAAGACAGTACACTCGCTAAAAACCCAAAAACACTCAACACAAACATAATTTAAATAACCTCTCATTGAAATTTACAATTATCGCACATGAAATATGCCCAATAAAGGCTAAAAAACGCACAACTCTACATAAGCCCTAAAGCTCTTCACGGTCTTAAAAACTATAATTTTTTACACCATTCACACTTAATACATGAAGAAGGGCATGACGACCCTGACACCATCAAACACAGAATTCTCCATTCGGTACTACGTAAATTTCTTGATATCACCTTTGCTTTTTGTGCCCACTTGCATGCTAACATACACGTATGCCACTCATCTACACCTTCATATACCCACATACACCTTACTCTCACCCCTCCTCAGGAGGGGACCCCACTGTGTCCCCCTGAAAACCCCCTTCCCGCATGTATCCCCAACCCCCCCCTTTCTCACTCAGCCCAAGTCGTAGATTGATGAGAAACCCTAACGTTAACATTCTATACCCTTCCGAAAAATCCTTCTCCCACCTCCCCCCATACAGTTCTCTATTACGACAATCGTACGATAAACCGTTACCGCTAGTACCCGCCTCCGCACCTCACAATTCCCCCTCCCCTCATCACCCACGATATATATATATAATCCACTATTATATAATCCAAAGCTCTTATAACACTCATCGAACCCTCCCACATCTAGGCTTAGTGCACGCAGAACCGACACCCCTCGGCCCCCCACCCCCTGTAATACCCTACTTAACCAATACCTAACCCTCCAGTCCCCCCCAAAAAGTATACTGCATGGAACGCCGTCTCATCCTCCCCACAGATTCCACACCTTCCGCCCACAATTACCCCTCTGATTCTTAAAACCTTCCCCGACGGTAGTATGCCATGCAAAAAGCGATACGTTACCTCCCTTACCCTAGGCTTTAACTTCAACTTGCTAAACCTATACCAAATACTCTTCCATGCATACATGGGGAACAATCCCTCAACTGGTACAACAATCCTGTCTGCAAGCAGCTTACACAAAACCCCTACTTCGAATTTCCTGGGTTCTCTAACCAACATCCCAAAACCCTCAAAATAGTTTCACATTCCCTCACTCCACACCACCATACAACTTACCCAACCTATCATATACTTTTCCAGCTGCCCTCCACTCACACCCTTTTCGCAAAACCTCCCATTTAAGAAACACACATTTAATCCTCCTTCTCAGATCCATCAACCCCAACCCACCCCGGCGCACAGGTAACATTACAACCTCTCTCCTCAGCCAATCGCACCCTTGAACCCACAAAAGTTAAACACTCGTCTCAGAATTCCCACAATCGCCGTCCCTGTTAATGGGAACATGGCTGCTACGTGCGAAACCTTACTATACAATTAATACATTTATCATCGCGCTCAACCTTTGGACGAGCGACGTGACTGAGCTGCCCTCTGCTGTCAGCCGGGACAACTTGGTTTTCTCAAAATGGCAGAGGCAAGGGAAGAAGGGTAAACACTGTCGGGATAGAAGTGGCGTGGGCTGTGCATGCCACTCAGCCCAATTTTATTACCTGCCATCATAGGGACACTGCGGCTTGCCAAGAGAGCTGTATGGTGTACCTTTGAATGGGGCATATAGAATTTTTGTGAAATTTTTTCAATGCAAGTGGATATGAGGACATAGTCGCCCGTTCCAAGATCTCTGGGGTACCAGTGAATCCTGCAGTGACGTAAGGCTACATGATGTTTTCCCGCCATTATACGTGGGTGAAGATAAGAAATGTACCCTTTGAGGCTATGAGGGCAGACCTACGTGCCGGTCTTCGAGAAGTTTGGGACTGTTCATAGGGACATTGGGGAAATGGAAGGAAGGATCGTATTCTGGGAGCCTGAAGGAATTTTTTCCTTAAAAATGACTTTGGGCATCCTATTACTTCTATATTTTCCTAGAAACTTCAGGACTCAAGTATGGTGATTACGCAGGCAACAACGTCCTTCGATTATGCGGGTCCCATGATCACATGGGTGCGCATGGTTAAACAACAGGGTAACAGGCGAAGGAGCAGCATAAGGAGGCATCAGAGGACCTTGAGACGTTGAATTGCCACGACCTGAGTCGGTTTCCCTTTTACAAGGCATTGATTTGGGAGGTCGAGGAGGGCCTTGAGGGAGGAAGAGTGTGAAAATTCCGAGAGAGGGCATGCATGCCGGGCAGGCAACGCGGAGACCAAAGATGTGGTGTCACTGGTAGGACAGGGCCGTGGAGGCTACCATTGTTCAGTCCTCAAAGACCGTTTGGGACCCCAGGAAGGTCACCCGTTGAGGGCTTGTGGGGCCCCGGATGCTGCTGGGGTTTTTTAGGTGGTGGAGGGTGGGGGGCTGTCACAGAGACCCAGGTGAGGCTGGGTTGAAATTGGCATGTGGTGGCGGAAGTGCACGGGGATGGTTCCAGGTGGAGGCGGGGAGAAGGCTCGAGTGTCACGGAAAGAGCCAGTGCCTCGGACGTGGAGATGTTGGATGTGCTCACTCCGGCACGCGTTTGGCAAAAGGTTTGGGCTGAGGGTTGAGCAGGACCTGGGGGTCAAGGGGGAAGGGGTGGTGAAAGCAGACACAGAATGGTGATTGAAGACAAGGGCGTAAAAGGGGAAGGGGAAAAGGTGGTGCAAAAGAAAGGAAAACCCCATTGCAAATTCAAGAGTCTCTCTATAAATGTTAATGGTTGAAATCTAGGAAGTGTGAATGGTTTCATTAGATGTCATTAGGTATGGGGGAGAAGTAGTGTTTGTGCAAGAGCACAACCCCAAGCTGGGTTGTATGTTGATGATTGTGGGGTATACTGTATATGTGGCACACTCAACGAGATTGAAAGGAGGAGTGGCTATTTGGTGAGGGAGGCTAGCCCTTTACTGTACATCATTGTGAGGAGGGGGGTGGGGAGGTTAAGAGTGGATTGGACATGGGGAGAGATAAGTGTCTTTTGTGTGTGGTTTATGGCCGGCGGGGGGGACATCGAGTGAAGAATGAGTTGTACGGAAGTGTTGGTGTATCACTTAGGTCCTTCCCGCATTAGCTGTGGTGGGAGGGGACTGGGAATTTCGTTAAGCCGCAAGGTGTGGAACCTAGGGGGAGCAGGGAAATTGTTCGGCGTTTGAGGGACCTGTTACGGGTGGGGTTGGTGGATGAGAGGGGGGCGGGTGGGGGGTGCAGCACACCCTTTTTGAGGCAGGGGTATGCTGCATGGCTGGACAAAATACGTGACGAGGAAAGCGTGGTGCGGAGGGGTAAGGTTTTGGATGTCTTTTTTCTGAAACATAGAGGTGTTTTGGTGGATTTGGGATGGGAGGGTGGCTGAACGTATAAGATTAATGGAAATGAATGTTCGGTTTTTTAAAATGTTGAGGGGAGGGTCCTATTTTGCACAATGGTGGGAAAAGGTTTATGGGAAGGGATGGAAGTCAATGGGGATGTGTTTTAGAGTGGGGGATGTGACAGCGAAGGACGAGGATTCGAGAGTTCTATGTCCGACAGGGGAAGGCACGGAATCAGTTGGCTTATGGGCTTATTAGGATTTGAGGGGCAGTTAAGGAGTATTATGAAGAGGAGGGGGGGATGGAGCCCCTGGGCTGACATAGGAGTGAAGGGAAGCCTAATGGAAGTGCAAAATGAGAGGTTTGATGCGGCAGGGTTTTAGGGGGGGTTGGAGGAGGTCATGTGGGGTGATAGACCCTCGGCGTGTGTCCTCGAGGGCAGGGGCCGCCGCGCGTTGCAAGGAAATGGTGGGTTTGAGGGGTTCTTGAGGACAATCGAGGGGTATAGGGAGGGACAAGATTTTGTGACGATGGAGGGGATGGGAGGGGATGTTGATTCTTGGCTTAGTGTACATATGAGGAGTGTGGGTGTGAGAGAGGGGGCTTTAAGAGAGACAGGGGGATGGGTGCGGAGTGTGCTGGACAGGGATGACAGGGAACAGTTACAGGGGCCTATTGTGGAGGAAGAGGTGTGGACGGCTTTAATGAGTATGAGCAGGGGTAAGGCACCAGGGGGTAGATGGGCTGCCTGCGGAGTTTTACATACAGCATTGGGGAGTATTAAAGATTTTTTGGTGCAATTATTTAATATCATAAAAGAGAGGGGTGCGTTGGGACCTTTGCAGGCCAACAGCACTAGGTAGTTTTGGGCTAGCCAAAGTGGTGAAAGTCAGTCGACAGTGAGAGATTACCAGATGATATCACCCATGTGTTGCCAGACTACAGCTTTTTGCAAAATTTTTGGGTATAGCGTATAAAAAGGTCAGATTGGAAAGGTATTAGTGAGGGGTCAATATGGGATTCAGGGGTGATCAATGTATGAGGGGCTTGGGCGTTATTAGAAGGTTTATTGGGGTCCACAAGAGGGGGAACGTGGGGTATTGGCGTTTGGATTGGAGAACGGCATATGACAGTGTCGAGAGGGAGGCTCTGAGGAGATCATGGAGTGGCAAGGGTTCGGGGAGGACATTGTGAATTGGGCACGTCCTTTATAATCGGGGGGGGCTGGGATGTGTGTACAGATAAATGGGAGGGTGGGTTTGCATTGTGAAAATGGGCAGGGGATTGAGGCACTGGTTGCCCGTTGTCGACAAATTTTATTGAATGTTTACAGAATCCGTTTTTATAGGGGGGCAGTGGAAAGGTGCATACAGGAGGGGGTAAGGGAGGAACTACGAGGTGGAGTCCCAGTATCATAGGTTACGTTGAGACACATACTGTCCTAGGAGTTGGAGGGAGGGATTGGAGAGTCTGGAGAGAGTTAAGAGTTTTTGAGGATGGCAACAGGTATGGCAGTGAATGTGCATAAATTTTAATCTCTGATATTGGGTGAATGGGATTGGGGGCAGCGACGGGCAGGGGTGGGGGGGGTGAGTGGAGTGTCGTGGACCGGGTGAAAATTTGTGAAGTTGTGGATATGGGTTATGCTCAGATGGCGAGGGAGGAATAATTCAAAAGGGTGTTGGTAGTGTAGGGTATTGGGAAGATTGTCAGGATTGGGCCGACAACATCTTACGCTACACCCAGAGGGTCTTTGTGGTCAATGTGCTTTTGTACCGTAAAATATGGCATGTGGTGCTTTGTACCTTTGGTGTATGGGGATGTCCGGAGATTGTTGAAGACAGAGTTTTCCGTTTTATCTGGGTTCGGGACGGATGCAATGGTTGAAAAGAGAGGTGGTAAACATTCCGGTGGCCTTGGAGGCTGGGGTTTAATTCATTTGGAAAGAAGGTTGAATTGTGTATATGTGAAACATGGGGTTGCTAAGGCTCGCGGGGCGGAAGGGAAGTGGAGGGATGGGGAATGTGCAGGGAGTCTTCGGAGATGGTGGAAGGGACAAGATTTGAGAGTTGGTGTGGTGTTGTTTGCGTCTATTGATGTTGGTCAGTAGAGAGCCGAGAAACATGCGGGTAGGGTCATGCGAGAGGAAGATATGGCCTAGGGTGTTTTGTGGCAAGGAAGGAGTGTACCCGATGTACGCATGGAAAGCATTTGGGGCCGTTTAAAAGGGGTTACGGCATCCGGCACGCGTGAGGAGGTAATGTATAGGGTTTCTTCACGGAATATATTGCCGTCTGGGATGTTTTACGAAATAGGCGAATTAGGGAGGGCTGGGGTGTGTCAGGTTTTTGGGGGAGATGAATCAGCTTTTCATGTAGTTTTATTTTTGTGAAAGCCTATGGATTGTATGCGGGGAAGGTTAGGGAAGGAAAGTAATCGGTATGTGGGGGGGAAAGGGTTGTCGGTTTGAGAGCGATTAGTTTAGATGTATGTGGTGGGGTGTGGGGTAAATGGTTTCAAAGGGAGTGCTTACTTAATGGTTGATTTTGTGTTTATATCATGGGGCAATGAGAGACAAAGGGGTCGGAGGAACGTAGGGGGGTTTTTGGCCATTGCAGCATCCTTTTATAGAACAAAGTGTCGCAACAGGGAAAATATGGTAGGAGGTGGGTGAGGGATTTCTCGGGAGGGCTTCCAGGGACTTTCTTTTGAGGGATTTATGGTCTTATAGCGGTCAGGGGCATGAACGGGCTGGCCTTCCCTGGGGGGGGGGCTGTTGCAGTGGACGATTGTGTGAGTGTGTGAGGAATTGTTGTGAGGAAAGGATGTTTGAGGTGATATTCAATGTGATATTCATGTAATGTATTGGTGTTATTGTGAACACGATGATTTATAATTTATCTAAGGTTTCCTTCATGTTTTGGTAAGGTTGTACATTAAAAATGTTAGTTTTTAAACTTATTTTAAACCTGTAATTATTACATGTCCACCTATATTTGAGCAAGGTAACTTGTCATAATATTGAAGTTTCATACCTGTTTTTTAATAGTGGAATGTTCTGGTTTTTATATAATGTAAGATATTGCCTGGGGTATTTTTTCTTATATATTGTTACACATGTTTTTTTTTTATGTTTTTTTTTTTTTTTTTATTTTCATGGGGGGGGAAGGGGGTAGGTGTTTAAGTAATCTCGCAATAGAAGGTCTGTGATACAAATGTCATATTTTAGATGTATAATGTTTGTCCATTCTCTGTAGGATGTGATGTTTTAGATTATCTCGACAGTGTAATAATTGTCTGCAGGAGGGTTAATGTGTAAATTTATTTATTATTGTGGTAGGTTATGTGTGTAGCGTGTTTTTAGCGGTGATATATAAGAGCTAATTACTTATCAAGGATGTTGGTGCGTTATGAGTGGTGATGGCAGACACAGTTTCTAGGCATGTGGGGGGGGGGGTTGAAGTGTCATCGGTTAGTGTCTTAAACCCACCACGTTTGCACGATATTAATTATTACCTTAGGTATATGAGGTAGGGTGGATTGTGTTCTATGGTAGATGTGGAACGCCATAAGGTTCAGACATTCCTTGTAATTATAGTGTCAGCCGTTTTTGCTGGATGGATTGTGGTTTATATATTATATTGTCATTGAAGTTTTTAGCTTTTGCAAATGTGTATGTGTAAGAGATTTGTCACTTGTGTATTAAGGTGAAAGTGGCACGTTTTCATGGGGCGGGGGAGTGTAAGCTTTGCCTGGATGGGTTGTATGTGTATAGTGTATATTGTATTGTATGTGTATGTGTATATTTATGTTATATATGTTTCTTATGTATAATATATATATATCATATATATGTATATGTGTGTGTATATATATATATATATATATATATATATATATATATGTATGACCACCTTTTCATGTGAAGCATAGTACGTACAAGCGGTGTTTGATTTGAGTGCAGCAGTTCTGTCATTATATATGTGCTTCTTCAGTACTGTGTAGTCAGATGATTATTGTTCACTGCCTGTATCTTGTTACATATTGATTATGTACCCATATATTTTTGTACCTGAGTTTTAAATAAAATATAAAAAAAAAAATATGACTTAAGACTGCTATGTACATAGATAACAACATAATAATATGACTTAAGACTGCTATGTACATAGATAACAACATAACAATATGACTTAAGACTGCTATGTACATTTTTGATGATATACAGATAATTTTTTGACTTAAGACTGCTAGTACATAGATAATCATAATAATATGACTTAAGACTGCAATGCACTAAGATAAACAACATATTTAATTGACTTAAGACTGCTGTGTAAATAGATAACATCATATATAATTATGGACTAAAGACTGCTTTGTACATAGATAAACAACATTAATTTTATATGACTTAAGACTGCTAGGTGCTTGGATAACAACATAATATGATTCTTAAGATGCTATGTACATAGATAACAAAACATAAAAATATGACTTAAGACTGCTATGTACATAGATAACAGCATTAATAATATGACCTTAAAAGACTGCTGTGTAATAGATAACAACATTAAGAATTGGACTTTAGACTATATGTACATAGAACAGTGCTATAGTCCAAGACACAAAAAAAACTGGCCTGCCCTCCACGGGTGCTAGCACCCTTGGTCCACTACATTATTACTCACGCATCACTCATCCAAACACACGCAAACATTTGTTGTATCCTTACCAGGGAGGCGGTCCCTGTTTATCACCCTTGAATTCCATGCCCCAGCTATCTCTTTTCCATCGTACCCTCCCCCTCCCTCGTTTATTACAAGTCTAATAAAACCTGTAACGTATGTTGACTACAATCCCTCTCTGAAAATCCCTCACCCACCTCCTCCCATATTTTCTTTATTTCTACTTACTGTTTTATAGGAACGTTACTGCTAACACCTCCTCTTCACCCACTGACCTGTTTCCCCCGCAATCCACACACTATTTATATATAATCTGCCAGATTGTACCCCACAGCTCCTGTTACACTTTCCTCCCAACCACAATGTCGAGACTTAATGATCACATTACAGAAATTCCTCGATCCTACTATCCTATATATCAACTATTCAACCACCCCTTGGCACTCCTCTGTCCGTCACAAAATATTACTACATGATAAGCCGACTCCTCCCCACCACATTTCCCCGCACACCCCCCCTCAAGGACCCGTCTATCCGTTAAGTTAGAAACCACACCCAACGGTAAACAATGCCGTGCAGAGAAAACGATACATTACATCCCCGAACACGAGGTTGCAACCTATCCTAAATAACCTATTCCATATATTCCCATGGCATACATGGGGAAAAATTCCCTCTACAAGGCGCTCAACCCTCCCGGGCTAACAATGGACACAACCTACCTGTTTTGACTCTGCTGGCTCTCGATCCCACGCCAGAGCCTCAAAACAGTTTTCACACTCATGCAACTCATCCTCTGTATACTTCCGTTGCAATATGATATGGATCCTGGCCAAACACCCACCCACAACTTTCCCTTCATCACCCTCCCTTTTAATGGAGACTCATTTGACCTACCGTTTAAGTCAAGGTATCATTACCGTCCCTTTTAATCCTTATATAACCCCAGCTCGAACCCACAAGAATTAAAAAACCTTCCTAAGTATGTTGGTTATGCTGGCCAAGTTAATGAGGAAAGACGAGGCTGCCAAGTGCCAGACTTTGCTTATACAGTGAGTTATTAATAACAATGGCACGCTGCACAAGGGTCAAATGATAAGGTAGCAATGCACCCAAGCGTCCCTGAATCCTTTCTACATCCTATCGAGTTTTCCATGCGTGCCTCAGTTAGTTGGTTTGCATTAATAAGACTGCAAATTTTTAAACAAATTCACCTGCTTCCTCACACTGCACTACCCCAATCAAACTTCCTGCCCAAAGCTTCCTAACCCATAAACCATGGATTTATCTGAAATTTACCTATACCATTTGACCCTTGCGATCATTCGTACTACCCATCTAATGTGTTTCCATTGACATCCCCTCCCTGATCGGAACAGTTGTAGTCATCCAATACCCAATTAAAACTGGCCAACCCTCGCAACCTCACACCCCTGGCCCCTCATAAAGTGACAAAATTCGCTGCTCCACAATCTATAAAAGGGGTCCTGTATTGCACGCAAACAATAATTGTAACATAGGGTCACCCGCCTAAATCCCCTACCCATTACATATCTTCCCACCAATCGACATTAATCTGTACCTCCCAATTGACCTCCTTACAACGCCTAAACATCCCACTATTTCTTCCCAACCCCGAACCCTGAGGATGGCCTTTCAAATGCTTTCTGATCACTCTAATAGTATGGCCCTTGCAATCGAGCACCACCTAACCTCCCCTCCCCCCCTTTTGCCTCACGAAATCCCTAAGTAACCCATTCCCACTCCAACATAGGACCTCCCGGCAAACCAAACTGGTTTTGATACTACCCTCCCATCACACACTTGACCCGATTTCCCAAAATCTTAGCAAAACAAGTTGTAATCTGCACATAACAACGAGAATTCGACCCAGTAATCCCGAAGCTATGCTGCCCTTACCCTTCGGTAAACAAATACAACGACATTCCGTTGACTGCTTCTCACCCAGCTCTCTCTATCCTCATGCAATTTTATAACCTAACCAAAAAAATGCCTCATTAATTAACAATGCTGCTGATAAACTCTGCGGGGAGTCCATTCAATTCCGGTGCTTTGCCTTTCACATTCTCACTTAAAGCCCCTCCATATTTCCCCCTCAGTTTTCTTTCCCCACCCAGTGCTTCCCTTATCATGTTACGCAACTGACATACACACTCACACACACATGTTTCTAAAACCCCATTCCTCTACCCTTCTCGTTTGCAGTAAACTTCTATACCATTATCAGCAATCGGCCCCCATTCCTTCTGTACTTGTATGACACTTCCCTCACTGTTCCCTCCTACGACTCATGATACCTCCAACCATGTTTAGGTCATTGCTGCTGTCTTTTGTTTCTGCATACGCAATTCGCACGATGGTATTTGCCCCGTAGCACCTCTTCCACCCCCGCCTGTACCCACACCGCTTGGAACCTCTCATCCTGTACCTAATGCAGCCTCCATTTAATTGACATTAATATCATCCATTGGATAGTGCACGCCACCGTCCCCTCGCATAAAAACCACGTAACCTATCCTCAAAATAGTTGGCAAGACCCATATTTTAAGAACTGATACGTTTCCCTTCCTTTATGTATATTGCTAATCGTTCTTTAGGCCATCACCATCCCTCCACATCACCACATCCTCGACCCATTTACCTCTGCACGTATAACCCCTCCCCAGTGTTGCAAATCCCTCTATCCCCTCCTCATCACCTAACACACTTGTATATAATAACTTCCAATAACCCCATGTCCATAGATATACTGCTAGTGACTCAACACCCCACCTCTGCTACTACTGCCCGATGGATCCGAATAAGTACTTCTATTGTACGGAAAAATGTCAACAAACCGTGAGATATTACAGCCTATCCAAACTATCCGCATAAACCCCGTCTTACCTCAAAAGTGAGCTCTACCTCCCCACGACCTTCCTCCAACCGCATCCCGCCAACTGGTTATCCTCAATAGATTTCTCGCAAGGCCGCGTCACGTGCCCCGCCCCTTTTTGGTTCCATGTCTGCCTCATAATTAACGCAGTTCCATCCCCACCAACGTTGGCCACCGCTGGTAAACCAAGTAAGATGGAAAACTAGTTCTTCTCATACAAAATCTTTTTACCCTACATCATTTTTGCTGGTGCATACACACATTTCCAAAGGATATCCCTTGCCCCATCCACCACGAATCCATGGGCAATACTCTTCCCCCCTCCCCCTGGATCAATATATCCACACCACTTTCAGAAATACAGATGGAGAGTCATGACAAAACCTTTCCACCTCGAGCACTCTCTCCCTCTTGAAATTGTGTTCTTGCAGGAACAATAATCCACCAATATTTATACAGAAAAATCGAAACCATTCACTCTTCACACTTTTACTCAGTCCATTTACGTTCACAGTCATACACTTAATGGGCCTCTTTATAGTTTCCAACCCTTCCATCCTCTCTTCATTCATCCAGGGCCTCCTGCCCCAGAGAACAGCACAAGGCCTTCACATCAAATTCATCCCACCCCCCCTTTTTTGCGTTGCCTCTTATCGTGACTAGCCCTCGAACAGTGCTCTGCTTCCTCCCCCGACCTCTGTGCTGGCGTCAGGACATCTCTGAGTATGACGCCGCCGCTCTCTTCCTCGTGATGCCCTCCTCATCCATGTTATCTTAATGAGGATTCCTACCACGATGACACCTCAACCTCTACCACGCCTCGTTCCTCAGCACACGGCGACAACTCACGTACTAGTTGGCTCGTCAAACCCTGCTATGGTTTTTATCATTACATATATCTTACATGACACACTGTGCCTCTCACCAGGTCAGGAACAACATCCTCTGCAATGGCGGCGTCATTGTCCTTATCAATTCCTGAGCTCTTACTTAGTGCCTGCACCTCTCCTGCCCTTGCACATTCTGTACTTTACCTTACTTAGTAAACAGATCTTTTATGTCACAGCTTACCTCATCACACGCCTCAATTCTCCTCTTTGTCTCCCTCCAACCTCTTCACTACACAGCGCCCAAAGCCTTTTGCTTTCACGTGGGGCTCTCAACAAACAGCTATCACCGATGGTAACTGATGCTTCACCAGTTTGTGCAGGCGCCCTCCTCAGCTTCTCACACGCTGCCGCCAGCCATATGGTTCGTACGCCCCACATATTCTTGCCACGTAACGTCTCGTCGGCATACTATACCATCTGCGTCCTGAGTCCTCCAAACCACGACGTAAGACGGTATGGGATGTCTCAGAGTCATCTTCAGGAAAATGGTTCCCTCCCCCCCCCAGGGGGGGGGGGGGGTGGGGGGTGGGTAACCTGGCTTGTGTAAAGCACCTGCCGGCCACTTGCCTGGTGATCAGATGTTACGGTTTTTTTTTTTTTTCCCTTTGCCTCAATAACATTCCTGATGTCAGCCTCATCTGCCTCAAATGGGACATTGCGAATCTTTAACCCACGTAAAGTGGCGAGGATACGTCGATCAAACGCACCTTCCGCTGGGAGGTAGAGTCAAGATCACGTTTGATTCTCGTCACAAAGACTCGTACACGGAGTGGAATTCGTTTTGACGAAAGATTCTTTTAAGCCCCAGTCAGGGTTACACCATACACCTCATCGTCCTGGATTCCATAGGTCTCCCTATGATTGTTGGGAGTAATACCTGCGCTGAAGAGGGTGAAATCGCCAACGAAGCAGCTCAATTACAATGGTATTTACGTGCTCCTCCACTCAGCGCCATGTTGGTACAAAGGTAGCTCGCCTCGAAAACAGGCAGAGGGGTTGCAGAGCACAACCGCACTTTCTGTGGGTCAGGCAGCGACCCCCCACCCTAATGTCCTGTGTTAGGCTATCCCTTTCCTAGTGATTTTCCTGTTGCTGTAATAGATGAAATGAGTCACTAAGACCTGTGGTACAGACGCTGATGGACTACTGTTCTCAGTTTGCATTACAAGTAGTGGGTCAATTAGGGTGGTGGAGAACTGCCATGATCCGGGTTTGGTGTATAAATTAGTTGAGTGTAACTTTTGAATCCTAGATATTTGCTTATACCTTTTGCATAGCCAGTTATTTTGCTGTCTGAAATGATATTGAAGTCCGCCAGTATTATTTGTCTGCAAATTGTTTTCACGTCCGGAATTACTCTGGAAAAGTCTTCTAAGAATGGTCATGGGTGGAGGGCGGTAATAGTTCCTACTAAGATGGGTTTAGTTGTAAGCTAAGTCATTTCTAATGTAGGACAATACTCACCACCATTTCTGTTCCTATCTTTAAAGTGTTTTTCATATGGTAACCGTCTATATTGACCTCGTCGTCCAGTCAGTATCATCCAACAGGATCAGAGATGTTATAAACTGCGCCCTAATTTTGTTATCTAGAAATCTTAATCTCGGCATATAGGAAGAAGTGATCGTGCGTTGATCTTGAATAAGTGAAGGCATGTTTTATTAAAACAATTATAATCTCTGTATATGGCAATGGGTTCATTTGTATTATAAATTAAGTATATCATGTCATCATTGCTAAATGGTGACTGTGCCAAAGTGAATTTGTTACACCACAAAATTAATTCTGGCACCGTTGCGATAATTGTACATCAATTGTGCAGTTTTTAAAAATAGTTAGATAAATTTACCATGAGTGGGGGGTGGGTGGGTGTGAGTTGGTCCTGATCTAGCTTGTGCTGCTGGGTCTGGTGCTGGTGCTGTTCTTGGCGGGAGGTGACCAGACTGGGTGGGTCATTGGGCTAATCGGGGGGGGGGCATGGAACCTGCTCTGCTTGGTCAGTAGGCCTCTTGGCAGTGTTCCTTCTGTCTTGTGTTCTTATTCCGTTCCACAAACTAATTTGTATAACGCCATTCCTGATGGTGTTATCCAACCTTATCTATAATACTGGTATAGGAGAGGTGTCTTTAAGATTGTGTGAGGTCGAAAGGTGGCCGGTGGCCCGGTGGCTAAAGCTCCGCTTCACACACGGAGGGCCGGGTTCGCTTTTCGGCGGGTGGAAACATTTCGATTCACGTTTCTTACCACCTGTTGTGCCTGTTCACTAGCAGCAAATAGGTAATGCGGGTGTTAGTCGACTGGTGTGGGTCGCATCCTGGGGGACAAGATTAGGGACCCAATGGACTTAGTTCAGTCCTCGATGACGCACTGACTTTTTCTTGGGTATATCCGGGGTGGCTAACCCCTCGGGGTTAGAAATCCGAAACGAAATCATTCTCTCTAACAAACTTCTCACTTACCAGGGAGTACTAACACTGCAGGAGTCTAGTGTTTACTCTGAACAAACTCCTCTACACTTTTAACAACCTCTCACTTCCAGGAGAACTAAACACTGCCAGAGTCAATTGTCTTCCTCCTGAACAAACACCTCTACACTCTGACAACCTCTCACTTCCCAGGAGAACTAAAACACGGCAGAGTCAAGTGTCTTACTCCCTGAACAAACACCTCTACACTCTAACAACCTCTCACTTCCCAGGAGAACTAAACACTGGCAGAGTCAAGTGTCTTACTCCTGAACAAAGGCTCCTCTAACACTCTAAAACCTCCACTTCCCAGGAGAACTAAACACTGGCAGAGTCAAGTGTCTTACTCCCTGAAGAAACACCTCTACACTCTAACAAACTCTCACTTCCCAGGAGAATAAACACTGGCACAGTCATACTCCCTGAAGAAGTAACCTCTGCACTTAAAACCTTCACCTCAAGTTCACTCATGTAAATAACTAAAATAAAAAAATTAATGAACTTGTAAGTTTATTTAGATACACTTACACAGTTCAGGGTAAGTAATGTTTATCTTAGGTACAGGTACACAAAAGTACCATTCATTATACTTAGCTATACATCAGGCGTAAATTACACAAATACCTGCACATAGGAGAGTGGAGCTTACGACGCGTTTCTGTCCAACTTGGACATTACAAAAAATTACTTTTGTAAATCATTTTAATGAAATAAGGCTTACAGATATTAAGCAAATGTCATAAATTTTCTTGTATTACAGATAAGTGAACTGTGATATGTAGATATAAATATATAAGATAGCCTGTAACCTTTAGGGTCTTGTCTAGCCATTGTGTATCCATATGCTAAACAAACATTCCACAAGGTGCGGATTAAGAACCCACCATCAGAGATCTCAAAATTAAGACCGTTGCGTAGCCACGGCCAGCAAGCTTCAATAAGAAATTTCTATCCAAAAGAGGCATATTTCTACACAAAGAAGGTTTGCGGAGGCACCAATGTGACCCAAATGCAAGTTTTTAAAGAAGAATCTCCCGCTACCATGGTCGTGCCGAACTCTAGCTTCAAGTCAGTCAATCAGCCGTCAACATGACTTACGAAATCGTAAATGACACGAATTGCAAACATCATTACAAAGCGGCTCGGGCATTTTTAGAGAGACGCTATCCAGACTGGACAGTCGAAGATCTAATGAATTTTTTAGAGGAAGCCCAGAATTTGGTTAACACAAGCCAATCTGACGTTTATCATGGCGCCAAAAGGGACTTTGAACAGGTGATAAATTGACATGGCCCATGCACTCTAGCCCCAGGGCAGACTCTTGGATCTCCATGTCATTTAAGAACTACAGGAAGCCCCTATTCACGTGTTTTTAACATCTATGGAGAGGGAGCATGGACAACAGGGGTCGGTCCCACACTACTAAAAACAACAGACATAGCCCCACTCCACAATAAGGGGCAGAAAAGTAATATAAAAAAAACTACAGACCGATTAGTGTCTAACATTCCATATATAAAAACCTTTGAGAGATTCTAAGAAGCAAGATCACACCCATCTAGGTACCCTCAGTTACACAACCCAGGGCAAACATGGGTTTAGAGCAGGTCGCTCCTGTCTGAGAAAATTAAATTTCATCAGAGTATAAAACAATTCCCAACCACACATATTATAGAGCGGAAAAATACGTCAAAGACTGGGCCCAGTGAGTCATGTTGGGAAGACATCACCTTCAAGGACCATAACACTGTATCAATCATCATCTGCTAGAAAATGACAGGATGGATAATAAGAATCTTCAAAATATTGATTGCAAGCCCCAAGATGACATTCTTTCAGGTGTTGTTTTATACTATGTTTGATATTTGCTGCCCAACACTAACAGCATCTTTCAATGCGTTGAATTTGCTGGACTACGGAATTGTACAGAGAACTTCACGGATGCATAACTGAGATAAAAAACTAAATTTCTGGGAACGCTTGAAGTTCCTGACACCTGTAATCCTGGAATGCAGGAAAAGACGATACATGATTTTATATCACCTGGAAAATTCTAGAGGGAATCTATTTTTAATACCAAAATTTGCACACGAAAATCACTCCCTACATAGGACCCGGCAGACGAATCAACATCCCCCATATGAATGCAGGAGTGCCCACTTGCACGTTACGAGACAACCAATAAGTGTCAGTGCCCAAGACTGATTCAACTGCTCCCAGCATACATTATGTGGGATTACAAAGATCCCTGGCTGTCTTCATGCGGGACTGGACAATCTCACATCAAGTTAGATACATGACCAGTGGGGTTTGTGGTTCTGTGGTTCGTAATTTGGATTGCGTGCTCCCAGCAGTAACGGACCTAGTTGATCAGGCCCTGATACCATGAGGCCTGGTACAGACCGGGCCTCGAGGCGTTGACCCCCGGTTTCTCTTTCCGGGTAAAATACATGAAATATAACGGGGTGGATTAGAACCCGCAATCACAGTCTCAAAACTTTCAGACCGTCGTGTTAGCATGGCCAGCTGCTTCAATTAAGATTCATCCAACTACGTACTTTTTCTGCATATAGGAAGGTTAGCATAGGCACCATTGTGTCCACAATTGCCTGTTTTTACAGGTCGAATCTACCGCTAGCATGGCAGTGGACGAACTCTAGCTCAGTCCTCAAAGCCGTCAACATGGAGTTTTGAGGCTTCTGATAGCGGCTCTAATCCTATGCGTGGTTAATGGTTTGTTTGCAATCGTTGTTATTACGATTTCATGAGTCATGGTGACCGGCTTTGAGGGGACTTGATCTAGAGTTCGACACGGCTATGCTAGCGGAGATTAGTCTGTAAAAACTTGCATGTGTGGGTTCATAGTTGGTGCTTATGATAACCCTTCCTATAGACTGTAGAATTATTCCTGTTGGTATGAATCTTATTGAAGCTAGCAGGCTCAGTGGTTAACACGGAACTCCGGTCTGTAGGTTTTGAGACTCTGAATCGCGGGTTCTAATCCCACCCCTGGTATGGTTTGTTGGCAGTGTTTGTCATTACAATTTCGTAATGACACGACTGCAACGATTTCGTAATTACTGTTGCTGTCGTACAGAGTGCTGGCTGGAACTTAAACTTATGGACCAGAGCTTTGGTAAGGTTCGCTAAGAATAAGCATTGGGCAAGGATAGAAAATCAATTTCACAGGATGAGTGAGGGGATGTGAGGTAGGTATAAACGGGAAGCTATGACACAACCACTTTGGTGCAATTTAAAAAGTGGTGTTTGTGTAATAACAGATAATTATTGAAAAGGATATAAGATTATCCATCAGAGTCACACGATATAACAGATATATAGGTGACGCACTCTGGGTCGGTATTACATATACCAAGCTGTTTTGCCTTATTTATTCTTAGCGATTACATAACGGATATATTTCGACGACAAGGCAGGCGATAGTTGTATAGACAATTCTTTCAAAAATCACTAACATGTTAGCTTTTTCAAGGTGGTGTCCTGCTTTAGTAAATATAGTCGAATTCAACAATAGTAGATGTGAAAGTAGAAAGTTACTGAAGATATTCTCCATAAACTTATGGGGCGATGATATTCTTAGTAGACATAGAACGGGTTCTGGTGCTTACACAGTCATCTTCATCTGCAGGGAGGTTGCTCAGATCATTGGTCGGTGGTAAGTCGTTTATTATGGATGAAAAGCGGCGCATCCTCTATGGAAGAGTCATTCTTACGGGTCCTGTGAGGAGGGGAGTAATGATATAGTCGGTAGTATTTTCATCTTGGGAGAGAGATGTTCTCTTTCTCGTATGTAGAGTTGTTGCTTTGATAGAGTTGGACCTCTTCTTCAGCATAACAAAGCATACGGTTTAGGGCAGCAATTCCTTTGGATGTGTAAAATCTGCCTTTATAACTCCGTCTCTCCACCTGGGACCCGTAATAAAACGGAGACCACTATTTGGGCATTACCACTGCAACCGTAGGCATTGTTTGTTTATGTTGGTAACGTACTTTGGGAAAAACACATGGGTATTTTTCGAGTATAGGTCAATCGTCATTTTATTACAGATGTTTTTTTGACATGGTGATGGGGTTTGATTAATCTATAGAGACTGCTGAGACTTGGACTGTGGCTATGTTAATCTTTTTACTAAAAAATAAAAAAACTTGAGATATTGAGATGGTTGCAGCCTGTCTATTTCATATCCCAAAATCGTGGTAGAGGTTTCTAATGACTATAGTTTAACTCTGTTGGTGATACTCCCCTTGTTTTCGATGGTGATGCAAAACATTATCGTACTAATAAGGACTATGTCAGGGTTGGTCGTAATTCTCCATTTCTTTTCCAAATTAGATGTTCGGCGAAGTTCAATATTCATTGTTTCCATGAACCTCCCATACTTATATTCCCCTGTTACAAGGGTTGCTAAGACGACGTGGATAACATCATCTGGAAATTGCGTTATAATTGTATCATTGAACTAAGGTTGAGGAAGATCATTTACATAAATGTTGAGTAGTATTGGACTAAGACACCAGCTGTCGGGACACCAGCTGTCGGGACACCAGCTGTCGGTATAAAAGGCTCTGTCGACCTGCCGTGAAAGGCAGGACATAAGAAGTTATATATTAATCTGAGAAAGGTCCAGTTATGATCAGGTAGGTCAATAAGTTTATATATAAGACCATCATGCCATAAGTTATCAAAAGCTTTGTGAACATCTCTGGTGGCAATTAGGGCAAAATTGTCCTGATGTTTCAGGCTCGCTACAGCATCGAAAATAATGTTTATTGCATGATGGGTACCTCTATGTGTTCTAAAGCCAAACTGTTCTTCAATAAAGAGGTGATTAAACTTCATGTAATAGTTCAATCTATTGGAAATGATCTTCTCAAGAACTTTGCCAGTGACTTCAAGTAAGGATATAGGTCTATAGTTCGCAGGTTGGTGGATGTCTTTATGGGGTTTAGCAAGAAAGATCATCCTTGCAGTCTTAAAAGCCATTTGAAAATGTCCGAAGGCTAAATGGGATTAAAGATATTGACCAAATACTGTTTACAATTTCTGGGAAGGAACTTTATTTGTTTCATTGTTATTCCAGAGAGACCAGGGGCTCTATTTCGCATTCTTCCAATAACCTGACTCATCTCAAGTAGTGTAATTGGTCTAGTAAGAGAATGGTCATCTTCAAAGTTGTTGTATCGATGGAAGGTAGTGGCTGAAGATCAGCTAAGTTCTCATCTCTCCATTCATTAACCAACTGATAATTCAAAGTTTATTCTCTATAAGGATTACAATGTTGAATTTACAGAATTTGGTTATTGTGTGGTTTATATGTAGTTAAATATGATTACAAAGTGTACCACTAGAACACCTAGCATGGCTAGGCATTTCGGGCAGACTTGTTTAATTCTTTATTTTAAAATATTACAAATTATGAGGTAAAGTTGGTATTATTGGCTAAGTGGACTAAATACTAGTTTGTGAGTTTAGCAATGTGAATGCATTTGTTTTGGCACAGTACATAGTTTCAGTATTGAGTATCACAGGATTCATTATTTAAGATTGAGATTAATATTTCTGTATATGGTCAAATAGGTGAGTGAGTGTAAGTGTGAACCATCAGGTGGTATTCGTGTAGTTAGTTGACGGGGTGTATCAGGGAGATAAGATGTTTTCTAATGGTAGTTTTGAAGGTGATGAATGTGTCTGCAGTTCTAGAGTTCTCAGGTAGGGTGTTCCAGATTTTAGAGCCTTTGACATACATTGAATTTTTGTAAAGGTTTAGTACTACACGGGGAATGTCGTAGAGATGTTTATGTCTGGTGTTATGCCTGTGGGTTCTGTCACAACTATCAAGAGATAAGCGGGTGAGATGAGCGTTTTAGGTCAAGGTTGATATTGGAGTTTAAGGTCCTGTAGATATAGATTGCACAGTAGTAAGTGTGGATGTACTGAACATGGAGTAAGTTTAGATCTATGAGAGTGGGGGTGGGGGGGGTGTTGCCAAGGATGGGATTTAGTGATTATTCTTACTGCAGCTTTTTGTTGGGTTATTATTGGCTTTAGGTGTATTGCTGCAGTTGATCCCCAAGCAAAAATAGCATAGGTGAGGCATGAAAATAAATGGGGTATGGTGAGAAG
>NC_069400.1:54112484-54148561 GCF_026875155.1 Cherax quadricarinatus
CGTAAACCCCTATTGTACAAAAAAAATATCAATCCCATATCCCGTACGGAGGGGTTCAAGGAGGCCAGAGTTACCCCTATCTTCAAGAAAAAAAATAGGTCTGATTAAGCAACTAAGACTGTTAGTATACTCAGTATAATATCTAAAATTCGGAGGAGGGGTGTATTCTAAAGTAGAAAGTCTTATGCAACGCATTCCCCATAGTATCAATCGGGCTTTGAAGATCTACTCAACCGTACTCCCTTTTTTAATCTGATGGTTACTGAGAACTGAAATGTAAAAAGGGAACCTATGGTTTTGGTAACCTTAGACTGAAAAAGGCCCTTCGTATGTCAACCACAATATATTATGTAATAAAACTTCAATCTATGGGATGGGTTCTGTGATGGTTTAAGTCCCCTTAGCAACAGGAGAAAATAGTAAAAATCAACCAAAAAGGAATCAAAAACCCCCCCGAAAACATGGGGATTTCCCCCCAAGGTTTGTATTCTGGGTCCCTTACTATTCTTTTTATGTAAATGATATCCCTTCAGTGTCAAGTGAAAAACTCCTACTGTATGAGAGCAGTGCTCTGTTAGTGACGGGTAAAGACCAAAAGATATTGCTAATTTTTTAACACTGGAAGGGTCCTGCGCAAAGGGTTAGTAGACAAAAAATTCATTCACCTGGGGGAAAACTGAACCCATTCTTTTTGGGAAACGAAACTAAACTGAGAAGGGTAAAAAATTTTTTAATGTTCGTGTAAGGGGGAGTCCATCATTTTGGTTTTCATCAGTTAAATATCTGGGAATCCCCTTTGACCATGCAGTATTAGAATTGTGGGAAACAGTGTAGTAAAGAAAGCGAATGCCAGGTGAAGTTCCTGTATAGAAAAGCACGTGTCTATTGAGGCTCGCAGGACCTATGTTAGCCCTTATACAATGCCATAGGTTTCGCTTGCTTTTCTTGTACTCTGCCTTTACAAAAAAAAATGAAAGATAGACGCAAAAACCCAGAAAAAATCGTAAGATTTATCCTGGGGTGGGCCCCGAGAAAAATGTAGGCCCGGGGTGATTAAACGTGGATATGCTGAATGTTTAAGACAGAGAAAACAACTGAAGCTAAATCTGTTTATAAAATTGCCACCCAAAAAGTGTCCAGAATTCTTGCTGTCAATTTTGTCAAGGTGGGAACCGCAGCAAAATAGTACTAGGGGGGAGGGACAAACTTTTTTGTACCCCCGTCAGTGGCGGCTTCAAAACACCTTTTTTGTACGCTAAAGGAATGGAAAAAATCCACAAATGTCAAGGCCAGTCATAGTTGAACCCGTTCAAGAAGACTGCCAAAAAAAAAAATGTCTGAGAAAAGAAAAAACGAAAAAGGGGGGGGAAAGATTTTCTTTTTTTAGCTAAAAAAACGTGTAAATTTTACCTTTTCCCTGTAAAGACCCTCGTATTGTAGTAGTGTAATGACCCCCGGGGAAGTAGATAGTTTAATGACCCGTTTTTGAGATGTCTTAATGACCTCGGTAGTAGAAGTTTTTTTGTATGATAAAAAGATGTTATCTTTATTTAGAATAATAGAAAATATTATAACCTTTTAATTATAATAAAAAGGTAAAAAGGGCCCCAAAGGAAAAAAAGTCACTCTGTCTGATTTTTTGGTTATCCTAGGTTCCTTCACATATGTGCTATGTATGATAATTTATTAACGATTGTGTATCCCGAAAAATTTACTTTCTTATTTTTATTTTTAAAAATTCGCCGGTATTCTCCAGGCCGGGCCTTTTCCAGTGGTGGCGGCCTTGGTCCCCCTTTTAGGGAGTGTCTGGACCTAAGTCTCCATGGGAGGAGGCAAAGTACCTCCTATCTTTGGGGCAAATGTCCCAGGCCGCCAAAAGCTGGCCTTTGGTCTGCCCTCCCCCCCCCAAGAGGGTAATGGGAATGACAGTTTAGAGCTAAAGGCTCGGGCTCAGGCATACCCTCCTGAAGGGGTTTGCATGGGTTTGATCACTTACTTATTATAAACCCTTTTCATATTACTGGTATAGGAGAGGTGTCTTTAAGATGTGTGAGGCGAAGGGTGGCCCGGTGGCCTGGTGGCCCCCAAAGCTCCCCCCTTCACACAGGAGGGCCCCGGGGTTTGATTCTCGGCGGGTGGAAAACATTTCGACACGTTTCCTTACACCTGTTGTCCTGTTCAACTGCAGCAAAAGGTACCCGGGTGTTAGTCGACTGGTGGGGTCGCATCCCGGGGGGGCAAAATTTAAGGACCCATGGAAAAAAGTTAGACAGCCCCCGTGACGCACTGACTTTCTTTGGGTTATCCTGGGTGGCTAACCCCCCGGGGATTAAAAATCCGAACAAATCTTATTTAAGGGGACCCCTTGCAGCGACCTGGGTGTCTTAAGTTTCTCAATAACTACCGGGGGTTAAAATCTGTTAAAAAATTATTGGTTAGGTTTTTGTTAGTTAAAGATTAGCCGGTATTTCCCGGCCGGGCCCTTTTAAGTGGTGGCCCGGGCCCTTTGGGTCCCTTTTAGGGAGTGTCTGGACTAAAATCTCCAAGGGAGGAGGCACAAGTACCTCCCCATCTTTGGGACCAAAATGTCCCCGGCCCGCCACAAGCTAGGCCTCTTTGGGCTGCCATCCCCGCCCCCAAGGGGGGGTAATGGGAAAGACATTTTGGCTAAAGGTGGGCTCAGGCACCTCCCCACCCCGAAGGGTTAGGGGATGGTGTTCCCCCTTTTTGGTTTCACCCCCATAATTATTTATATGAAATAAGAACGAAGTTCATACAGGTAACCCCTAAAATTCCAACAAATATATGACGAAATAATAATAAAATAACAATAATTCAAAATTTAATTCAAAGTTTATTTAAAAAAGGGGTTACAATGCTGAGTTTCAGAAATTTTGGGTTTTTTGGGGGTTTACATGTAGTAAAAAAATAAATTTCAGGTGTACCACTAGAACACCTGCATGGTAGGTATTACAGTGTCCACTAGAACACCTAGCATGGGTAGGGATTCATGTCCCTGAACAACTGCATTTGGGTAGGTTTCAAGTGTACCACTAGAAACCTAGCTGGCTAGGTATTAAGTTACCCCTAGAAACCCCAGATGGTAGCATTACAGAGTGTAACTAAAAATAAGATTTCGTTCTGAATTTTTTAAACCCCGGGGGGTTAGCACCCGGAAACCCAAGAAAAATCAGGGCGTCATCGGGCTGTTTAATTATTTCCATTGGGGTCCTTAAACTTGCCCTCAGGGTGCGACCCACACAGTCGACTAAAACCCCTTACCTATTTCCTCTATTCCCGGGAAAACAAACAGGGGGAAGGAAAGTGCCCCTTTTTTTCCCAACCCCCCGGGGAAACCCCCCTCCTTTGAAAAAAAATTTGGAAAGGGGCCAAGGGCCACCCCTGAACACCATTTCAAATTTTTAACAATTAACCCCCAAGAAAAAACCATGGCAAGTAATTCGCAACTGAATCACCCCTGCACCTAAAAACCTATATTCCCCCAGGGAACTAAAACCCCTTGGGCGGGTTTTAAGGGTTACCCCTAAGAAAACACCCCCTTAAAAATTATTTAGGGTTTTTCCGGGCCCCCGGTTTTATTAAAAATTTTAAAAATTTTTAAAAAATTATTCCCCAAAAAAAAATTGGAAGGTAAGGGTTGGGTTTATCCCAAAAAATTAATTAAAACCCTTATTTGGAGAAAAAAAGGCAAGTAAATTTTGTTTTTCCCAAACAAGTTTCAGTAAAAATTAATTTTAATAAAATAATAATTTTAATTGAAAAAATAAAAATAAAATTTTTTATAAATAAAAAATAAATTTAAAATTAAAAAAAATTAAAACCTTTAATCCGGGGAAAAAAAAGGGAAGAAAAAAAAGGTTTTCCCTCTGGAAACATTAATTAAACAAATTTATTCCCAGGAAAACTAAACATGGCAAGTAAATTTTTTTTACCCCCCCTGAAGAAAAAACCTAAAACCTAAAAACCCTCTCACTTCCCAGGAGAACTAAAAAAAGGCAGAGTAAAAGTGTTTTTCTTGAACAAAAAAATTTCTACACTTTAAAAAACCCCTCTCATTCCCAGGAAAACTAAACACTGGCAAGTCAAGTTTTTTTAACCCCTGAAAAACACCTCAAACACTCTAACAACCTCTAATTTCCCAAGGAGAACAAAACACTGGCGGGTTTTCAAGTGTTTTTCAAACCCTGAAAAACACCTCTACACTTTTTTAAAAACCCTCCACTTCCCAGGGAAAAAAAACCACTGGCAGATTAAAGGGTTCTTTTCCTGAAGAAAAAACCTCTACATTCAAAAAACCCTCTCACTTCCCCAGGGGGAACAAAAAAGGCAGGGGCCCAAGGGGTCTTATCCCTGAAAAACACCTCTAAACTCTAACAACCTCTCCCCTTCCCGGGAGAACTAAAAAACGGGCAGAGTCAAGGTTTTAAACCCCTAAAGAAACACCTTTTAACTTAACAACCTCTCATTTCCCAGGAAAAACTAAACACCCAGACAAGTGTCTTAACCCCTAAAAGAAACACCCTAACTTTTTAACAACCTCTCACTTCCCGGGAGAACAAAAACACGGCAGAGTCAAGGTTTTTCAAACCTGAAGAAACACCTCTAAACTCTAAAAACCCTTTCCATTCCCAGGAGAACAAAACACTGGCAGATTTCAAGTGTTTTTCTAATAAAGGGGAAAAAACCTCTACATTCAAAAAACCCCTCTCATTTCCCCGGGGAGAACAAAAACCCCGGCAAGTCAAGGTCTTACTCCCTGAAAAAAAACACCTCTACACTTTTAAAAAAAAACCTTTCTCACTTCCCAGGGAAAAACACGGGCAGAGTCAAGTGTTTTTACCCCTGAACAAACCCCTTTTAAACCTCTAAACACCTCTCATTCCCAGGAAACAAAAACCACGGGCAGAGTAAAGTGTTTTACCCCCTGAAAAAACCCCCTCTACACTCTAAAACCTCTCACTTCCCGGGAGAACAAACACTGGAAAGGTAAAAGGCCCTTTCTAACTGAAAAAACACCTCTAAACCTAAAAAACCTCTCATTCCCCGGGAAAGAATTTAAAACATTTGCAAAACAAGTGTCTTTAAACAAAAACCCTAACAAAACCCTACACTCTAACAACCTCTCATTTCCCCCAGGAGAACTAAAACTGGCAAGGTCAATTTTCCCTTTTCTCCCTGAAAACACCTCTACACTCTAACAACCTCTCATTTTCCCAGGAGAACAAAAAATGGAAATTTTTTTTTCAATTTCCAAACCCCAAAAACAAACACCCTACACTCTAAAAACCCTCTCACTTCCCAGGAGAAAAAACCATTTGGCAGAGTCAAGTGTCTTACTCCCTGAACAAACACTCACACTTAACAACCTCTCCCTTCCCGGGGAATTTAAAAACCCCGGAAAGGGGTCAAGTTTTTTACTCCCTGAAAAACCCTCTACACTCAACAACCTCTCACTTCCCAGAAACAAAACACGGCAAGTAAAGTGTTTTACTCCCTAAAACAAACCCTCTCATCTAACAACCTCCATTCCCCAGGAAAAATTAAACACTGGCAGGGGTCAAGTGTTTTTCCCCTGAAAAACACCTCTACACTCTAAAAAACCTCCATTTTCCCGGGAGAACTAAACCCCGGCAGAGTCAAGGTTTTCTTCTCCTGAAGAAACACCTCTAAAACTCTAAAAACCCTCTCACTTCCCGGGAAACTAAACCCGGGAAATTGTAAATTGTCTTAATTTAAAAAAAACCTCTACACTTCTAAAAACCTCTCATTTCCCAGGAGAAAAAAACACGGCAGAGTCAAGTGTCTTTTAAGAAAAAACCCCTCTACACCCTAAAAAACCCTTAAACTCCGGGGGAGAACTAAAAAAGGGCAGAGTAAGTTTTTTTTACCCCCCTGAAAAACCCCTTTTCACTCAAAAAACCTCTCACTTCCCGGAAGAACTAAAAAAGGGCAGAGTCAAGTGTTTTTCAAACCTGAAAAAAAACCCCCACACTCTAACAAACCTCTCATTTTCCCAGGAAAAACTAAACACGGAAGAGTCAAGTTTTCTTACCCCCTGAAAAAACACCTTTTCACTCAAACAACCTCTCACTTCCCGGGAGAACTAAACCCCGGCAGATTTCAAGGGGCTTCCCTCCCTGAAAAAACACCTCTACACTCTAACCCCTCTCATTTTCCCCAGGGAACTAAACATTTGGCAGAGTCAAGGGGGTTTTCTCCCTGAAAAAACACCTTACACTCTAACAACCTTTTCATTTCCCCCAAAACAAAACCCAGGGCGGGTCAAGGGGTTTTACTCCCGAAAACACCTCTAACCAAACAACCTCCCCACTTCCCGGGAAACCAAAACCGGCAGGAAAAAGTGTCTTACCCGAAACAAACCCCTTCTACACTCTAACAACCTCTAAACTTCCCGGGAAACTAAACACGGGCCAAGTCAATTGTCTTCCTCCCAAAACAAACACTCTACACTCCTTCCCCAAACCTCTCATTTCCCGGGGAACTAAACCCGGCAAGTCAAGTGCCCTTTCTCCCGGGAACAAAACACCTCAAACCTTTAAAACACCTCTAAATTTCCCCAGGAGAACTAAACACGGCAAAAGTCAAGGGGGCTTACCCCCCTGAAAACACCTCTACACTCTAAAAAACCTCTCACTTCCCAGGGAACAAACCCCGGCCCAGAGTCAAGTGTCTTACTCCCTGAAAAAATACCTCTAAAACTAACCCAACCTCTCATTTCCCAGGAGAACTAAACATGGCAGAGTCAAGTGTTTTACTCCCGAACAAACACCTCTCACTCTAACAACCTTCTTTTCCCAAGGAGAAAAAAACCGGGCAGAGTCAAGTGTCTTACCCGAAGAAACACCTCCCCAACTCAAACAACCCCCATTTCCCCAGGAAAAACAAAACATGGCGGGATCAAGTGTCTTACTCCTAAAAAACACCCCCCTTCACTCTAAAAACCCTTCCCCTTCCCCCAGGGGGAAAAAACCCCGGCAGAGTAAAGTGCCCCTTACCCCCCTTAAAAAAACACCTCTAAACTCAAAACAACCCCCTCACTTCCCAGGAGAACAAAAACCCCGGCAGAGTCAGTGTCTTTCCCTGAAGAAACACCTCTAACACCAAAACAACCTCCCACTTCCCGGGAGAACAAAAACACTGGCAGAGCCCAAGTGTTTTTAAACCCCCTGAAAAAACCACCTGTACCCCTTAAAACCTCTAATTCCCAGGAGAACTAAAAAACCGGCCCAGATTCAAGTGTTTTTCTCCTGAAAAAAAAAACTCTCACTTTAACAACCTTTTCATTTCCCGGAGAACTAAACATGGGCAATTTCTTTTTCCCCCCCTTACCCCCGGAAGAAACACCAAAAACCCCTCAAACCCAACCCTCTCCCCTTCCCAGGAGAACTAAACACTGGCGGGTCAAGTGCCTTACCCCTGAAAACCCTCTACACCAAACCCAACCTCTCACTTCCCAGGAGAACAAAAACACGGGCAAATGAATGTCTTCCCCCCCCTGAAAAACACCTCTCCCACTCAAAACAACCTCTCATTTCCCCCGGAGAACAAAAACCCCCGGGCAGAGTCAATTGCCCTTACCCCTAAAAAAAACCCCCTTACCCCTCAAAAACCTCTAAATTCCCCTTTGGAGAATAAAATTGGAAAGGGGTAAGTTTCTTATTTCCCGGAAAAAAACACCTTTTCCCTCTAAAAACCTCCATTTCCCCCAGGAGAACAAACCCCGGGCAATTTCCAAGGCCTTACTCCCGGAAAAAAACCCCCTTTTGCCTAACAACCTTCATTTCCCGGGAAAAATAAACACTGGCAGAGTCAAGTGTTTTTCTCCCTAAAAGAAACACCTCTAAAACTCAAACAATTTTCCTCACTTCCCGGAGAACTAAAAAAATTTTCCCCAAGGTCAAGTGCCTTACTCCCAGAAAAACACCCTAAAACTCAACCCCTCTCACTTCCCAGGAGAAAAAACAATCAGGGCGGGTCAAGTGTCTTTTCTCCCTGAAAAACCCCTTTCAAACCCCTTAAAAACCCTCTCCTTCCCAGGAGAATAAAACATTCAGAGCAATTTCCTTATTTCCCCTGAAAAAACCCATTTTACACTCAAAAAAACCCTCACTTCCCGGGAAACAAAACACCCCAGAGTAAATTTGTCTTACCCCCTGAAAAACACTCAACACTTAACAACCTCTCCATTTCCCCAGGAAAAATAAACACTGGCAAATTCAAGAGTTTTCCCCCTTTTAAAAACCCCCTCTACACTCTAACAACCTTTTCATTTTCCCGGGGAGAATAAACCCCGGCAGAGCCCAAGTGTTTTACCCCCTTAAAAACCCCTCTACACTCTAAAAAACCTCCATTCCCCGGGAGAATTTAAAAAATGGCAGAGCCCAAGTTTTTTTCTTTTAAAAAAAACCCCCTTTTCACTCTAAACCCCTTTCTCATTTCCCAAAAGAAAAAAAACACCGGGCAGAGTCAATTTCCTTAAACCGGGAAACAAAACACCTTTTTTAAACTCTAACAACCCCCTAAATTTCCCCAGGAGAACAAACCAAAAGGGAGAGTCAATTTTTTCTCCCTGAAAAACACCTCTACATCTAAAAAACCTCTCATTTCCCCAGGGGGAACAAAACCCCCGGCAAGTAAAATTTGTTACTCCGGGAAAAAACACCTTTTTCCTCTAACAACCCCCCCATTCCCAAGGAGAACAAAACACTGGCGGGTTCAATTTTTCTTTCCCCCTTGCCAAACCCCTTTAAAAATTTAACAAACCTCTCATTTCCCCGGAGGAAACTAAAAAACGGCAGAGAAATTTTTCCTTTCTCCTGAAAAAAAAACCTCTAACTCTAACAACCTCCCCCTTCCCGGGAAAACTAAACACGGGCCAGGGGCAAGGGGTTTCCTCCCTGAAAAAACACCTCTACATCTAACAACCTTCACCCCCGGGGAAAAACCTAAACACGGAGAGTCAAGTGTCTTACTCCCTGAAAAACACCTCTACCCCTCTAACAACCTCTCATTTCCCCGGGGAGAACTAAACACGGCCCAGAGTCAAGTGTTTTTCCCCCCTAAAAACACCTCTACACTCTAAAAACCTCTCATTCCCCCAGGAGAACTAAAAAATGGCAGAGCCCCCCCCAAGTGTCTTTTTTTCCCTGAAAAAACCTCTAAAATCTAAAAACCTCTCACTTCCCGGAAAAAACTAAACCCCGGCAAAAATTTCAAGTCCCCTTACCCCCTGAAAAAAAACACCTCTACACTCTAAAAAAAACCTCTCATTTCCCCAAGGAGAACAAAAACCACGGGCAGGGGTCAAGTGTTTTCCCCTGAAAAACCCCACCTCTACACTCTAACAACCTCTCACTTCCCGGGAGAAAAACACGGCAGGTCAAGGGGCTTACTCCCTGAAAAACACCTTACACTCTAAAAACCTCTCATTTCCCAGGAAAAACTAAACCCGGCAGAGTCAAGTGTCTTCCCCCCCTGAAAAACCCCCTTTTCTAAAATCTAACAACCTCCCATTCCCCAGAAACAAAACACGCCAGAGTCAATTGTCTTCCTCCCTGAAAAAACACCTTTACACTCTAACAACCTCTCACTTCCCAGGGGGGAATAAAAACCGGCAAGTAAATTTGTTTACTCCCTGAAAAAAAACCTTACACTCAAAACAACCCTCACTTCCCAGGAGAATTTAAACCTGGCAAGCCCAAGTGTCTTACTCCCTGAACAAACACCTCTCACTCTAAAAAACCCTCTTTTTTCCCAAGGAGAACTAAACACGGCAAGTCAAGTGTCTTACCCCCCTTTAAAGAAAAAACCTCTACACTCAAACAACCTCTCACTTCCCGGGGAACAAAACATTGGCAGAGTAAAAGTGTTTTTACTCCCTGAACAAACACCTCACACTCAACAACCTCTCACTTCCCGGGGAAAAACTAAACCCGGCGGAGTAAGTGTCTTAAACCCCTAAAAAAAACCCCTTTTCCCTTTTAAACCAAACCCCCTCACTTCCCGGAGAACTAAAACACTGGCAATTTCAAGTGCCTTACCCCTGAAAAACCCTCTACCCAAAAAAACCTCTAATTTCCCGGGAAACAAAAACATTGGCGGGTAAATTTGTCTTCCTCCCAGAAAACACCCTACATCAACAACCCCCTCACTTCCCGGGACCTAAACCCCGGAAAAAGTAAAGGGTCTTCCCCCCCTGAAAAAACCTCTAAAACTCTAACAACCCTCACTTCCCAGGAGAAAAACCCCGGGAATTAAAGTGTTTATTTTCCCTGAAAAACACCTCTACACTCTAAAAACCCTTCTCACTTCCCGGGGAAAATTTAAAATTTGGCAGAGCAAGTGTATTACCCCTTTAACAAAAACACCTCTTCCCCCTAACAACCTCTCATTTCCCCAAGGAGAACAAAACCCACCGGCGGGGTTTCAAGTGCCCTTACCCCCTGAAAAACACCCCCTACCTCTAAAAACCTCTCACTTCCCAGGAAAACAAAAACCCCGGCCAGAGCCCCCAATTGTCTTTCCCCCTGTAAAACCCCCTCCCCACTCTAACAACCTTCACTTCCCAGGAGAACAAACACTGGAAGGGTCAAGGGCCTTTTTATCCCTGAAAAACCCCTTAAAACTCAAAAACCCTTTCACCCAAAAGTTACTTTTGGGAAAATTTAAATAAAAAAAAAAAAAAAATTTGAACTTGTAATTTTTTTAAAACTAAACACTTCACAAGCCATTTGGAAGAAGGGTTAAATTTAGGTACGGGTACCAAAAAGTACAATTCTTTTCTAGCTAAACAAAAGGGGTAAATTACAAAATAACCTGCACAAAAGGAAGTGGAGTTTTACGAGGGACTTTTTTCTGCCCAAATTTTGGGAACCAATTTAAAAAATTTTACTTTGAAAATCATATTAATGAAAAAAAAGGAAACCAGATATTAAGCAAATGCCCAAAAATTTTCTTGAAACAGAAAAAAGTGAACTGTAAAAAAGTAATATAAATTTTAAAATATCCTTTTTTAAACCTTTTGGTCCTAGTTCCTGGGGTTTTTTTGGAAAACCCATATGCTAACAAACCATTGGGGGAAAACCCCCCAAATCAGAGTTTCCCTAAAAATTTTCCAAAACCGTTGCTTCCCCCACTGGGCCAAAAGTTTTAAAAAAGATTCACCCAACGGGGGAAATTTTTCAAACACCAAAAGGAAGGTTAGCGAAAGGCCCCAAATTTTAACCACAAATCAAGTTTTTTACAGAAGTTTCCCGTTACCATGGTCGGGGCGATTTTAGCTTCAATTTCCAGCAAAGCCTTCAACATGACTTACGAAATGGGAAAAGCCCACGATTGAAAAATTAAAAACGATTACAAGCGGTGGGTTTTTAGCGAGCCGCTAACCGGGAACCGGGGGGAGTCGAAATCTAAATAAATTTTTTTATGAGGGGGGCCAAAAAATTTTGGGTTAAAACCACAACCTTAAAAAGTTACCCGGGGCCCCAAAATTGATTTTGGGAACGGGTGATAAATGCATGCCCATGAACCGCCCCGGGGGCCGACTCATGGAACCCCTTGTTCATTAAAAACTGCAGGAAGCCCCTATCACTGCTTTTAAATCCTTTTGGGGGGGGGAGCATGGACACAGGGGCCCGGGTCCCCACATTTACAAAAAACCCAAAAGACATACCCCATCCCCCAAAAGGGGGGAAGTAAAGTAATATAAAAAAACTAAAAAACCGATGTGCTAACATTCCATACAAAAAAATCTTTGAGGGGTTTCCCTAAAAAGCAGATCACCACCCTCGGGTACCCATCAATTACACAACCCAGGGAAACGGTTTTTAGAGCAGGGCCTCCGGGCTGAAAAAAAATTAAAATTTTATCAGAAATAAAAAACAAAAATTTCCCAAACCAAAACAAAAAGAGGGGAAAAAACTAACGTCAAAGGGCATGGGAAATGAAACATGTTGGAAGACCACCTTTAAGGACCATAACACAGTAACAATCACATCTGCTAGAAAAAAGACGGGTGGGTAATAAGAACCCCTTTAAAAATATTGGGTGGGAAAAACCCCTGATGACTTTTTTTCAGGTTCCCCTTGTTCTATCAGGTTTGATTTTTTTGCACACTAACAGTCTTTCAAGGGAGTTGAATTTCCCGACCCAGAAAAAAGTACAGAGAAACCCTTTTTCCCCCCTAACTGAATAAACCCTAAATTAAATGGGAACGGGTTTTAAGTTCCCGAACCTGTACTCCCCGGGAAAGCAGTGGGGAAAGAGATTTCATGTTTTAAACACCCGGAAAATTCTAGAGGGATTAAAACCAAATTTGGGAACGAAAATCACCCCCCCTCCCAAAGCAAAAGACCCGGCCGACGAATTTAACATTTCCCCCCAAAAGAAAAACGGAGTTCCACTAGCACGTTAAGAGCCAAAACAATAAGTGCAGCTGCCCCAAGACTGTTCAACTTTCCCCCCTCAAACATAAGTGGGATTACCAAAATTTTTGAATCTTTGGGTGTCTTTAAGCGGGCATGGAAATCACCTAAGTTAAATACCTGAAACCGTGGGGTTTTTTGTTTGTAAGTTGGATTGCTCGCCAGCAGTAAAAAGGCCTAGTTAATCAGGCCCTGAAACCACCTGAGGCCTGGTCACAGACCGGGCCCGGGGGCGTTGACCCCCTCACCTTCCCCCGGGGGAAACTACATTAAATAAAACCGGGGGGGTTTAGAAAACCCCCAAACACAGTCCCCAAAACTTCAGACCGTCGGGTTTGCCACTGGGCCATTTGCTTTAATAAGATTCATTCCAACTAGGTAAAATTTTTTTGCACTATAGGAAAGGGTTTTTATAGGGACCTTTTGACCACAAAAACAAGTTTTTAAGAGGAAACTCCGCCCACATGGAAATGAAAGACCTAGCTCAAGTCCCCTCAAAGGGCCTTTAACAAAAGGGGTTTTTTATTCTCCTGATTGCGGCTTCAATCCCCAAGCGTGGTATGGTTTGTTTCAATCCCCTGTTTATTACGATTTCGTGAGTCATGTTTGACGGCTTTGAGGGACCCTTTATCTAGAGTTTTGACACGGCCATGCTACGGAAGATTATCGTTAAAAAAATTGCATTTGTGGTCATAGGGGGTCCATGATAACCTTTCCCATATTTTAAAATATTAAACCCAGTTTGGGTGAATCTTTTTGAAGCTAGCTGGGTCCCGTGGGTAACACGACGGTCCCGTGTTTTTTGACCTTATCGCGGGTTTAATTTCCCCCCAAAGTATGGTTTTTTGGGAAATCGTGCCTTACGATTTGTATTTACACGACTGCATTACGTTTTGTAATTTTTTTTCCAAAAGTGATGGTTGAACTTTAAAATTTAAAGACCAGAGCTTTGGGGAAGGTGGGGGAAGGAAATTTAAGGGTGGGCAAGGATAGAAATAAAAGAAAAAGGGGTGGGAGGGGGGGTGAGGTAGGATTTAAAAGGGGAAATACACAAACCCCTTTGGTCAATTTTAAAAATGTGTATGTGTAATAAAGATAATTATTGAAAAGGTATATAAGACTTACCCCTCAGAGTCACACGATAAAAAACAGATATAAGGTGGGACGGGCTCTGGGGCTTTAAAAAAATATACAATGTTTTTTTCCTTTTTTTTTTTTTTGCGATTACATACCCAATATTTCGAAAGACAAGGCAAGGCGATAGTTTTTTTTTAAAATTTTTTCAAAAACACTGCCCAGTTAGCTTCTTTCAAGGTTTGGGGTCCTGCTTTAAGTAAATATAGCGAATTAACAATAGGAGTGAAAAATAGAAAAGTTACTTAAGAAATTTCCCCTAATTTTGGGGCGATGATATTCTTAAATAAAACATAACGGGTTTTTGGGGTTAACAGCATTTTCATCTCAGGGAGGTTTTCTCAAATCATTGGGCCCCTTGGTAATTTGTTATTAGGATTAAAAGGGGCACCTCAAAGGGAAAAGCATTCTTAGGGTCCCGTGGGGGGAGGAGGAATAAATATAGTCCGGGTATTTTTTAATTTTTTCCCTTTTTTTGGGGGATGTTCTCCCATCTCGTATGAGAGTTTTTGCATTTTCTTTGAGTTGCCTCTTCTTTAGCATACCCAAAACATACGTTTTGGGCAGCATTCCTGTTTTGGGGTGTAAAACTCCCCTTAAAACTCCGTCTTCCACCTGGTACCCGTAATAAAAAGGAGGAAACCAAATTTTTCTGGATCCACTGCAACCGTACATGTTGGTTTTTTTTGTTTAAAGACAAATTTGGGGGCCCTTGGGAAAAAGATTTTAGGGCTTAAACATAAATTTTTTACAATGTTTTTTTACATTGAAGGGGTTTTTTAAAACTATGAGTGCTGAGACAGGCTTTGGCTATGTTAATCTTTTTACTAACATGAGATGTTGAGTGGTGCAGCCTGTCTATTTCATATCCCAAAATCTTGTTAGGGTTTCTAATGACTACAGTTTTACCTCTGATGGAGATACTCCCCTTGTTTTCGATGGTTGATGCAAAACATCCTATCGTACTAATAAGGACTATGTCAGGGTTGGTCGTAATTCTCCATTTCTTTTCCAAATTAGATGTTCGGCGAAGTTCAATATTCATTGTTTCCATGAACCACTTTTCCCAAATTGCTAATGAATGTTCCCCTGTGTCTAATTTATCAAGGGTTGCTAAGACGACATGGATAACATCATCTGGAAATTGCGTTATAATTGTATCATTGAACTAAGGTTGAGGAAGATCATTTACATAAATGTTGAGTAGTATTGGACTAAGACACCAGCTGTCGGGACACCAGCTGTCGGGACACCAGCTGTCGGTATAAAAGGCTCTGTCGACCTGCCGTGAAAGGCAGGACATAAGAAGTTATATATTAATCTGAGAAAGGTCCAGTTATGGTCTGGTAGGTCAATAAGTTTATATATAAGACCATCATGCCATAAGTTATCAAAAGCTTTGTGAACATCTCTGGTGGCAATTAGGGCAAAATTGTCCTGATGTTTCAGGCTCGCTACAGCATCGAAAATAATGTTTATTGCATGATGGGTACCTCTATGTGTTCTAAAGCCAAACTGTTCTTCAATAAAGAGGTGATTAAACTTCATGTAATAGTTCAATCTATTGGAAATGATCTACTCAAGAACTTTGCCAGTGACTTCAAGTAAGGATATAGGTCTATAGTTCGCAGTTGGTGGATGTCTTTATGGGTTTAGCAAGAAAGATCATCCTTGCAGTCTTAAAAGCCATTTGCAAATGTCCGAAGGCTAAATGGGATTATAGATATTGACCAAATACTGTTTTTCAATTTCTGGGAAGGAACTTTATTTGTTTCATTGTTATTTCCAGAGAGACCAGGGGCTCTATTTCGCATTCTTCCAATAACCTGAGTCATCTCAAGTAGTGTAATTGGTCTAGTAAGAGAATGGTCATCTTCAAGAGTTGTTGTATCGATGGAAGGTAGTGGCTAGAGATCAGCTAAGTTCTCATCTCTCCATTCATTAACCAACTGATAATTCAAAGATTATTCTCTATAAGGATACAATGTTGAATTTACAGAATTTGGTTATTGTGTGGTTTACATGTAGTTAAATAATGATTACAGAGTGTACCACTAGAACACCTAGCATGGCTAGGCATTTCGGGCAGACTTAGTTTAATTCTTTATTTTAAAATATTACAAATTATGAGGTAAGTTGGTATTATGGCTAAGTGACTAAATACTAGTTTGTGAGTTTAGCAATGTGAATTGCTTTTGTTTTGGCACAGTATATAGTTTCCGTATTGTAGTATCACAGGATTCATTATTTAAGATTGAGATTAATATTTCTGTTTATGGTCAAATAGGTGAGTGAGTGTAAGGGGTGAACCACCAGGTGGTAAATTCGTGTAGTTAGTTGACGGGGTGTATCAGGGAGATAAGATGTTTTCTAATGGTAGTTTTGAAGTGATGAATGTGTCTGCAGTTCTAGAGTTCTCAGGTAGGGTGTTCCAGATTTTAGGGCCTTTGACATACATTGAATTTTTGTAAAGGTTTGTAGGACACGGGGAATGTCGTAGAGATGTTTGTGTCTGGTTTTATGCCTGGGGGTTCTGTCAAAAACCACCAAGAGAGGGAGGGGGGTGAGATGACTTTTTTGGGTTAAAGGGTTGATTTGGATTTTAAAGGGGTTTCCTGTAGATGAGATTGCACATTGTAAGTGGGGGAATGTACTGAACATGGAGTAATTTTTAATCTTTGAAGAGTGGGGGGGGGGGTGTTGCCAAGGGAGGGATTTAGTGATTATTCTTACTGCGCTTTTTTTTGGGTTTATTATTGGGCTTTAGGTGTATTCATCCCAATTTGTTTCCCCAACCCAAAATTAAATAGGTGAGGAAAAAAAAAAAAATTTAAATGAGTGGTATGTGGGGGAAAAGGGCATTTTGCAGCACAAAAGTTCGTATCTCGGAGAGGATCCCAAACCTTTTTGGATATTTTTTTTGGTTATGTGTTTTTATAGGGGGAAAAATGTTATTGTGGGAGATAATTTTCTCCCACCCCATTCCCATCGAAAAACCCGGTCCTGTGGCCCCTTCAAGTTTTACCCACAGCCTCCTCCTCCTTTCATCAGGGGAAGGGAAATGAATTTAGGGGGGTAACTGGGGGGGCCTTTGGGTTTTTTTTTGCCCTAAAAGTTGCCCGGATCATGCCCCAAAATTTTGCAGGGGAAGTTTAAAACTCTTTAGCTTGGGGGGAAACAAAGAAATTTCCACGATCTCTTTTTGTGAGGGGACTAATCTTTGGAATTAAGTCCTGTCTCAACCTATCCCATTTTATCCCGGGTTGTTGGTTTGTAAAATGCCTTTGACATTTATTTATAATTTCTCAGACCCGTTTTCCTTTTCCCTGGTTTTTCCCTATTTTTTGGTATTTTCTTCGGGGAAGCTAATTGTAAAGTTGCATTAGTGGGTATCAAGTTTTCGGGCAGTGAAGGGAGCTGCCCGCATCGTTTTAATTTGGGGCAGCAAAATTGGAAAATTTTTCCAAAACGAAAAAATTTCCCGGGTTCGTAAACCAAAGAAGTCCCTAAAAGGGGTAAAAACCCTGGGGGTTTTTAAAAATTTGGGGTTTAGGAGGGAAAACGGGTTTTCCCCAAATAGGGAGAATTTTGTAGCTGTAAAATAACGGGGGATAGGTCAATCGAATTTTTCCCCACCAGGAGAGACACGACAATGAAGGGGTTTACAATCTCCTTTTGGGTCAGGCCTAACATTTTGGCGTCCCCTTTTTGGGGACCAACTTTCGATTTAATAAAAGGGGCCCCTCAAAAATGACAGATTCAGGGGTTGTCATAACATTAAAAAAATTTTTTTTTTTCCTTTTAAATAACACAAGGGAAATTCCCAAATTTCCACATTTTAAAGAGGGCGGGGGTGAGGGGGCGATAAAATCTCCCCCCAAGAATTGTGGGAAATATTTCTGTTTAATATCCGTGTAGAGGAATGGATCCATTTTTGGGCCCCTGGGGAGGGAAATACCGGTTTGCTATAAATAGTTGGCCATGAAAGGTCGTCAGTTCTATTGCAAGAATATTATCTTCGTAAAACGTGAATATTTCAAAATCATGGGCCAAATTTTAATAAGATGGCCACGACACTATGGGGTCCTCTCGATTTCTCCACAGTAGAGTTTCCACCCTAATTTAATATGTTGATCAACTCTTGCAGTCACCCTTTAAAACCAATTTTTTTGTGTTCACGTTATAAATTTTTTGGGGTTTAAAGTATTTTTTTTTTATTGGGCAAATTGTCATTAATATTTAGAGAGGTTGTGCACGCGGGGCCCGAGATTGGGAGTTTTAACAATCATGGGGGTTTTATGATATTGTCATTTGAAAATAAATAGGGAAAAAATAAAGTACATGTCCTTTGGGGGCAAAGAAAAAGGGGGGAATTTTGGGGAGTATAGTTTTTTCCAACGCTCTTTTGGGTTTTTTTGGGGGTGAAAACGTGGGGTTTATGAATGTTTTCAGCGAGGAGAAGGCGGAGGCAGTGGGGGATGTCATGTCTGAGGGCAATTTTTTGGGGGTTAATTTAAAAAAAAATGCAGAGAATTCTTTTTTGGAAGTTAGGGGAGGTGCGGGGGGGTTTCCAAAAAATGTTGTTTCCCGAGGGCTGAGGAAGGGGTTTTTGAGGGGGTTCCCGGGCATGTAAAAGAGAAAAAGGGGCGAAACAGAATGACTTCAAAGAGTGGAACAAGTCTGTGGGAAGGAAGGCGGGGTAGGGGTTCGGGGTAGGGGAAAGGGTTTGGAGGGGGGGGGTTTTAAAAGGGGGTTTTGTGTGCGAGGGGCTTTGGGCTTTTCCCGCAGGCATGCGTGGGGCGTTTTGATAGGAGTAATTGGGGGACAAATGGTTTTTTAATACTTACGTGCTGTTGGAGTGTTTACAAAGTAAAATTTATAAGGGATTTAGGGGAAAAACCCGGGAGGCCCAAATTGAGTCCCGGAATGGGAAGTACAGTGCCTCACTCTGAAGGGGGGGGTTTAAAAATTTTCAAATTTAAAAACTTTTAGTGTTTAAAACCCCCCTTTTGGGGAAGAAAAGTGATGGGTGAATGATGGTGAAAGTTTTATTTTTTCGGGCCCCCCTGCCTTGGTGGGAATCGGGCCGGGGGTGATAAAAAAAAAAAAATGATAAAATATATATATATGTATATATATATATGATATATTTTATATATGTAAATGAAATATGTTTTTATTTATAATATATAAAGTGTATAGTATGTATTATATTTTATATATAAAGTATAATATATGTAAAATTTTATATGTATGTTTTATATATATGTATATGTTATATTTAAAATGTATTGAAATTATATTAATATGTATATGTATAAATATGTTATTATATATGTTTTTTGATTTATTTTTGTATAGGGTTATTTTATATGTATATATTTTATGTTTATTTGTATATAAATGTATTGTTATTATTTATATGTATATGTATATTTAAAATATTTATGTATATATTTAAAAATTGTTTTAATATTTTTTGGTATATAAATTAATTAAATGTTTTTTAATTTTATGTATATTATAGTATATGTATATATTTTATGTATATTATATTATATGTATTAAAAATTTGTATATTATATATTATATGTATTATAATTTAATTATATGTATATTATATATATGTATATTTTTGTATATTATTATATTTATATTTAATATTAAAATTAAATTTAAAATTGAAGAAATGAATTAAAAATATAGAAGAAAAAATAAATTTTAAAAAATGAATGTAATAAAATAGAAGAAAATATTATAATTTATAAATATATTGAAAAAAAAAAAGAAAAATTAAATTTAATATAAGTATTTTAGATCAGAAAAAATAAAAAAATTAAATTTTAAAAAAAAAAAAAAAAAAAAAAAAAAAAAAAAAATAAAAAAAATAAATAAAAAAGAAAAAATTAAAATAAATAAAAAATAAAAAAAAATTAAAATAAAAAATAAATAAATTTAAAATAATAAATAAAAAAAAATAAATAATAATGGAAGATAAAAAAAATACTCCACACAAAAACAAAAACTTTAAAAAAAAATTAATATACCAACAAACTTAAAAAAAGAAAATTTAAATAAAAAAAAACTTAAAAAAAAAAACAAACAAAACCAAAAAAACCAAAAATTACCAAACAATAAAATTACAAGAATAAACCCGCAACGTAAAAGATCAAAAACCCCAATCACAAAGCAAGTCCCAGAGCTCTATGGAATCCTCCCCTTAACCCAATGAGTCAGTAAATTTAGTTGATAGCCTGCGCCCTAAAACCAATAGGTTCTACGTATATAAATTGTAGTAATGATCAGTTGATGTCAAGAATGTCATTGAATGTAGAGGCGTTTTCACGCGGATCCTAGATGGCAGTTGTATCAACATGAGGTGTATACATTGTGATGTGTAAAAAGTGAGGTGCACTATAGTATGTACAATGTCCTGGAGCAAGAGGACGGGGAATGTATGAGGAAGTATTTTACCAACGCTCTTATAGGGTGTGAAGCGTGGGTGATGATGTTCAGCGAGGAGAAGGCTGGAGGCAGTGGAGATGTCGTGTCTGAGGGCAATGTGTGGTGTGAATATAATGCAGAGAATTCGTAGTTTGGAAGTTAGGAGGAGGTGCGGGATTACCAAAACTGTTGTCCAGAGGGCTGAGGAAGGTTGTTGAGGTGGTTCGGACATGTAGAGAGAATGGAGCGAAACAGAATGACTTCAAGAGTGTATCAGTCTGTAGTGAAGGAAGGCGGGGTAGGGTCGCCTAGGAAGGGTTGGAGGGAGGGGGTAAAGGAGGTTTTGTGTGCGAGGGGCTTGGACTTCCAGCAGGCATGCGTGAGCGTGTTTGATAGGAGTGAATGGAGACAAATGGTTTTTATACTTGACGTGCTGTTGGAGTGTGAGCAAAGTAACATTATGAAGGGATCAGGGAAACCGGCAGGCCGGACTTGAGTCCTGAGATGGGAAGTACAGTGCCTGCACTCTGAAGGAGGGGTGTTAAGTTGCAGTTTAAAAACTGTAGTGTAAAGCACCCTTCTGGCAAGACAGTGATGGAGTGAAGAAAAGTGAAAATTTTCTTTTTCGGCCACCCTGCCGGGGGGGAATCGGGCCGTGTGATAATAAAAAAAAAAATATTCTTGTTAATTGCTAGTAATTGTGATTTTAGTCAAGATATTTTAATGGGTAGAGTAAATAAAAATGATTTTTTAAAGTAGTTAAAGTATTCTAAAAATTAAATAGGGAAGGGATGGGGAATTTAAAAAAATGTAGGTTTGGGTAATTGAGTGGGTAGTATATTTTAAGGTAAATTGGTTTAAAGTAAGGGTTTGAGTATAATTAAGTTGTTTTGTTTTTAAATTTTTTTGGGTTTGGGGGGTGTAGGTCCCCAACTTGTGATAAGTAAGAATGGGGGGGGGGTAATGGGGGGGGTAAAGGAATCCCACACAAGGTAGGGGTTTGGTAAGGGTGAGTGGAGTCCCCCAAAAACGGGGGTTGAGTGGGGGAACCCGGGTGGGGGGGGAGAGGCCCCAAAAAGTGGGGGTTTTGGGTAATGGGGGAGGTGGGAGATCACAAAATACAGGGGGGTAAGGGGTGAGGGTGGGGATTTCCAACAAGGAAAGGGTTTTGGGTAAGGGTGGGGGTGGAGAATTCCACACGGGTAAGGTTGGGGATGGGTGGGGGTGGGAATCCCACAATACAGGTGGGTAATTGGTGGGTGGAGAGTATCCACAAGGGTCGGGCTGGGAATGGGTGAGTTGGGAAGGGCCCACAAAAGGTACGGGTTTGTGTAAGGGAGAGGGGGAATCCCCCAAAAAAATACGGGGTTGGGTAATGGGTGAGGGTGGGTACTCACAGGAGGGGTTTGGGTAATGGGGGGTTGGAGAGTGCCCAACAAGGTAGGTTTTGGGTAATGGGGAGGTGGAGAAGGCCCCACCAAGGCACGGGTTGGGTAAGGGGGTGACGGGGAGAGCGCCACAAAAGGGTACGGGTGGGTAAGGGGGAGAGGTGGAGAGTACCCACACACGAACAGGATGGGTAATGGGTGATGGTTTGGAGAGTGCCCCCAAGGAAAGGGGCGAGTAAGGGGTTTAGGGTGGAGGTCCACACAATAACGGGTTTGGGGAAGTTTGGGGGTGGAGAGCATCCACACAAGCAGGGGTTTTGGGAAATTGGGTGGGGGAGAGAGTGCCCACACAAGGTAGGGGTTGGGGTAACGGTGAGGGGGAGAGTGCCCACAACGTTTATAGGTTGGGTAATGAGTGAGTGGAGAATGCCCAATAAGGTACGGGTTGGGTAATGGGGGGGGAGGATTACCACAAAAGGTAGGGGTTGGGAAATGGGTGAGGGGGGAGAGTGCCCACCCAAGGTACGGGTTTGGGGTAATGGGAAAAGGTGGATGTGCCCACACAAAATACGGTTTGGGTAAGGGTGTGGGTGGAGAATCAAACAAAAGGGCACAGGTTGGGTAATGGTGAGTTGGAGAGTACCCACACAGGTAGGGGAAAGGGGAAACGGGTGAGGGGGGAGAGTGCCCACAAATGAAGGGTCCCGTAAGGAGGAGGGTGGAGAACCAACACAAGGAGCATTGGGTAAGGGGTGGGGTAAGAGGTCCATTAAAGTTACGGTTTGGGTAAGGGGTGAGGGTGGAGGTGCCCACACTATTTAGGGGTGGGGTTTTATGGGTGAGGGGGAGAGTGCCCACAAAAGGACAGTTGGGGTAACGGGTGAGGTGGGAGTGCCCAAACAAGGTACCGTTTTGGGTAATGGGGAGAGGGGAAAGTGCCCACAAAAGGTACAGGTTTGGTAAGGGGTGAGGGTGGAGAGTACCCCACAAGGTACAAGTGGGCAATGGGTGATGGTGGAGAGTACCCACACAAGGTACGGGTTGGGAAACGGTGGGGGTTTTGGAGAGCCCCCACCAAGGTACGGTTGGGAAAGGGGTGAGGGTGGAGAGTGCCCCAAAAGGTAGGGGTTGGGGAATGGGTGGCGTGGATAGTACCCACAAAAAGGTCGGGTTTTGGGTAATTGGGGGGGGGAAAGAGGTGCCCCACAAGGTATGGGTGGGAAACCGGGTGAGTGGAGAGGGGGCCACACAAGTACAGTTGGTAAGATAGTAAATGCCCCATAAAGTACGGGTTGGATAACGGGTGAGGGTGAAAGAATGACCAAATTTAGGGGTTGGAACGGGTGAGGTGGAGGTACCCACACAAGGTAGGGGTTGGTAACGGGTAGGGTGGAAGTACCCAAAAGGGTACGGGTTTGGGGTAATTGGTGAGGGGGGGAGGTATCCACAATGGTACGGGTTTGGGGGTAATTGGTGAGGGTGGGGGGAGTTCCCACAAAGGGTAAAATTTGGGGTAAGGGAGAGGGGGAGAGTGCCCACACAAAATACGGGTTGGGTAATGGGTGGGGGGGTGGAAGTGCCTAACAAGGTGGGGTTTGGGGTAAGGGGTGATTGGAGAGTCCCACACAAGGTACGGGGGGGGGAAAAGGGTGAGGGTGGAAAATGCCCACACAAAGACGGGTTGGGAAAGGGGAGGGGTGGAGAGAACCCAAACACGATACAAAGGGGTAAGGGGGAAAGGTGGAAGTACCCACACAAGTAACGGTTGGGTTTAATGTTTGGGGGGGAGAGCACCCACAAAAGGGCCGGATTCGGAATTTGGTGGGGAGGAGGTGCCCACAAAAGGTATGGTTGGTAAGGGGAGGTGGAGAGTGCCCACCCCGGTATAGTTGGGGTAATGATGATGGAGAATGCCACAAAGGGTACGGATTGGGTAATGGGTGGGGGGTGGAGAGTGCCCCACAGGTACAGGTTGGGTAAGGGGAGTGGGGGGGAGGTGCCCACAAAAAATACAGGTTGGGTTTTTGGTTTGGGGGTAGAACGCCCACAAAAGGCAGGGGTTGGGTAATGGGAGAGGTGGAGAGCACCCACACAAGATACAGGATGGGTAGGGGGTTGAGGGGGAGAGTGCCCACACAAGTACAGGCGGGAAATGGGTTGGGGTGGAGAAAAACCAAACAAGGTGCAGGTTGGGCAAGGGGTTAAGGGTGGAGAGATCCCCCAAAAGGTAGGGGGTTTGGGAAATTTTGGAGGGAGGAGTGCCCAAAAAAGGGTTTGGGTTTGGGGTAAAGGGTGAGGGGGAGAGTGCCCACACACGTAAAAGGTTGGGGTAATGATGCGGGGGAAAAACCCCAAGTAGGTACGGGTGGGTAATGGGGAGGGGGAGGTATCCCACAAGGTAGGGGTTGGGAAAGGGTGAGAGTGAAGAGAAACAACAAAAGGTACAGGTTGGGTATGAGTGAGGGTGGAGTAGTGCCTACACAAGCAGGGGTTGGGAAAAAAAAAAAAAATGGGGAGGTGGAGATCCCCACACAAGATACAGGTTGGGAATGGGTGAGGGTGGAGAATGCCCCCACAAGGACGGGTTGGGTAAGTGAAGGTGGAGAGTCCCCACACAAGATAAGGTTGGGTAAGGGGTGAGGGTTGGAATGCCCCACAAGGTACATTTGGGGTAACGGGTGGGGGTAAAAAAATGCCAACAAAAGGGTAGGGGTTGGGAAAAGGGTGAGTGGGAGATTGCCCACAAAAGGGAGGTTTTGGGTTTAACGGGTGGTGGAGGGGCCCCACCAAGGTACAGGTTGGGTAATGGGGAGGTGGAGAACCCCACACAAATTCGTTTTGGGAAATGAGTGGGGGGAAGGGTATCCACACAATTACGGGGGGTAACGGGGGGGGTGGAGATATCCACACAAGGTACGGGTTGGGTAATTTTTAGGGGGAGAGTCCCACACAAGGAGGGGTTGGGTAAGGGGTAGGTGGAGGGGCCCACACACGGTACGGTTGGTAATGAGTGAGATGGAGAATGCCACACAAGGTATGGGTTGGGAAATGGGTGGGGGTGGAGAATCCCACACGGGTACGGGTTGGGTAACGAGTAGGGGGGAGAGTCCCAACACAAGGTGCAGGTTGGGAAATAGGTAGGTGGGAGTACCCAAAGGGTAGGGGTTTAGGAAAAGGGGTGAGGTGGAGACTACCAAACACGGTACAGGTTGGGGAGGGGTGAGGGGGAGAGATCCAACAAGACAGGTTAGGTAAGGGGTGGGTGGGTGGCACACCAAGGTAAAATTTGGGGAAATGGAAGGTGGAGAGTGCCCACACAAAACGGTTGGGTAATGGGTGAAGGGGAGAGTCCTACACAATTACGAGAGGGGAAAGGGGGTGAGTTGGAGAGTCCCACACAACGAGGGTTTTGATTAAAATGGGTGAGGGGGGAGAATGCCCATACAAAGCAGGGTTTTGGGTAAGGGGTGAGGGGAGTGCCCACAAAAGGGTACGGGGGGGTAATGGGAGAGGGAGAAGCCCCAAACAAGATACAGGATGGGTAATGGGTGATGGGGGAGAGTCCCCCAACACAAACGGGCCGGGCAATGGGTGAGGGTGAAGAACCCCACAAGTAACAGGTTGGGGGAAGATTGAGGGTGGAGAGCATCCACAAAAAGGCACGGGTTCGAAATTTGGGTGAGGGGGGAAAGAGTTCCCACACAAGGTATGGGTTGGGTAACGGGTGAGGTGGAGAAGCCCACATAAGTACGGTTGGGTAAATGGGGGAGGGTGGATAGTACCCAACAAAAAGGGGGTTGGGTAATGGGTGAGGGGGACAGTGCCCACCAGGTACGGGGTTGGGAAATGGGAGGGTGGAGCCCCCCACACAAAATACAGGTTGGGTATGGGTTGGGTGGAAATCCCCACACAATGCAGGGTTGGGAATGGGTGAGTTAGAGAGGGCCCACAAAAGGGTACCGGTTGGGTAATGGGAAGGTGGAGAGTACCCAAACCAAGATACAGGATGGGTAATGGGTGGGGGGGGAGAGTCCCACACAATACGGGTTGGGGTAATGTGTGAGGTGGGAATAAAACATAAGGTACAGGTTGGGAAATGGGGAGGGGGGAGAGATCCACAAAAGGGAGGGGTTGGTAATGGGGAGAGTGAAGATATAACAAAGGTACAGGTTGGGTAATGATTGAGGGGGAAGTGCCTACACAAGGACGGGTTGGGAATGGGAGGGGTGGAGAGTCCCCACACAAGATACGGTTTGGGGTAATGGGTGAGGGTGGAGAAGCCCAACAAGTAGGGTTGGGTAATTGAAGGTGGGAGTGCCCACACAAGATACAGGTTGGGTAATGGGTGGGGGAGAGTGCCCCCAAGATACAGGGGGGAAAAAGGGTGAGGTGGAGAGTGCCCACCAAGGTACATTTGGGTAAGGGGTGGGGAGGAGAAGCCACAAAAATTTAGGGTTTGGGTTTAATGATAGGTGGAGGTACCAACAATTAGGGGTTTGGGGTAAGGGGGTGAGGGGGAGAGTATCCACACAAGGTACGGGTTTGGGTTTAATAGTTTGGGTTTTAGAGATCCACAAAAGGGTACTGGTTGGGTAATGGGTGAGGGGGAGATGCCCACACAAGGACGGGTTGGGTAATGGTGGGGGTGGAGAATTTCCACACTAGGCACGGGTTGGGTAATGGGTGGGGTAAAGAGTGCCCACAAAAGGTACGGGTTGGGAAAGGGGAGAGGGGGAGAGTCCCCACACAAAATAAGGTTGGGTAATGGGTGTGGGTGGAGAATGCCCACAAAATTTGCGGGGGTTGGGAAAAGGGGTGGTTAGGAGGCCCACACAAGGTACCGGTTTTGGGAAAACGGGTGAGGGGGAGAGTGCCCACACAAGGTACACGTTGGGTAATGGGGGAGGTGAGAATGCCCACACAAATTACGTGTTGGGAAAGGGTGGGTGGAGGTATCCACACAAGTTAGGGGTTGGGTAAGGGGAGGGTGGGGGAAAAACCACACAAGGACGTTTGGGTAATTATTGAGGGAGGAGAGTCCCAACAAAAGGGTAGGGGTTGGGTAAGGGGTGGGGGGAGAGTGCCCACACACGGTAACCTTTAGGTAATGAGTGAATGGAGAATGCCCCAAAGGGTAGGGGTTTTGGGTAAGGGGTGAGGGTGGAGAATCCCCCACAAAAAGGTAGGGGTTGGGTAACGAGGGGGTGGAAGTCCAACACAAGGTGAGGTTGGAAAGGGTGAGGGGGAGGTATCCACACAAGGATGGGTTAGGCAAGGGGGTGAGGGTGGAGCATCCCACAGGACGGTTGGTGATGGGGGGAGTGTGGAAGACCACAAAAGGGTACGGGTTTGGGGAATGGGTTTGGGTAAGTGCCCCCAAACAAGGACAATTGGGTAATGGGGAGGTGGAGAGTGCCCACACAAAAACGGGTTGGGGTAAGGGTAAGGGTGGAGAGACCACACAATGTACGAGATGGGAAAAGGGGTGAGTTGGAGAGGCCCACAACGTAGGGGTTGGGGTAAGGGAGAGGTGGAGAGGACCCAAACAAGATACAGGAGGGTAATGGGTGATGGGTGGAGAGTGCCCAACACAAGGTACGGGCCGGGGCAAGGGGGTAAAGGGGTGAAGAGTACCCAACAATAACGGTTTTGGGGAATGTTTGAGGGTGGAGAGCACCCACACAAGGAAGGGTTTTTGCAAAAAATTTTGTGGGGGGGAGAGTTTTCCCCACAAGGTAGGGTTTTGGGAAAAGGGGAGGTGGAGGTGCCCACACACAGAAAGGGTTTGGGGTAATGAGTGAGGGGGAGAAGCCCACTAGGTACGGGTTGGGTAAATGGGGAGGGTGGATTATCCACACAAGTGGGGGTTGGGTAATGGGGGGGTGGACAGTGCCCCCCAAAAGGAAAGGGTTTGGGGTAATGGGAAGGGGGAAAAGGGTGCCCCAAAAATTCGGGTTGGGTAATGGGTTTTGGGGTGGAGAGTGCCCACAAAGCCCGGGTTGGGTAATGGGAGAGGTGGAAATCCCACACAAGAACAGAGGGGTAAGGGTGATGTGGGAGAGTGCCCACAAAAGGTACAGGCGGGGTAAGGGGTTAGGGGGGAAGTACCCACAAAAGGGAAAGGTTGGGCAAGGGGGAGGGGGAGCACCAAAAGGAAAAAGGTTTGGTTAATTTGGAGGGAGGAGGGGGCCCACAAAAGTAGGGGTTTGGGTCTGGTGGGTGGAGGTGCCCAAAAAGGGTATGGGGGAAATTGGGGTTGGGTGGGTACCCCAAAAAGGTACGGGTTGGGGTAAGGGGGGGGTGGGTTAACAAGGTAGGGTTGGGTAATGGGTGAGGTAAAAGGTAAACAAAAGGTACGGGTTGGGTAATGAGTGAGGGTGGAGGGCAAAAAGGTAGGGTTTGGGGAAATGGAGAGGTGGGAGTGCCCACAAAAACAGGTTGGGTAATGGGTGGGGGTGGAGAATGCCCCCCAAGGTACGGGTTGGGTAATGTGAAGGTGGAATGCCCACAAAAAGATACAGGTTGGGTAAGGGGTAAAGGGTGGAAGTCCCCCACAAAGGTACGGGTTTGGGGGAAAGGGGGGGGGAAAATTCCCCCAACAAATTTACGGGTTGGGTAAAGTGAGGGGGAGAGTATCCACACAATTAGGGGTTGGGTAAGGGGTGGGGTGGAGGTATCCACAAAAGGCGGGTTTTGGGGTGAGTGTGGGGGTGGAGATTTATCCACTAAAGGGACGGGTTTTGGGTAATGAGTTTGGGTGTAGAGTATCCACACAAGGTACGGGTTTGGGTAATGTGAGAGGGGGGAAGTGCCCACACAAGATACAGGTTGGGTAAGGGTGATGGGAAGTGCCCACACGCGGGTTTGGGAAATGGGTGAGGGGGAGAGTGCCCACACAAGGTTAGTTGGGTAAGGGGTGAGGGGGAGAATGCCCACACAATTAACGGGTTGGGTAATGATGAGGGGGGAGAGTTTTTTTCACAATTAGGGGGGGGTAAGGGGTGGGGGTGGAGAGTACCACCAAGGCGGGGGGGTGATGTGTGGGGGGGTGGAAGTATCCACCAAGGTACGGGTTGGGTAATGATTTGGGGTGTAAGACCCACACAAGGTAGGGGTTGGGGTAAGGGGTGATTTGGAAGTGCCCACACAATAGGGGTTGGGTAATGGGTGAGGGTGGAAAATTTCCACACTAGGGGGGGGTTGGGGTAATGGTGAGGTGGAGATCCCCAAACAAGGTACGGGTTTGGGTAATGGGAGAGGTGGGAGTGCCCACACAAAAACAGGTTAGTAAGGGGTGGGGGTGGAGAATGCCCACACAATGAAAGGGTTGGGTAATGGGTGTTTTTTTGAGAGTGCCCACAAAAAGGTACCGGTTGGGTAAGGGTGAGGTGGAGAGTGCCCACACAAGGACGGTTGGGTAATGGGGGGGGGAGAATGCCCACACAAATTACGTTTTGGGTAAGAGTGAGGTGGAGATATCCACAAAAGTTACGGGTTGGGGTAACTTGAGGGGAGATACCACCAAGGTACGGGTTGGGTAATTTTGAGGGAGGAATGCCCACACAGATGGGTTGGGTAACGGGTGAGGTGGAAGGCCCCACACTTACAGGTTGGGTAATGATTGAGATGGAGAATGCCCACACAAGGTAGGGTTGGGTAAGGGGGTGGGGGTTGGGAGAATCCCCACACAAGGTACGGGTTGGGTAAGGGAGGGGGTGGAGATCCCAAACCAAAAGGTGCGGGTTTTAAGGGGGTGAGGTGGAAGTACCACACAAGGTCGGGTTGGGTAAGGGGTGGGGGTTTTGGGAGATACCCACAAAAGGTATAGGTTGGGGTGAGGGGTGAGGGTGAAGTACCAACAAGGTCAGTTGGGAAAAGGGGTGAGGGTGGAGAGTGCACAACAAGGTACAATTGGGTAATGGGAGAGGTGGAGATGCCCACACAAAATACAGATTGGGTAATGGGTGAAGGTGGAGAGTACCTACACAAGAAACGAAGGGTAAGGGTGAGTTGGAGAGTGCCCCCACAAGAAAGGGGTTTGGGTAATGGGTGGGGGTGGAGAATCCCATAAAAAGCATGGGTTGGGGTAAGGGGGGGGTGGAATTCCCACACAAGGTACGGGTTGGGTAATGGGGAGGTGGAGAGGACCCAAACAAGATACGGGATGGGAAATTTGGTGATGGTGGAGATGCCCAACACAAGGACAGGCCGGGGCAATGGGGGAGGGTGAAGATACCCACCAAGTAACAGTTGGGGAATGATTGAGGGTGGAGAGCTCCAAAAAGGGGCAGGGGTTGCGAAATTTGGGTCAGGGGGGAGAGAGTGCCCCCCAACAATTTTGGGGTTTTGGGTAACGGTAGGGGGAGAGTGCCCACACAACAGTATAGGTTGGGAAATGAGTGAGGGAGAATGCCCCATAAGGTAGGGGTTTGGGTAAATGGGGAAGGGAAATAAACCACACAAAGAAGGGTTTTGGGTAATGGGTGAGGTTTTGGGACAGTCCCCACAAAAGGGTACAGGTTGGGTAAGGGGAAGGGGTGGAAGTCCCAAAAAAATACAGTTGGGAAATTTGGTGTGGGGGGAGAATGCCCCACAATGAAAAGGGGGGTTGGGTAATGGGGTGGTTAGAGAGTCCCAACAAGGAACGGTTGGGTAATGGGAGAGGGGGAGAGTACCCCACAAGATACAGGAGGGGTAATGGGTAGGGTGGAGAGTCCCCACACAAGGTACAGGCGGGGGTAATGGGTTGGGTGGAGAGAAAACCCACACAAAGACTTTTGGGGCAATGGGGTAGGGGTGGGAGCACCACACAAGGAGGGGTTTGGGGAAATTGGTGGGGGGGAGAGTGCCCAACAAGTTGGGTGGGGTAATGATGAGGGGGAGAATACCCACAAAAGGGTACGGGTTGGGTAATGGGGGGGGAGATATCCACACAAGGACGGGTTGGTAAGGGGTAAGGGTGAAGAGTACAAACAAACTACGGGTTGGGTAATGGTGAGAGGGAGAGGCCCACAAGGTACGGATTGCTAATGGGGGGTGGAGATTCCCACACAAGATACGGTTTGGGCTAATGGTGAGGGTGGAAAAGCCGAACGGGTTGGGGTTGGGTAAGTGAGGGGTGGGGATGCCCACACAAAGAAAAGGGTTTGGGTAAGGGTGGGGGTTGGAGAGTCCCCACTCAAGGTACAGTTTGGGTAAGGGTGGGTAAAAAATGCCCACAAAAGGTACGGGGGGGGGTAACGGGTGACGGTGGAGGTGCCCACAAAAGGGTAGGGGTTGGGTAAGGGTGAGGGAAGGCCACACAAGGTACGGTTGGGTAAGGGGTGGGGTGGTGAATCCCAAACAAATTAGGGTTGGGTAAGATGAGGTGGAGAGATCCACCAAGTTAGGGGTTGGGGTTAACGGAGGGGGGGGTGGAGAGAAACTACACAAGGTACAGGCGGGGTGTGTTGAGGGTGGAGGTATCCACTCAAGGTACAGGCTGGGTATTTGGGGTTCAGATTAACCCAAAACTTTTTAAGGGGTGAGGTGGAGGGAACGAAAAAAGGGGAATGGGAAAGGAGGATTTAAAAAGGATGGGGGGGGAAAGGGGGGAGGGGAGAGGAAAAGAGGGGGAAGGGGAAAAGGGGGAAAAATTTTTACATAGGCAGGGTAGGAAGGGGGGGGGGAAGTGAAAAGAAAAGGACGGAAGGGAGGGTGGAAGGGGACAAAGAAAGGGGAAGGGGTGAGGGAGAATGCCCACAAGGATGGGTTGGGTAAGGGTTGGGGGTGGAGAGCGCCCAAAAGGTAAGGGGGAAGGTAACAGGTGGGGTAGAGAGTCCCCACACAAGGTGCGGGTTTGGGGGTTTAAGGGGAGGTGGAAAATTTTCCACAAAAATTTACGGGTTGGGAAGGGGTGGGGTTGAGAGTACCCGCACAAGGACAGGTTGGGTAAGGGGTGGGGGGGAGAGTATCCCCCAAGGAAAGGGTTGGGTAACGGGTGGGGGTTTTGAGAGTATCCACGCAAGGTCGGTTGGGAAATGGGTGGGGGTGGAATATCCACAAAAAGGTACTGTTGGGGTAATATGAGGGGGGAGAGTATCCACACAAGGTAGGGTTGGGTGGGGGGTGAGGGGGGAGAGGCCCACACAAGGAGGGGTTGGGTATTGGGAAGGTGGAGAACCCAAAACAAGATAAAAGGTTTTGGGAAGGGGTGAGGTGGAGAGTGCCAACAAAGGTACGGGTTGGGTAACGGGGGAGGTGGAGAGTGCCCACACAAGGATAGTTTTTTCAGACCAGATCTTGGGTAAATGGGGTTAAGGGAAAAGGATGGGTAAGGATAGAAATATCGAAAAAGGTGGAGGGGGGAGAGAGGGAGGATATAAAAGGTAAGTTGCACCCTTTGGTGCAATTAAAATGTGTATGTGAATAATAAAATATTCTTGAAGGGGATAATACTAACCCATCAGAGCCCACAGATAAACAGATAATAGGTAAAAATGACTCTGAATTGGATCTATAACAAGTTGTAAATTTCCTTTTTTTTTTTTTTTTTTTTTTTTTTTTTTGCCGATTGCCAACGAATATTAAACTACAGTCAAGGCGGTAGTTTCTGAGGCATCCAAAAGAATTATTGACACATTAGCTTCTTTTAAAGGGGGGTCCCGCCATAGTAAAGTGTAATAATTTTTTTAAAATGGAATTGTTTTTTAAAGTTATCTTCCCCAATTTGGGGGGGATGATTTCCTTAATAGAATAGAAGGGTTCTGGGTTTTCCCAACATCTTTATCTGCAGGGGGGTTTGGTTTAAGTCATGGTCGAGGTAATCGTTATTATGAAAAACGACGGACCCTCTGTGGGGGGAGTTATTCTTTGAGTCCCGTGAGGAGGAGATTGATGAAAACAGGGGATTTTTCACTTGTAGAGGATGTTCTCTATCTGGCATGTAGAGTTCTTGCAATGCATAGAGTTGCTTCTTCTTTAGCGTATCAAGGCGTACATTTAAGGCAGTAATATCCTGTTGTAACGTGTAAATCTGCCATTTTAACTGTCTTCTCCTCCTGGTACCTGTAATAAAGCGAGAGCTCTATTCTGGACCCGTTGCAACCGTACATGTTTGGTCTTTGTTGTTAACGACCCTTGGGACACATGGGTATTCGAGTGGGTTTGGTCTTATCATCAAATTTTATACAGATTTTTTTGATATGTGGAGGGCTTGATTGAATCTAAAGAGACTGCTAAGACCGGCTTTGGCTATGTTGATCTTTCATTTACATGAGATGTTGAGTGGACAGCCTGTCTATTCATATCCCAAGATCTTGTTAGGATTTCTAAAGGCTACAGGTGTTCTCTGATGGAGATACCCCATTTATCTTCAATGGTTGATGCAAAACATCCTATCGTGCTAACCAGGACTTTATCAGGGTTAGTCGTAATTCTCCATTTCTTTTCCTAATTGGATGTTTGACGAAGTTCAATTTTCATTTTTTCTATGACTCTTTCATATTTGTATTTTCCTCTTACAGGAGTTGACGAGACGACATGGATAACATTATCTGCAAATTGCGTTATAATTGTATCATTAAACTCTGGTTGAGGAAGATCCTACACATAAATATTGAATAGAATTTTACTAAGACAAGAACCCTTTTGGACACCAGCTGTCGGAATAAAAAGGGTCTGTTTACCACCATGAAAAGTAGGAATGATTTTTCTTTGAGTTAAAAAGTTATACATAAATCTGAGAAAGGTAAAGTTATGGCCAGGTAGGTCAAAAGCTTTATGAACATCTCTGGTGTCAATTACAGTAAGATTGACCTGATGTTTCAGACTCGCTACAGTATCAAAAATAATATTTATAGCATGATGGGTACACCTATGTGTCCCCAAAGCCAAACTGTTTTTTCAGAAAAAGAGGTGGGTTTAAAATCCATATAGTATTCAGTCTGTTGGAAATTATTTTTTCAAGAACGTTCCCAGTGACTTCAAGTAAGGATATAGGTCTATAGTTTCCTGTTTGATAGATGTCTTTATTGGATTTATCAAGAAATATCATCCTAGCAGTCTTAAAAACCTCTGGAAAATGTCCCGTGGCTAAGATGGCATTAAAGATATTAACCAAAGGCTGTTTACAATTTCTGGGTAGGAACTTTGTTTCATTGTTATTCCAGAGAGACCAGGGGCTCTATTTCTCATTCTTCCAATAACCTGACTCATCTCAAGTAATGTAATAGGTCTAGTAAGTGGGTGGGTATCTAAGCTAAGTTCTTATCTCTCCATTCATTGACCAAGTGATAGTGATTATTATTAAATCGACGACTGTTATTGTGGGAGAGAATTTTCTCCCATACATCACCCATCAAATTAGTCTGGTCCTGTGGATCATCGAGTTTAATCTCAACGTCTTCATCGTCATCATCAGTGAAGGCATGAATTAGGTAGCTAGGAGCCTTGTGCTTTGCACCTAAAAGTTGCCTAATCTTGCTCCAAAATTTTGCGGGCTCACGTTTATACTGATTAGCTTTTAGAACTAGTAATTTTCATAAGTCACGTTTGTGATGACTAATCATGGTAATTAATTCTTGCCTTAATCTATACAATGTAGCTACTGGTGGTTGTCGCGTTTGAAGGTGCCTTCGACATTCTGTTTGATAATTTCTCATACTGTCTCTAATTTCCCTCGTAGGTTTATATTGTTGATAGATCTTTGTGGAAGCTAATTGCCAAGTTGCATTAGTAGAATCAATTATTCGATAGTGAAGGGACCTGATCGCATCGTCAATTGCATTGGAAGGTAGTTTTTCCAAGAACATAATTTCATCTTCACCCACAAATGCCCTGAAGGGGTCAAATCCTAGGGTGTTGCGATTTGTAGTTGTATTATAACTGGGTTATGGTCAGATCGTACGTTTCCACCAGAAGAGATACGACAATGAAAGAGGTCACAGTCTCTGTTTGTCAGGACTATATCTGGTGTCCCTGGATGAGGACCAATATACATTTAAAGAAGGGGCCCTTTGAAATGAAAATTTTTTGGTTGTCATGATTTAAATAGTTTTTTTTCCCTTCAAGTCCCCAGTGGTTTACCCACTCCACAGTTAAAGAATGCAGGGGATGACATTAAAATCTCCTGCTAAAATTTGTTGGAATTTTTCTGCTTAACATCCGTTAGGGAATTGATTTTATTAGGTTGTCTGGGGGGAAAATGTCCAGTTCCTATCACAATTTTTTCCCCATGAGACTCGTCTTTTCTATTGCAAGAATGTTATTTCATCAACATGAATATTTCTAAATGCAAAACCAAATTTTTACTAAGATGGCTACGCCACTATAGGGTCCTCTCGTTTTTCCCCCAATAGAGTAACCACGTAATTTAATATGTTGATCAACCTTCGCAGCTGTCTCATTCAAGATTTTCCCCTCAGGATTGTAATTATTATTTTAAACTTAAAGGAGGTAACGGTTATTAAAGAAAGTTAAAATTTAAGTTGGAAAAAATGTTTCCCCATTATTTCTTGCACTTCGCACGTGTCTGCGGCTGAACGCCGCAAGTAATTCATTTTTTAAACACACTAACCTGCTGGACCATCAAGGGAGGAGGAGTGCGCATAGTTTTTGTGTATTAAAATGCACCATCTTCAAAAAAATTTGGGCATTTTAAACAGAATCTTTAGAGTCTTAGAGTCATCATCAAAAAACTAGGTTGAAATTCCCTTTTTCAGGAAGCGAGGCTGTGAAGTTAATGGGAACTGGGGAGGCCCAAGGGAAAATTTGGTAGGCCATTTAAATTACCCTTGGGTTCCGTTCAACAGGATACCTGCAATAGCGGAAGATAAGCCCAATCCTGGGGGATCGTTAGGGTCATATTACCATCGGGTTGGGGGATTGACAACCCGGGGGATGCGGGCAGGTGATCCCCGAACAAAGGGGGGAATTAGGTTTATTTTTAGAAGTAGTGTAGGGGACATACTCTGGGTTTTTAGAAAACGGGCCATTAAACACCTTAACATTATCGGGGGTAGTAATGGGGGTGATCCCATTAGCCATATAAAATCATTTAAAATCTTAGAGCAAATTTAATGTCCCCCCACCTGCTATGTCTTTTTACCATCAGTACTTAGTTCGCTCTCTCTATCCCCCGGGTGAGAACCAGACATGGGGGGGTGAGGCTGAACTTTGTTGTTTTCTTTGTGATTTTGTGAGGGGAAAAATTTTTTTAGATAGGAGTAGCATATAGTAACAAAAGTTTCATTGCCGCTACTTGTTAAGGGGAGGGTAAGTCCAGCCCCCCTATCCCCACCTCTTTTCCCCCCCCCCCGAAAGTGATAGTTTTCTTTCCGGCTACTTTTTAGGTAAGGTAAATTAAAACTCCCCCCTGTTCCAACCTTTTCCCCCCCCCCCCCCCCAAAAATGATAGTTTGATTCCGGGCTTTTTAAAGGATCATCTAGGCCCCCCATCCCCTTTTCCCTTCCCCCCCCCCCCCAAATATTTTTTTTTTTTTTTTTTTTTTTTTTTTTTTTTTTTTAAAAAAAAAATTTTGTTTTTTTTGTTTTTTAACACCAAATTTTTTTTTTGTTTTTTTGGGGGGGGGGGGGGGGGGGGGTTCTTAACAGTTCCTGTCCTTTTCCCGCTTGGGTAAGAAGGCACCTGTTCAAAGGGTAGGGGAAA
>NC_069400.1:54149061-54168468 GCF_026875155.1 Cherax quadricarinatus
AAAATTCCCCGGTTATTTTTAATGATTTTATGACCCAATGACTTCCGGGGGCTCGTTGGTGCAAGAAAGGAATTGGGGAAATTTTTCCATTGGTATCCCCGGCATGGAGGGTTTGGGGTTTCGGGATTAGGTACACTCTGTAATACCTGCCATTCTAGGTTCTGGACACTCTGTAATACCTAGCCTCAAGGTGTTTCTAGTGGTACACTCTGTAATACCTAGCCATGCTAGGTGTTTCTAGTGGACACTCTTAATCCCTCCAGTGGGTGTTAGTGTACAATCTGTAATCCCTAGCCATGCTAGGTGTTCTAGTGGTACACTCTGTAATACCTAGCCATGCTAGGTGTTCTAGTGGTACACTCTGTAATACCTAGCCATGCTAGGTGTTCTAGTGGTACACTCTGTAATCCTACCAGCAGTGTTCTAGTGACACTCGAATTGCCTAGCCATCTAGGTGTTCTGTGGTACACTCTGTAATTATTATTTACTACATGTAAACCACACAACAACCAAATTCTGTAAACCAGCATTGTAATCCTTTTTAAAAGGAATAAACTTTGAATTTGAATTTGAATTTATTATTATTATTATTATTATTATTATTTTTTATTTCGTAAATATATATTGTGGGAATTTATAGGGTTTTACCTGTATGAACTTCGTTCTTACATTCATATAATAATCTCATTGGGAGGTGACAACCATATAATGTTTACAGTAGTTACCCCCGTGTAGTTATGTGAGAAAACTTAAGAGTTTCATTTTAATATGTTTATTATGCACCCAACCCACCTGTGGCGGAGTCACCACATACCCATCCTGTGGGCGGTAGTCAAAAGAATACAGGGGTACATAATTGGTCCAGGGACTGGGCCTCAAAGTTTTGATAGCTGACCCAAGTTACAGAGGTAATGAATTTCACAATTTACAAAGGTAATGAACTCACAATTTACAAAGGTAATGAACTCCAGGTAGTCTAGTCACAATCATGACAAGTTAAAAAGGTATTTACAGATTACAGAGGTACACAATGGGTCCAGGGCCCGGGCTCCAAAGTTTTGATGGCTGAACTAGGTACAAGGTAATGAACTCACAAGTTACAAAGGTAATGAACTCACAAGTTACAAAGGGTAATGAATACTGTAAGAATGGTTACCTTACGTTATACATGGGGCAATCATGAACAAATTTTAGAGTAATGAGCAATTGGACACTTCCACACCCGGTCACAACTGTAGTGAGTTATTGGTGCAAATGTTTGATTGCTGAGTCTCTCTCTCTCACACACACACACATACAAATTCAACACACACACACATATATGTGAACGACATAACGGAAGGGATAGACTCAGAAGTGTCCTTGTTTTGCAGAGATGTGAAGTTAATGAGAAAATCAAATGGGATGGGGATCAGGCAGGACTACAAAGAGACCGGGACAGGCTACAAGCCTGGTCCAAAACTGGCTCCTTGAGTTTTAACCCTGCCAAATTCAAAGTCATGAAGATTGGGGAAGGGCAAAGAAGACCGCAGACACAATATAGTTTAGAGGGCCAAAGACTGCAAACCTCACTCAAGGAAAAAGTTTCTGGGGGTGAGTATAACACCGAGCATATCTCCTGAGGCGCACCATAAATCAGATAACTGCTGCAGCATACGGGCGCCTGGCAAACCTAGGGATAGCTTTTCCGATACCTCAATAAGGATCGTTCCAAGACACTGTATACCAAATTTACGTCAGGCCCATACTGGAGGTATGCAGCACCGGGTTTTGAATCCACACTAGTCAAGCACGTCAGAAATTAGGAAAGTGCAAAGGTTTGCAACAAGACTAGTCCCAGAGCTACGGGATTGTCGTACAAAGAAAGGTTGAGGGAAATGGGCCTGACGACACTGGGGGCCAGGAGGGTCAGGGGAGACATGAAACGACATATAAAATACTGCACAGAATAGACACGGTGGACAAAGACGGATGTTCCAGAGATGGGACACATACAAAAGGGCACAATTGGAAGTTGAAGACTCAGATAAATTTCAAAGGGATGTTAGGAAGTATTTCTTCAGTCATAGAGTAGTCAAGTCGGGGAATAGTCGCTGCAAGCGGTCCCCTTAAGATAAATTTCGTTCGGATTTTTAATCCCCAAGGGTTAGCCACCCAGGATAACCCAAGAAAGTCAGTGCGTCATCGAGGGACTTTCTAACTTATTTCCATTGGGGGTCCTTAATCTTGTCCCCCGGGATGCGACCCACACCATCGACTAACACCCAGGTACCTATTTGGCTGCTAGTTGAAAAGGACAACATTGTAAGGAAACGTGTCGAAATGTTTCACCCCGCCGAGAATCGAACCCGGCCCTCCGTGTGTGAAGCGGGAGCTTTAGCCACCAGGCCACCGGGCCACCCTTCGACCATCACACATCTTAAAGACACCTCTCCTATACCAGTATTTTTAGATTAAGGTTGGATAACACCATCAGGAATGGCATTAAAAATTAGTTGTGGACTGAAATAAGAAACACAAGAAAGAAGGAACACTGCAACAGGCCTACTGACCCATGGAAATATAATCACATATGCATATAATGTGATCCTTTATTGACTACGTTTCGCCCACACAGTGGGCTTTTTCAAGTCACAAACAGAACTACCTGGGGGAAGGAACGAGAGTATTTATAGTCGGGTTTTCAGAATGCTGAGGTCGGGTGGAGAATGTGCATCTGATGATGAAACCGAGTGGGGTTATAGAGTTTTAAATCTTGGGTAGCTTGGAAAGGAGATTGGATAAGTTTGTGAGCAGACCTTCTACAGTGTTCTTATGTGGGATAGCGATGAAGAAGTTTCTTGGCAAGTGGTTCAGCTATTTATAGAAGCCACTATTCTGGTTGAAGTTGTCGGATATAGAAATAAGTGATGATTCCAGGATTCTTCGGTACTGAGTTTGTCTTCTTGGCGTTTAAGTCTTGAGTTTCTGTAGTTTATAAAAGTGGTTGTGTGAATTACGGTGTTGTACGCAGGCATTCCTTTTGTCGTCAGACCTGCTTGCATATTGGTGTTCTGAAATACGTGTTTGGAGGTCCCTTGATGTTTCGCCCACGTATAACTTGTTGCAAAGTCATTAAAAGGGGATTATGTATACCCTGCAGAGGGGGGAAAAGCTTGCCCTTTGTCTATCACTGGATGTCCTTGATGGTCGTGGTTGTGGAGGTAGATACTTGAAATTAGGTTTTTTAAAAAGATGTTGGAAACGTGTTTGCAATGGAGTTGGTGGGGAGGACTATGTATCTCTTCTCGGCAGTGTCTTCTCTGGGTATGTTAGATGTTTACTGCCCGTCGTCTGCAGTTCTCTGATGAAGTGACGAGGAATTTACCAGTGATAGACGGGACAAGCTTCCACCCCCTGCAGGGTATACAAAATCCCTTGTAATGACTGCAACAAGTTATACGTGGGCGAAACATCAAGGGACCTCCAAACACTTCAGAACACCAATATGCAAGCAGGTCGACGACACAAGGAATGCCTTTTGTACAACACCGAATTCACACAACCACTTGATAAACTACAGAAACTCAAGACTTATCTCACAGAAGACAACACTCAGTACCGAAGAACCCCTGGAATCATCACTTTTCTATATCCGACAACTTCAACCAGAATAGTGGCTTCTATAACATAGCTAACCACTTGCCAAGAAAACTTCTTCATCGCTATCCCACATAAGAAACACTGTAGAAGGTCTGCTCCCCAAACTTATCCAATCTCCTTTCCAAGCTACCCAAGTTTTTTAGACTCTATAACCCCACTCGGTACATCATCAGATGCAACATTCTCCACCTGACCTCAGCATTCTGAACCTGACTATAAATACTCGCGTTCCTTCCACCCCGGGTAGTTCTGTTTGTGACTTGAAAAAGCCCACTGTGTGGGCGAAACGTAGTCAATAAAGGACACATTATACTGCATATGTGTTTTATTTCCATTGTGTCGGATTTTATGCCATTTATTTCCTACTGACCCATGCAGAGCAGGTCCATCCCCCCCCCCACGGTTTAGCCCAATGACCCACCCAGTCGGGTCCCTCCGCTAAAGGGAAAAAGAGCACAGCCCAGACCCAGCAGCAAAACTAGTCAGGACCAAACTCACACCCACCCACACCCACTCATGTATTTATCTAACCTATTTTTAAAACTGCACAATTGTATGTACAATTATAGCAACGGTGCCAGAATTAATTTTGTGTGTAACAAAATGCACTTTGGCACAGTTACCATTTAGCATGATGACATTGATTTACCTAAATTTAATACAAATGACCCATTGCCATATACTAATGATATAATTTTTTATGAAAACATGCCTTCATTTATTCATGTAAAACGCAAGATCACTTTCTTCAAAAATGCCAGAGATTAAGTTTTCTAGCTAACAAAAATAGGGCGGCATTTATAACATCTCTGAATCCTGGTTGGATGATACGGTGACTTACGACGAGGTCAAAATAGAAGGTTACAATAAAAACACTTAGATAGGAACAGAAATGGTGGTGGGTATGTGCTACATTAGAAATGACTTAGCTTCAACTAACCCATCTTAGTGGGAACTAGTTTACCGCCCTCCCACCCAGGACCATTCTTAGAAACTTTTCCAGAGTATTGCCCGGACTTAAAAAACAATTGCGAGACAATAATACTGGCGACTTCAATAATCTGTTTTTCAGCAGCAAAATAACTGGCTATGCAAAAGGTATAAGCAAATTCTAGGTTTAAATAGTTACACTCAACAAATTTTATACACCAACCCGGATCACGCATTCTCAGCCACCCTAATTGACCACATACTTTGTAACTGCACTGAGAACAGTAGTCAGTCAGGCGTCATTACCACAGTCTTAGTGATCATTTCATCATTTACTGCAACGGGAAAATCCTAGGGATAGGATAGGCCTACACAGGACATTCGCTGCCTGACCACAGTAGAGTGCGGTTTGCTCTGCACCCCTCTGCTGTTTTCAGGCGAGCTACCTTGTACCAACATGGCGCTGAGTGTGAGGAGGCACGTAAATACCTTTGGAAATTGAGCTGCTTCGTGGGCGATTTCACCCTCTTCAGCGCAGGTATTACCCCAACAATCATTATGGAGACCTAGGGAATCCAGGACGATGAGGTGTATGGTGTAGCCCTGAATGGGGCTTAAAGAATCTTCGTCAAACTGAATTCCACGTCCGTGTACGATCTTTGGTGACGAGATTCCAAGACGTGAGTCCTGACGCACTCCAGCTGTGAAGGTGCGTTTGATCGACGTATCTCGCCACTTTACGTTGGTTAAGATTCGTAATGTCCCATTTGAGGCAGATGAAGCTGACATAGGAATGTTTTTGAGGCACATGGGACCGTACATCTGCACAACAAGGGCAAGTGGAGGGCAGGGCTTACATGGGCCGTCTGGAGGGAACCTTTTCCCTAAAAGATGACCTGAGACATCCCATACCGTCTTACGTAGTGTTGGAGGACTTCGGGACGCAAGTTTGGTATCGTATGCCGGACAGAGACGTATGTGCAGAATATGGGGGGCGTACGACCAATGGCGGAAAGCGTGTGTGAAGCGAGGAGGGCGCCTCCCAAACTGGTAAAGCACCAGTTACCACGTGATAGCTGTTGTTGAGAGCCCCACGCGAAAGCAAAGGGCTTGGGCGATTGGGGAGTGAAGAGTGGAGGATTCCAAAGAGGAGAATGGTGTGTGTGAGGTAAGCTTGACATAAAAGGATCTTTTACTAAGCAAGGGAAAAGTACAGAAGTGCAAGTGCAGGAGAGGTGCAGCTCTAACTCTAGAGGAAGAGCTTCAGGAAGTGTTAAGGACATTGACGCCGCCTGCAGAGGATTTGTTCCTGAGCTGGTGAGGGGGCACGGCGTTGCCTGTAGAGGAATGAAAATGATAAAAACCATAGCAGGGTTGACGGGCCAACTAGTAAGAGTGAGTTGTCGCCGTGTGCTGTGGAATGAGGAGTGTTGGAGGTTGAGGTGCATCGTGAGGGAACCTCATTAATAACATGGATGTGAGGGCATCACGAGGAAGAGAGCGGGCGGCGTCAGACTCAGATGTGTCCTGACGCCGGCACAAGGTCTGGGAGGAAGGAAGAGCACTGTCGAGGTAGTCACAAATAAGAGGCATCGCAAAAAAGGGGGGTGGGGTTGATGATGTAAAAGCTTGTGCTGGTTCTGGGGCAGGAGCCCTGGGATGAATTGAAGAGAGGAGGAAGGGTTGGAAACTATAAAGAGGCCTTAGGTGTATGACTGTGAACGTAAATGGACTGAGTAATAGTGTGAAGAGGGAATGGTTTCGAATGTTTCTGTAAAAAATATAGGGTGGATTTAGTGTTCCTGCAAGAACACAATTTAAAGGAGGGAAGAGTGCTCGGGGTGGAAGGTTTCGGGCCCATGACTCTGCCATCTGTATTTCTGAAAGGTGGTGTGGATATATTGATCAGGGGGGGGGGGGGAGAAGAGTATTGCACATGGATGGGTGTGGATGGGGAAGGGGGTATCCTTTGTAAGTGTGTATGCACCAGCAGAAATGATGTGAGGGTAAAAAGGGATTTTGTATGTGAAGAACTAGTTTTCTTCTTACGTGGTTTACCTGCGGTGGCCATCGTTGGGGGGGAACTGGAACTGCGTTATTAGGAGGGCTGAGGGGAACCAAAAGGGCGGGGCACGTTTTGGCGGCCTTGCGAGATCTTTTGAGGGAAATTCATTTTGCGGATGCGGTTGGAGGAGGGGCGTGGGAGGTAGAGCTCACTTTTGTAAGAGGGGTTACACGGCTATTTGGATAGGCTGTATATATCTCAAGGGGTTTGGGTTTGACATTTTTCCGTACAATAGAAGTAGCTTATTCGGATCATCGGGCTGTAGTAGCAGAGGTGGGGGTGGGAGTCACTAGCAGGTATATCTAGGGGTTATTGGAAGTTAAATACAAGTTGGTTAGGGATGAGGGGATAGAGGGATTTGCTATGCTGGGGAGGAGTTACGTGAAAGGGGTAAATGGGGTAGAGGATGTGGTGGGATGGTGGGGCTAAAGAACAGATTAAGCAATTTACATAAAGGGGGGAAACGTATCAGTTCTTTAAAATATGGGCTTGCAACTATTTGGAGGATAGGTTACATGGTTGTTATGCGAGGGGATGGTGGCGGGCAACTTATCCAATGGTTTGATATTTTGGCAATTAAAGGGAGGCTGCGTGAGGTACAGGATGAGAGGTTCAAAGCGGGGGTGGGTACAGGCGGGGGGGAAGAGGTGCTACGGGGCAATAGCCCTTCATTGTGGGTATTGCGTAGGCAGAAACAAAGACAGCAGGCAATGACTATACCATGGTGGGGGTTCTTTGAGTCGATAGGAGGGAACAGGGAGGGGCAGGTCATACAAGCTATGGAAGGAATGGGGCGTTTGCTGATAAGTGGATGAGAAGTACGGGCAACGAGAAGGGTAGAGGAGGGGGTTTTAGAACAGGTGTGTGGGAGTGGGTATGTCAGTTTGCGAAAACAGTGATAGGGAAGCACTGGGTGGGGAAATAACTGAGGGGGAAATATGGAGGGCTTTATGTGGAATGCAAAGGGGGCAAAGCACCAGGAAATTGATGGACTCCCGGCAAGTTTTATCAGCAGCATTGGAATTAATGAGGCATTTTTTGGTTAGGTTATTAAATTGCATGAAGGAGAGAGGTGAGCTGGGTGAGAAGCAGGAAACGGCTGTCGTTGTATTGGTACCGAAGGTAAGGGGCAGCATATGCTTCAGGATTACTGGGCGATCTCGTTGTTTTTGGCAGATTTTCAAAGTTTTGCTAAGATTTTGGGAATCGGTCAGGGGGTGGTGGGGAGGGTGTATCAAAACTCAGTTTGGTTTGCCAGGAGGCATGGTGGAGGCATGGGTTACTTAGGGATTTTGTGGGGTGGCAAAAGGGGGGGGAGGGAGGGAGGATTGGTGGGCTCGGGTTGGCAGGGCATAGATTTTGAGTGGATCGGAAAGCATTGAAAGGGCCCTCCTTTAGGGCAGGGTTGGGGGCGAAATAGTGGGGTTTGGGTGAGGCGTTTATGGGGCAATGGGAGGGTACAGTTAAGGTCGTTGAGTGGGAAGATTGTAATGGGAGGATTAGGGAGGGGTGTCCTATGTCACCATTATTGTTTGGTGCGTCAGGACCCCTTTATAGATTGGTTGGGGGCAGCGTATGGGTCAGTTTGAGGGCCAGTGTGAGGTTTCGAGGGTTGGCCAGTTTAATTGGGTATTGGATGATAACCAACTGGGTTTTGTCTGGAGAGGATGTCAATGGACACTTTGATGGGGGAGTACGAATGTTCGCAAGGGTCAAAGTATGAGGTAAAAATTTAGATAAATCCATGGTTAAAGGGTTAGGAGCTTGGGGAGGAAGGTTATTGGGGTAGTGGCAGTTTTGAGGAGCAGGTGAATTTGTTAAAAATTTGCGGTCTTATTTATGCAGACGATCTAACTGTGGCACGCTGGAAAACTCGATTAGATGGTAGAAAGGATCAAGGACGCTTGGGTGCTTGCGACCTTTCATTTTACCTTGTGCAGGGGCCATTGTTATTAATATCTTACTGTTAAAAGCAAAATATGGCACGTGGCAGCCGTGTTCCTTAACTTGGCAGCAATAACCACATAAATAGGAAGGTGTTTAAATTTTGTGGGGTTTCGAGCTTGATTGGATTAAAAGGACGTGTTTAAGATTAAATGTAAGTCAGGGGGTTGGGATTTCTGGACTTAAAAACGGAGGTCAAAAAGTGTCTTCATTAAAGGGAGGTGATGAGGGAAAGTGGGGGGGGGTTTGGCTAGGATCCCTAACAGATTGCAACGGATGATACGGAATTGAAATTGCATGAGTGTGAAACTGTTTTGAGGCTATGGGGTGGGATTTGAGAGCCCGGGAAAGGTCAAAAAGGTGGTTGTGTGATTGTTAGCCGGGAGGGGTTGTAGCGCCCTTTAAAGGGGAATTTTCCCAGTAGCATGGGGGAGTATATGTAATAGGTTGAAATTAGGATGAGGTTCAACCTCGTGTTTGGGATGTAATGTATCGTTTTCTGCACGGCTTTTACGTTGGGTGTGGTTCTACGGATAGAGGGTCGTTGACGGGGGGGTGGGGTGCGGGATATGTGTGGGGGGAAATCGGGTTTTCATTAGTTTTATTTGTGACGGACTGAGGATGCCAAGGGTGGTTGAAAAAGGGTGATATATAGGGTGGAGGTCAAGGAATTATCTGTATTGAGGGCATTGTTTCGACATGGGGGTTGGGGGAGGAAAGTGTAATCAGACTTGGGGTTTAAAATTTGGCCGATTTAATTTTATAGGTGGGATTGCGGGGGAAACAGGTCAGTGAGGTGAAGAGAGGTGTTAGCATACGTTCTATAAAACGGTATGAGAATAAAGAATTTATGGGAGGTGTGAGTTGGGATTTTTAAAGGGATAGGCAACTTACGTTACAGTTTTTTTAGACTTGTAATCGGGGGAGGGGGGGTAGATTGGAAAGTGTTGTGGGCAGAAGTCTTGGTAAAACGGGTGCCTACTGGTAAGGAAGACAACAAATGTTTGCGTGGTTGGATGAGTGATGCGTGAGTGAATCATGGTTTTGACCAAGGGTGCTAACCGTGGAGCTGGCCTTTTTTTGTGTCATGGACTATACACTATCTATGTACAAGTAGTCCTTAAGTCATAATTATTATCTGTTTTTCTATGTACATAGCATCCCTTAAGTAATTTTTAAAGTTTTTCTAGTACATGCAGTCTTAATCATATTATTATGTTGTTATCTATGACATAGCAAATCTTAAGTCATTTTTTATGTTGTTATCCATGCATAGCGTCTTAAGTCATATTATTATGTTGTTATCTAGTACATACAGTCTTAAGTCATATTATTTGTTATCATTTGACATAGCAGTCTAATCAATTATTATGTTGTTATCTATTGACATGCAGTCTTAAGTCATATTATAATGTTGTTATCCCATGCACCCCTAGCATCCCTTTAATTCATATTATTAGTGTTATCTAGGGACATAGCAGTCTTAAGTCATATATATGTTGTTATCTATTACATAGCGTCTTAAGTCCCTATTATTTGTTATCCATGCCTACATCTAAGTCTATTATCATGATTTACTATTCACATAGCAGTCTTAAGTCATATTTATTACTTTTCTATCTACATAGCAGTCTTCTAAGTCATAAAAAATTATGTTGTTATCTATGACCAGCAAAAGTAAGTATATTAATTTGTTATCTATGGTACATGCAGTCTTAAGTCATATTATTAGTTGTTATCTATGTACAGCAGTCTAAGTAAAATTTTATTTGTAATTGACGCAGTCTTAAGTCATATAGTGGGTTCATTTGCGCCGGCCAGCAACAGAAAAAGGGCTGCTCCTACACTGCCGACCTAGGCCCATCCAACTCCAGTGATGGAAGGAAGTAATGAAACATCAAGAACGAGTAGTGACTAAAAACATGACGTGACGCAAGAAAATGACCTAAAATATGACAAAGAGGGCCCGGCATTCAGTCAGACTCTCCCATGGAACAACTGAGATTTTCCACTACCAGGGAAAAATAATAAACCCCCATACAACTGCACCAGGTTTACAGGAAGAAAACTGCAGAAAACTGATAAATTAAATTAAGGAAATACCAGGGTTTTAGGACTTTTTCCTCATGCCAAAGAGGAAAAAATTATGCATTTAAAAATGGCTGCCGGGATAAAAGCGCTAGAACGTACAATAAAATAAATTCTCTCTTTCACTGAGAGTTCATCAAGTTTTAGATTAATCAATCTTTTTTACCCCATCATTAAACCTTATAACAGTGTACACAAGGAAACACAGGAGCAACTCAAATCAAAAAACAAAAATCATAGGTTTAAGGTAATTCATATCCCTCAGTGGCCAGCGTTTAGGAAAGAAGTAATAGTTTAAACAGTCCAAAGTTAATTTTAGTAGCTGACCTATATTCACTGACAGTGACAGTAGAAATCATAGCAGAAAAACGAAAAACCTATAAAAACTCAAGGGGTCAGGTGAGGTGGACTTAACTCCCCTCAGTGTTAAAAAATGCTGGAGTTACCAGGGCAGGGAAACAATCCACACAACCCGTTAAAATGAACTAGGGGATATGGAAGGGAAAAACCTTAAATAGCATGAAATTTTAATGGAGAATAATTTACTAAAATTAGGGGATTTCATAACCGATTTCTAAATACTGGGAAAGAAAAGATGATAATAAAATTTTATAGATGTAAAAAAGCAAGGTGAAAAAGGCAGCATTAGGGGTTGGACTAGGCCCCATAATTATATTATTTTCTTCTTCCATTTTCCATAAGAAAATAATTCAAAATTTTGGGGGTGGAAAGGTAATTCGAAAAGTAACAGCCCCCCTGGACAGTAAAAGCCCACAGTTCCATCCTACGAAAAGTAATTGCACTACGCGCAATAGTTGGCAACACAATACCTAAACAAAAAATGGCACACAACTCTTATTTACCTCTTAAATGGTGATATCCAATTTTTAAACCAAGACCCAAACTATTGGTTCGAGAAACAGACAGATAAATGACGCAATCTATGACTCTATAGCTAGGGGAAACTTAATCCATATTAATGCATACATAGTCAATGGGAAAAATCAGCATTATTACTCAAAACTTACCAAACAGGGGCAAAACTTACAAGTACCGCAGAAAACAGAAAAGGCACCTTATTAAAATTTTGTAAGGGTGGGGGATGAATGGGATGTACAATATAGAATGAAATTATCCCTTTGTGTTGTAAACAAATGCAACTTTGGACAGTATAAATTTAGCAGTGAGACTTGATTTCCAATTTTAATACATAGACCATTTCCATAAATTGGATATATGAGTTTTAATGGGAAAACCGGCCTTACTTTATTCAGCCAATGCAAAAGATCAAAAATTCTTCCTAATGGAAAAATAGGATTAGCAAACAAATTAGGGCGGCAAAGGTATAACCATCTCTAATCTTGGTTGGATAAACGGTACTGCACGAGGTCAAAATAATTGGTACAATATAAAGCTTAGATAGGAAACAGAAAGGGGTGAGTATTGCCAACATAGAATGACTAGCTTTTTTCAACAGAAACCTGATTTTAAAAAACAAAAAACTGGAAATTTAGTTTAAAATGCTGCTTCCTAAGAACCCATTCTTAGTAGAACTTTAGCACCCTACCAGGGGGCCAGGGGTTCTTAAAGACCCCAGAGTCTTTCCCTAGTTAAAAATTCGAACAATAATACTTGGCACTTTAATACCTGTTTATAGCACAAAATAACGGAATTCAAAAGGGTTAAGCATTCCCAGATTAATATTAACTCAAAATAATTAAAACTCCTAACCCGGATAACAGTTCTCAAGCACCCTAATTGACACATTTCTTGTAAACGCTGAAACAATAATCATCAGGCAGTCCATTAACAGGCTTATGATAATTCATCATACTGCACCAAATACTATGGTAATAGCCACAGGAATAAAATAGGTTTTTAAAATAGAAAAACTACTGGAAGAAATGTAAAGAGCCTAACAATGGACTAAGAATAACAAAATGCAGGAACTCCCCAAAGGATCCTGGGAAAAATTCCCAACTATGTTATCCCTTGATATCTACCCGTTAAAGTTAATTAACGAATAAATGCCCTTTTGGGTGAATACTAAAAAAAAAGAAATATGAAACAGAACCAACTGGGCCCCAAAAAGGTTTAAAGCCCAAACCCAGAAAAAAGGATATTGGCACAAAATGAACCAAAGGGTAAAAATAAAGTTCTTAAAAAGGAAAAAAAAGGGAAACCCTTTTTCCTGCTCAAAAAAGGGGAAAGGTAGTAAAGAAACCCCAGAAAAGTCTGAACAACCATTAAACAGGTGGGTACCCAGCTAACCATAAATGGCTCATAGGTTTCCTTCGGTACTTTGGGATGCCTTTAAAAAACTAAAAAGGTGCAAATACCCAATCTACTAAACATCTGGTTGGACAAAACATAGGAGTAAATACAGCTGAAACAAAAACTTAAACACGACTCTGATAAATTTCAAAACATTCTTAAAAAAAATGGTAACAATAATTTGTCAACTGTAGGTATACCAGCTTATTCAAAAAGACAAGCGTTAAACCCACAAGGCCAGGTTTAAACCCGTTAAGTTCCTAAAGAGGGCTCGAATTTCAACCTATGCTCCATAAAAATCCAAAACCCCAAAAAAAGTACCGGGGGGAAAGGAGAAGTCACCCCAACTTTAAGTTGTCAACCACAATATATTATGTAATAAACTTCAAGCTATTGGTATAGGTTCTGTAGACTGGTTTAAGTCCTACCTTAGCAACAGGAGACAAATAGTCAAATCAACAAAACAGAATCAGAACCCCTGCCGATAACATGTGGAGTTCCCCAAGGTAGTATTCTGGGCCCTTATTATTCTTATGTTATGTCAATGATATGCCTATCAGTGTCAAGTGCAAACTCCTACTGTATGCAGATGACAGTGCTCTGTTAGTGTCAGGTAAAGACCCACAAGATATTGCTAATGTTTTAACACTGGAACTGGAGTCCTGCAGCAAATGGTTAGTAGACAACAAACTATCATTACACCTAGGGAAAACTGAAGCCATTCTCTTTGGCACGAAACATAAACTGAGAAGGGTAAATAATTTTAATGTTCAATGTAATGGGGAGCCCATCACTTTGGTTTCATCAGTAAAATATTTGGGAATCCCCTTTGACCCATGCATGTCAGGAGAATTGATAGGGAACAGTGTAGTAAAGAAAGCGAATGCCAAACTGAAGTTCCTGTATAGACAAGCACAGTGTCTACCTACTGAGGCTCGCAGGACCCTATGTCTAGCCCTTATACAATGCCATATGGATTACGCTTGCTCTTCTTGGTACTCTGCCTTGACAAAAAAACTGAAAGATAGACTGCAAATCACCCAGAACAAAATCGTAAGATTCATCCTGGGGCTGGGACCAAGAGAACATGTAGGCCAGGATGAATTACAGCAGTTGGATATGCTGAATGTTGAAGACAGAGTAAAACAACTGAAGCTAAATCATGTTTATAAAATTGCTCACAAACAATGTCCAGAATATCTTGCTGTCAATTTTGTCAAGGTTGGGAACCAAAGCAATCATAGTACTAGGGGGAGAGAGCACAACTTTGTAGTACCCACAGTCAGTGGCCAGGCTTCAAACACCTTTTATTGTACAGCAATAAAGGAATGGAACAGACTACCCGCACATGTCAAAGCCAGTCATAGCGTGAACCAGTTCAAGAAGAGTGCCAAAAGGTGTCTGATGAATGTAGCTACAGAAAGGGAGGGGAATGATTTTCTTTTTTTAGCTAACATACGTGTAAATTTTACCTTATTCCTTGTAATGACCCTCGTATTGTAGATAGTCTTAATGACCTTGGTGTAGCAGATAGTCTTTTTAGTATGATAATAAGATGTTATCTTCATTGTAGAATAATAAGAAAATAATTATAACCTTTATACTATAATAATAAGGTAAAAGGACCCCAATGGAAATAAGTCACTCTGTCTGACTTTTTTGGGTTATCCTAGGTTCTCTACACATATGCTGCTATGTATGATAATTCTATGTAACTGTATTTGTGTATACCTGAATAAACTTACTTAATTACTTATTTACTTATTCTATTCTATTCTATTTGATTCGCTGGTAATCCCGGTCCGGGTCTCTTCCATTTTGGTGACCCGGCATTGGCTCCCCAGGTAATGAAGTGACATTTATAGTTACTTGCACCTGTGTGGCAGGTCTTCAGCAGGAAGGGGGGGGTACCTCACCGGCCCTATGGCCAGATGACGTACCAAACGTTAGTGTGCACTAACAGTGGCTGGTGTGCAGTGCAATGGAGGCCCAAAGCAGGCCCTCGCAGCAACTTCAGCGGGGAGCGGATGACGTGCAAGGACTGGAAGTAAGGTTTCCAAATCCCTGACAGCTAAATACACAAGATGTGCTGCCTCATCCTCTCGGGTCTGCCCTACTGGGGTCATTGGGAAGTGTCTACGGCGAAGGGGCGTCGTAGCCGGGCAGTCTAACAGGTAGTGCACCAAGGGCTGCGGAACCATTCGGTCACAATGGGCACAGAGCTCCTCTCATGCCCTTAAACAATCCGCGCAGTGGTGGGATACCCTAAGCGATAGGCGGTGGATATGCACCCTCAGTTCCCTGGACTGTGTCTGAATACTTGGAGGGGGCACCCTGTGGGTCACCCTGACATACCAACAGAGGCTCCGTGACTCCCCAGGGACAGGGAATGGGCGCCTCGCCGCACCAGCAGCCAACAGCGCAATCTGGCTGAGGCTGATGAGATCGCAGCACGTGGCTGTCCCTCATCTGCAGCATCATTGCCAGGGATACCCACATGGCTCGGGATCCAGTTGATGGTAGCCCTGCGACCCTGGGCCATGAGAGTCTGCAGGTCACCCCGGATGGATGTGATTAAGTGTATGTTGTCCTTTGGCTCTCTGTGCATAAGCGCTTGGATCGCTGCCTTGAAATCAACGTGGATGATGGGGGGATGCTGATGGTCTGCAAGAGCATGCCGCAGAGCTTGTTGGATGGCAAAGAGTTCGGCCTGGAGGATGGTGCAATGGTCTGGGAGGCGCCAACCTGCTGTCAGATTGCTGTGGAACATCCCAGCAGCTGTGCAGCCTGCCACTGGGTCTCCGGAGCCATCAGTGTAATATGGCACACACCCTGGGCCTTCTGCACCCACAATGCTAGCCGAGGCAAGGTGTTGCAGAATGTCCCGGGTGCAATGCCTCTTGCTGTCTGGTAGGGTTGTCCAGCTCACCGCAAACAGCTCTGGTGCCCAAGGGGGTGGCACCGTGTAGTTCGCTGCCAGTCTGTCGCAGCCTCCCGCCTGGAGCAATGTCATGGGCAAGAGCTTCTGTGTGGCATCTGCTACCGACCACATCCATCGGCGGCCGGGATGAAGTGGAATGACCTGTCCCTGGCGGACCCGTAAATCTCTCATCAGTTTGTCAGCCCCTGGGAGTCGGAGATACTTTGCAATCCTCCTGGCAGCTACCAGATGGATCCTGTCTTCAAGAGGCTGTAGCTGCACCTCAAGGTTCAGAGCCACTGCATTGGCCCACCTAGGAGCCCCCAGCATGGCCCGTACAGCTGTGTTCTGGATGACACAGAGGGATTTTATGTTTGTGGGCCTGGCGTGAACCAGAGCAAGTGCCCCATAGTCAACGAGGGAGCGTATTGCCTGGATGTAGAACAACCTCATGACCTCGAGGCTGGCCCCAACCCTAGGGTTGGCCATGGCACTCAATGCCCTGACCCTCTGCAGAGCCCTCTCTTTAATGTGGCGCACATGTTTCTGGAAGGTGAGGTGCCTGTCAATGTAGATGCTAAGGTACCTATAACTGTGAACCCACTCCAGGTCGATGCCCAGGACCCGCAGCCTCTGACTGGGCACCTTGGTTCGAAGGATCATGGCTTTGGATTTTGCCGCAGATATCTTGAGTCCCAAGTGACGGCAGGTGGAAGCCAGCAGATCGAGGTCCTCCTGGCACGCTGCAAAGCCGGCGCTTCCTAGGTACGAGAAGTGCCAGGTCATCGGCATAGCTGAGGAGGATGGTGCCTCTAGAGAAAGGCAGGCACACCAGCTGGTGCATCAGTACATTGAACAGGGTGGGACTAAGCACCCCGCCCTGTGGAGTGCCGTTGTCCAGGGTCTTGAGAGAAGAGGTATGCCCCTGGAAGCGTACCCGGGCCCGCCTGTCCAGGAGATAGGAACGAAGCCATGAAAGCAGCCTGCCTTTAATCCCCTGCGGGCCAAGAGTGAGAGAATGGCAGGTGCACTGGCTAGCTCAAAAGCTTTCTCGAGGTCAAGAAAGACAACAATGTGGGCTTGGGCGTCCGACCCAATGCTGGTCAGTAGAGTGGTAAGGCTTTCGAAAGTGCCCACTCCTCTGGTGAAGCCATAGAGGTGTTTATGAGGAGGGCCAAGCTTCCACCTCAGGCACTCCAACACCATCCTTTCAGACACCTTCGAGATGCAACTGGTGAGGGAGATGGGTCTCACACTGCCAGGATCCCCAGGCTTAGGAATCGGTATGATGTCAGCCTCCTTCCATACGACAGGGAGTTTCCAGCTCGCCAAGTCTGGTTGATGACCCCCAGGACAGCTGAATGTCCAGAATGGCCAGACCGAGTGATCATGCCATAGGTGATACCATCATGCCCCGGTGAAGTGTCTCGATGAGATGTGAAGGCTGCCTGGAGCTCCTGGTCGGTGAAGTCTTCATCCGTGACGTCCTTAGCCTGGCATGCTGCTTGGATCACCATCACCCTTCTAGGAAGGAGGGTGGCTTGGAGGTCCTGGAGATCCCGAGGCAGTTGAACCATGGCCGCTCTGGAGGTGAATAGGTCCACCAGACGCTCTGCCTCTGTTGCGGGGTCTGGGTGCAACCGAGCCACACTGCGACGCTGCCCAGTGGCCAATCGTAGCTTGGTCCAAATCTCAGATAAGGTGGAGGACTAGCTGAAGGAGGCACATCACTCGAACCATTTAGCCTGCCGGACCCTGTGTGAGACATGGCGTGCATGCCGCACCACTTCCCTGAGCAGACGCATGGACTCAACTGTGGGATTACGCCTGTGCATCTTGCGTACAACATTGATGCGGTGGTTCTGTTCCCGGATGTCCTCATTGTAAAACAACCAGTCACGTTTATATGACCCTCCGCCTGTAATCTTAGGTATTGCTGCCTCAGCTGCTCATGTGAAGACCACCTGCAAGCTTTGAGCCACCTCATCTGGGTCTTCTGGAGGAGGAGACTCCGCCCACCAGCGCTCAATGGCCTTTTTAAGATTCCATCTGGGGGTAGGTGTGGGGAGCGGGCACCGCTGGACCAACAGCGTAGTGACCACTGCAAAGTGATCACTGGTGAGATAGGGTGGACCTCCCATCTCACGCTCGAGAGCAACCGCCTAGAGATGAGTGTGACATCCAAGTGGCCACCATAGTGATGGGTTGGCTCACCATTATTGAGGAGGGTGATCTCAGGGACCTCCTCCAGCACAGCCGCAAGGTGCCTCCCAGCTGCGTTGGTAGGAGAGACAGAAGAAAGTATTGGGTGGTGGGCATTGACATCCCCAGCCACAACAAGACCCTCCCGTGGGGCGAGTGCTGCCACCTCAGAAATGTCAAGGGTGTACCGAGAGCTTCTGTAAATATTGTAAACCACGAGAGGTCCATCCGCCAGGTGTAGTGTGACAGCCTTAACCTCTACGCCCTCCCCACAGTCGATGGGGTCAGTGGAGATTGAATGAGGGATAGTGGTCCTGACGTAGATCGCCGTGCCCCTGCCAGTCCCTTCCAGGCGCTGAAGGCAGGCAGAGAATCCCGGAATACGTGGCTGCATTTGACGTGACAAATCGGTGAGTGTCTCCTGAAACAGGAAGACATCAACCTCATCCTGAACTGCAGCTTCAATCACTAAGTGAATTTTCCGCTGCAGCCCACAAATGTTCCACTGGAGGATCTTCAAGGGCCGCAGAGGTGGCTCACTGATTCCATCTCTGCCTGGGACTCGTCGTCCGTTGTTGGCGACTCCGGGGCCTCCTCCATCACAGACTGGAAGGACTCCTGGATGATGGCTTGAAGTTCCATTGAGTCTTTCCTGTCCAGTAGGACCACGCCCAGCATCCATGACAGGAGCTGCCTGCAGGCGCCCCTGTCCTCTGCCGACGGCAGCAGGCGACAGAGGAGCGCTGAGATGACCCCGATGGTTTTCTTCAGTCGATCCGGAAAGGATTCGACCATTACCTCTGCAGGCATTGAGCTGGACGACCCGTCGAGTCGGGGCTGGGTCACTGGGTATGTCTGGTGGCTGTCGACACTGCAGCAGCATAAGCTGGGTGCACCCTGGGCCCGGCATGAGTGGCCATGGGCTCCGAAGTCCCCTGGCGGGGAACCTCTGCCTGACTCTGGCCGCGCACAGTAGGGGTCTGATGTGAGTTGTGTTTAGGTGCAGTTGTCACAAAATTTTGTTTTGTTTTATCTGTGTTAGGGAAGTATGTGGAATTTTTGCTTGTAGCCGCTACATGGCTGGGGTTTATACTTTATACCTTTGTATTCTCTGATGGTTTTCATAATATAAAGTTTTATTTAAATACTATGTTGCATGACTAGGGTTTACATGCTAAGATTGCACATAAGTTGCCTTTGTGAGTTGACATTCATTGTTGCAACCTTCTTAGAAAATTAAACTTTTGCGGGTTTTTCTTTCACCAGGTTGAGGTGTCATTGTGTTAAGTAAAGACATGTATCCATTTTAATTGTTATTAATATTTTTGGTCCAAGATGTTAT
>NC_069400.1:54168968-54199825 GCF_026875155.1 Cherax quadricarinatus
AAGTGGGGGCCCCGGCATTGGCTCCCTCTTTAGGGAGTGTCTGAGACTTAAGTCTCCCATGGGAGGAGGCACAAGTACCTCCTCATCTTTGGGACCAACTGTCCCCAGGCTAGCCACATTCCCGCCCTCACGGGGCTCGTAGGGAGAAGCTAGGCCTCTGGTCTGCCATCTACCCCGCCTCAGGTGGGCTCGTGGGGATGGCAGTCTTATGAGCTGCAGATGGTAGCAAGCTCAGGCTTTTTTTTTTTTTTTTTTTCATTTAAAACATAGAACAAATACAATGATGTACTATATGAGTATAATAAAATTAAAAACTATAGTGGGTATTAACAATAACTTCTATTACACCATACCCAGCCCTTCTTTTTTTTTTTTTTAATGTATATATTTTATTTAAAACATTACAATACAAGGTGGAAATTATATTGAGGTACACAAAATGAGTTAAATCACAAATTCGCAATTCAGCCTTACAAAAATGATTACAACAGACAAAAGTGTTGTGACACCCTAATACCACACACCATATACACCCAGTTATACCAGAGTTATATACCTGTGACACCCTAATACCACACACCATATACACCCAGTTATACCAGAGTTATATACCTGTGAAGGCTGAAACTTTTGTCACAATTTCACCCCCCTCCTCCCGCAAAATATAACCATCACCAACCTGATTGTATCTTAACTTAACATTAAAGGATACATAGGAATTACACTATCATGAGTGATGCAGTAACATCTTGGACACAAAAATATTAATAACAATTAAATGGGATACATGTCTTTACTTAACACAATGACACCTCAACCTGGTGAAAGAAAAACCCGCAAAAGTTTAATTTTCTAAGAAGGTTGCAACAATGAATGTCAACTCACAAAGGCAACTTATGTGCAATCTTAGCATGTAAACCCTAGTCATGCAACATAGTATTTAAATAAACTTTATATTATGAAAACCATCAGAGAATACAAAGGTATAAAGTATAAACCCAGCCATGTAGCGGCTACAAGCAAAAAATTCCACATACTTCCCTAACACAGATAAAACAAAACAAAATTTTGTGACAACTGCACCTAAACACAACTCACATCAGACCCCTACTGTGCGCGGCCAGAGTCAGGCAGAGGTTCCCCCCCGGGGGACTTCGGACCCCATGGCCACTCATCCCGGGCCCAGGGTGCACCCAGCTTTGGCTGCAGTTGACAGCCCCCCAGACAACCCAGGGGACCCAGCCCGACCGAGGGGTCGTCCGTCAATGCCTGCAGAGGTAATGGTCGAATCCTTTCCGGATCGCTAAAAAAACCATGGGGGTCACTCAGCGCTCCGTCGCCTGCTGCCGTCGGCAGAGGACAGGGCGCCTGCAGGAGTCCTGTCATGGATGCGGGGCCCGGGGGTCCTACGGGACGGGAAAGACTCAATGGAACTTAAAGCCACACCCCAGGGTCCTTCCATCTGTGTGGGGGAAAGGCCCCGGATCCCAAAAAGGAGACGAGCCCCCAGGCAGAGAGGGAATCAGTGGCCCCTCTGCGGCCCTTAAAGATCCCCAGGGAACATTTGTGGGCTGCAGCGGAAATTCCTTATGATTGAAGTGCAGTTCAGGATGGGGTTGAGGCTTCCTGTTTAGGAGACATCACATTTGTCACTCAAATCGCCACGATTCCGGATTTTCCTGCCCGCCCTTTAGCGCCTGGGAAGGGGGCTGGGAGGGGACGGCGATCTCGTCGGACCACTATCCCCCCTTCAATCTCCCCTGACCCCCTCGACGTGGGGGGGGCGTAGAGGTTAAGGCTGTCCACTCACCCGGCGGATGGACCTCTCGGGTTTACAATTTTTACGAAGCTCGGTACACCCCTTTCATTTCTGAGGGGCAGCACTCGCCCCCCGGGGGGGGTCTTTTGTGGCTGGGGGTGTCAAAGCCCCCCCCATATTTCTTTGTCTCTCCCACCAAAACCAGTGGGAGGCACCTTGCGGGTGTGGTTTTGGGGGAGGTCCCTGAGATCCCCTCCTCAATAAAGGGGAGCCCCAACCCCCTCACTTGGTGGCCCCCTTGGGATGTCACACTCACTCTAGGGGTTGCTCTCAGCGTGAGATGGGGGTCCACCAATATTCACCAGTGATCACTTTGCAGTGGTCACTACGCTGTTGGTCCAGCGGTGCCCGCTCCCCACACCTACCCCCAGATGGAATCTTAAAAAGGCCATTGAGCGCTGGTGGGCGGAGTCTCCTCCTCCAGAAGACCCAGATGAGGTGGCTCAAAGCTTGCAGGTGGTTTCACATGAGCAGCTGAGGCAGCAATACCTAAATTACAGGCGGAGGGTCATATAAACGTGACTGGTTGTTTTTACAATGAGGACATCCGGGAACAGAACCACCGCATCAATGTGTACGCAAGATGCACAGGCGTAATCCCACAGTTGAGTCCATGCGTCTGCTCAGGGAAGTGGTGCGGCATGCACGCCATGTCTCGCAGGGTCCGGCAGGCTAAATGGTTCGAGTGATGTGCCTCCTTCAGCTAGTCCTCCACCTTATCTGAGATTTGGACCAAGCTACGATTGGCCACTGGGCAGCGTCGCAGTGTGGCTCGTTGCACCCAGACCCCGCAACAGAGGCAGAGCGTCTGGTGGACCTATTCACCTCCAGAGCGGCCATGGTTCAACTGCCTCCAGGATCTCCAGGACCTCCAAGCCACCCTCCTTCCTAGAAGGGTGATGGTGATCCAAGCAGCATGCCAGGCTAAAGACGTCACGGATGAAGACTTCACCGACCAGGAGCTCCAGGCAACCTTCACATCTCATCGAGACACTTCACCGGGGCATGATGGTATCACCTATGGCATGATCACTCTCAGTTGGCCATTCTGGACATTCAGCTGTCATGGGGGTCATCAACCAGACTTGGCGAGCTGGAAACTCCCTGTCGTATGGAAGGAGGCTGACATCATATCGATTCCTAAGCCTGGGGATCCTGGCAGTGTGAGACCCATCTCCCTCACCAGTTGCATCTCGAAGGTGTCTGAAAGGATGGTGTTGGAGTGCCTGAGGTGGAAGCTTGGCCTCCTCATAAACCACTCTATGGCTTCACCAGAGGAGTGGGCACTTTCGAAAGCCTTACCACTCTACTGACCAGCATTGGGTCGGACGCCCAAGCCCACATTGTTGTCTTTCTTGACCTCGAGAAAGCTTTTGAGCTAGCCAGTGCACCTGCCATTCTCTCACTCTTGGCCCGCAGGGGGATTAAAGGCAGGCTGCTTTCATGGCTTCGTTCCTATCTCCTGGACAGGCGGGCCCGGGTACGCTTCCAGGGGCATACCTCTTCTCTCAAGACCCTGGACAACGGCACTCCACAGGGCGGGGTGCTTAGTCCCACCCTGTTCAATGTACTGATGCACCAGCTGGTGTCCTGGCTTTCTCTAGAGGCACCATCCTCCTCAGCTATGCCGATGACCTGGCACTTCTCGTACCTAGGAAGCGCCGGCTTTTGCAGCGTGCCCAGGAGGACCTCGATCTGCTGGCTTCCACCTGCCGTCACTTGGGACTCAAGATATCTGCGGCAAAATCCAAAGCCATGATCCTTCGAACCAAGGTGCCCAGTCAGAGGCTGCGGGTCCTGGGCATCGACCTGGAGTGGGTTCACAGTTATAGGTACCTTAGCATCTACATTGACAGGCACCTCACCTTCCAGAAACATGTGCGCCACATTAAGAGAGGGCTCTGCAGAGGTCAGGGCATTGAGTGCCATGGCCAACCCTTTAGGGTTGGGGCCAGCCTCGAGGTCATGAGGTTGTTCTACATCCAGGCAATACGCTCCCTGTTGACTATGGGGCACTTGCTCTGGTTCACGCCAGGCCCACAAACATAAAAATCCCTCTGTGTCATCCAGAACACAGCTGTACGGGCCATGCTGGGGGCTCCTAGGTGGGCCAATGCAGTGGCTCTGAACCTTGAGGTGCAGCTACAGTCCTCTTGAAGACAGGACCATCTGGTAGCTGCCAGGAGGATTGCAAAGTATCTCCGACTCCCAGGGGCTGACAAACTGATGAGAGATTTACGGGTCCGCCAGGGACAGGTCATTCCACTTCATCCCGGCCGCTGATGGATGTGGTCGTAGCAGATGCCTCACAGAAGCTCTTGCCATGACATTGCTCAGGCGGGAGGCTGCGACAGACTGGCAGCGAACTACACGGTGCCACCCCCTTGGGCACCAGAGCTGTTTGCGTGAGCTGGACAACCCTACCAGACAGCAAGAGGCATTGCACCCGGACATTCTGCAACACCTTGCCTCGGCTAGCATTGTGGGTGCAGAAGGCCCAGGGTGTGTGCCATATTACACTGATGGCTCCGGAGACCCAGTGGCAGGCTGCACAGCTGCGGGGATGTTCCACAGCAATCTGACAGCAGGTTGGCGCCTCCCAGACCATTGCACCATCCTCCAGGCCGAACTCTTTGCCATCCAACAAGCTCTGCGGCATGCTCTTGCAGACCATCAGCATCCCCCATCATCCACGTTGATTTCAAGGCAGCGATCCAAGCGCTTATGCACAGAGAGCCAAAGGACAACATACACTTAATCACATCCATCCGGGGTGCCCGCAGACTCTCATGGCCCAGGGTCGCAGGGCTACCATCAACTGGATCCCGAGCCATGTGGGTATCCCTGGCAATGATGCTGCAGATGAGGGACAGCCACGTGCTGCGATCTCCATCAGCCTCAGCCAGATTGCGCTGTTGGCTGCTGGTGCGGCGAGGCGCCATTCCCTGTCCCTGGGGAGTCACGGAGCCTCTGTTGGTATGTCAGGGTGACCCACAGGGTCCCCCCTCCAAGTATTCAGACACAGTCCAGGGAACTGAGGGTGCATATCCACCGCCTACGCTTAGGGTATCCCACACACTGTGCGGATTGTTTAACGGGCATGAGAGGAGCTCTGTGCCCATTGTGACCGAATGGTTCCCCAGCCCTTGGTGCACTACCTGTTAGACTGCCCGGCTACGACGCCCCTTCGCCGTAGACACTTCCCCAATGACCCAGTAGGGCAGACCCGAGAGGATGAGGCAGCACATCTTGTGTATTTAGCTGTCAGGGATTTGGAAACCTTACTTCCAGTCCTTGCACGTCATCCGCTCCCCGCTGAAGTTGCTGCGAGGGCCTGCTTTGGGCCTCCATTGCACTGCACACCAGCCACTGTTAGTGCACACTAACGTTTGGTACGTCATCTGGCCATAGGGCCGGTGAGGTACCCCCCCCTTCCTGCTGAAGACCTGCCACACAGGTGCAAGTAACTATAAATGTCACTTCATTACCTGGGGAGCCAATGCCGGGTCACCAAAATGGAAGAGACCCGGACCGGGATTACCAGCGAATCAAATAGAATAGAATAGAATAAGTAAATAAGTAATTAAGTAAGTTTATTCAGGTATACACAAATACAGTTACATAGAATTATCATACATAGCAGCATATGTGTAGAGAACCTAGGATAACCCAAAAAAGTCAGACAGAGTGACTTATTTCCATTGGGGTCCTTTTACCTTATTATTATAGTATAAAGGTTATAATATTTTCTTATTATTCTACAATGAAGATAACATCTTATTATCATACTAAAAAGACTATCTGCTACACCAAGGTCATTAAGACTATCTACAATACGAGGGTCATTACAAGGAATAAGGTAAAATTTACACGTATGTTAGCTAAAAAAAAGAAAATCATTCCCCTCCCTTTCTGTAGCTACATTCATCAGACACCTTTTGGCACTCTTCTTGAACTGGTTCATGCTATGACTGGCTTTGACATGTGCGGGTAGTCTGTTCCATTCCTTTATTGCTGTACAATAAAAGGTGTTTGAAGCCTGGCCACTGGACTGTGGGTACTACAAAGTTGTGCTCTCTCCCCCTAGTACTATGATTGCTTTGGTTCCCAACCTTGACAAAATTGACAGCAAGATATTCTGGACATTGTTTGTGAGCAATTTTATAAACATGATTTAGCTTCAGTTGTTTTACTCTGTCTTCAACATTCAGCATATCCAACTGCTGTAATTCATCCTGGCCTACATGTTCTCTTGGTCCCAGCCCCAGGATGAATCTTACGATTTTGTTCTGGGTGATTTGCAGTCTATCTTTCAGTTTTTTTGTCAAGGCAGAGTACCAAGAAGAGCAAGCGTAATTCATATGGCATTGTATAAGGGCTAGACATAGGGTCCTGCGAGCCTCAGTAGGTAGACACTGTGCTTGTCTATACAGGAACTTCAGTTTGGCATTCGCTTTCTTTACTACACTGTTCCCTATCAATTCTCCTGACATGCATAGGTCAAAGGGATTCCCAAATATTTACTGATGAAACCAAAGTGATGGGCTCCCCATTACATTGAACATTAAAAATATTTCCCTTCTCCAGTTTATGTTTCGTGCCAAGAGAATGGCTTCAGTTTTCCCTAGGTGTAATGATAGCTTGTTGTCTACTAACCATTTGCTGCAGGACTCCAGTTCCAGTGTTAAAACATTAGCAATATCTTGTGGGTCTTTACCTGACACTAACAGAGCACTGTCATCTGCATACAGTAGGAGTTTGCACTTGACACTGATAGGCATATCATTGACATAACTATAGAATAATAAGGGACCCAGAATACTACCTTGGGGAACTCCACATGTTATCGGCAGGGGTTCTGATTCTGTTTTGTTGATTTTGACTATTTGTCTCCTGTTGCTAAGGTAGGACTTAAACCAGTCTACAGAACCTATACCAATAGCTTGAAGTTTATTACATAATATATTGTGGTTGACAGTATCGAAGGCCTTTTGCAGGTCTAAGGTTACCATGCCTATGAGGTTCCCCTTTGACATTTCAGTTCTCAGGTAATCCATCAGATTAATAAGGAAGGTGTCGGTTGAGTAGGATCTTCTAAAGCCCGATTGATAGCTATGGAGAATGTTGTTGTCATTAAGGTACTTAACTACTTGAGAATACACCGCCCTCTCTAGAATTTTAGATATTATACTGAGCATACTAACAGGCCTATAGTTGCTTACATCAGACCTACTAATTTTCTTGAAGATAGGAGTGACTCTGGCCTCCTTGAACCCCTCCGGTACTGTATTAGTGGTGATTGATAGATTTATTATGTGAGCAATAGGGATTGACAGTTCAGAAGCACCATCTTTTAGGAACTTAGACGGGATGTTATCAGGGCCTGTGCTCTTAGTTGGGTTTAACCTGCTTAGTTCTTTTTGAATAAAGTCATGAGATACACTTACTAGTTGACAACTGTTTGGGGTTACCCCTTTATTGGTATAGTATGTTTGAAACTTATCAGAGTCTGTGTTAAAGGTATTTGATGCAGCTGGTAGTTTACTTACTAGTGTTGATGCAACAGATGTGTAGTAGGAATTAAAGCAATTTGCCACCTTAGATGTTTCATGGCATACCTCATTATCGATAGTGAGTACTATGTTAGACCTATCTACTGGCTTATGGCTATACCCCAACTGTTTTAGTTGTTGCCAGAGCTTTCTGGGGTTATGCTTATACTCTTCAATTTTTGAGCAGTAGTGCTTTGCCTTTGCTCCTTTTATAAGTCTCTGTACTCTGTTCCTCACCCTTTGGAATTCATTTAGTGCTGCAATATCCTGTCTGTTTGCTTTAAATCTTTTTAGCAGCTGGTCTCTGAATTTCATATTATCTAATATCTCAGTATTCATCAGGGTTCAGTTCTTCGTTTAATCCTAACCTCTTTAACTGGTGCAATATTATCAAGGATGGTAGTGAACATTGTTTTGAATTTTTCCCCAGGCATCGTTTACGTCCGTGCAACTTGTTATCTCTGTCCAGTCACAATTGTGTAGCCTCTTTACCAGTGTTTCTTTACTGTAGTTTCTAGTTGACCTCATTTTTATTGTCCTGTGTAGGCCTATCCTATCCTAGTTATTTTCCTGGTGCAGTAAAATGATGAAATGATCACTAAGACTGTGGTAATGACGCCTGACTGACTAATGTTCTCAGAGCGGTTACAAAGTATGTGGTCAATTAGGGTGGCTGAGAACTGTGTGATCCGGGTTGGAGTATTAATTAGTTGAGTGTAAACTATTTAATCCTAGAATTTGCTTATACCTTTTGCATAGCCCGTTATTTTGCTGCTGAAAACAGATATTAAAGTCGCCCAGTATTATTGTCTCGCAATTGTTTTCAACTCCGGACAAGACTCTGGAAAAGTCTTCTAAGAACTGGTCCTGGGTAGGAGGGCGGTAACTAGTTCCTACTAAGATGGGTTTGGTCTTAGGAAGCAGCACTTCAAACCATAGAATCTCCAGTTTATTGTTATTTAAATCAGGTCTTGGGTTGTAAGCTAAGTCATTCTAATGTAGGCACATATCCACCACCCTTTCTGTTCCTATCTAAGCGTTTTATATTGTAACCATCTATTTTGACCTCGTCGTCAGTCACCGTATCATCCAACCAAGATTCAGAGATGGTTATAACTGCCGCCCTAATTTTGTTAGCTAGAATCCATAATCTCTGCCAATTTAGGAAGAAGTGATCTTGCATTGACATGAATAAAGTGAAGGCCATGTTTTCATAAACAATCATAATCATCAATATATGGCAATGGGTCATTTGTATTAAAATTAGGTAAATCAATGTCATCACTGCTAAAGGGTAACTGTGCCAAAGTGCATTTGTTACACACAAAATGAATTCTGGCACCGTTGCTATAATTGTACATACTTCCTCATGCACCCACCCCTTACACATTTTACATAAGGTGCCTTTTCTGTTTTTCATGCGTACTTTAGTACAGTGTATGCACCTGTTTGGTAGTGTTTGAGATAATAATGGCTGTATTGTCTCACATTGACCTATGTATGCATTACATATGGAGTTAAGGTTATCATTCCTAGCTACTAGACCGTCATTATTGCCGTCATTTATCTGTCTGTTTTGCCTCTGCACAATAGTTTGAGTCCTGGATTAATTTGGATATCACCACTTAAGAGCGCTACAATAAGAGCTGTGTGCCACTGTTTTTGTTTAGGTATGTGGTGGTTGCCATACCTTGCGGCGATAGTGACATTTACTTTTCTGGTAGGATGGCAACTGTTGGGCTTTTACTGTCCAGGGCACTGTTACTCCATTCATCTTTTCCAGCCCCCATGACTGATTACTTTATTCATGGAATTGAAGAAGAAAATATAAATATATTATGGCAGCCTGTACCCCCCTAATGCCTGCCATTTTCACTCTTCGCTCTTTTACTCATATACAATAATATTTATTTCTCTTTTCCTTTCCCTAGTACACTTAGTATCTGCTTTAGCAATCACCACTGAATTACTAGTAAAATTTCCTCTTCAAAACCCTCTTCACTGCTCACTTTTCCCTGGTTTTATCCTTCCAAATCCCCCTCAGTTCCATTTATCGGGGGTTGTGTGGTGTTGTTGTCTCCTGACCTGTTTTGCTGACTCAGCCATTTTTAAAACACTGAGGGGAGTAACGCCACCTACAACCTGACTTTCCTTGAGTTTATAGATATATTTGGCGTTTTCTGCTATGATTCTCTCACTGTACACTTGGTCGCTGAATATAGGTCAGCTACTATAACATTAACCTTGACTGTTTAACTATTCACTTCTTTCTCACGACTGGCACTGAGGGATATCCGACCTATAACCTTGGAGTTTTGTACTGTTGATTTGACGATGTCTCCTGTGTTTCCCTCTCGTTAGCACTGGTACAGGTGATATGATGGTGGTACAGATATGATGCTACTGTCAACAGATGAACGTCAGTAAAGATGAGATTTCCACTTCGCTAGTTGTACGTCTGCATAGCGGCTGTTTGGATGCGGTCAGCCATGTTTAAATGCTCAATTCTTTCCCTCGTTTGGCACTGAATGAAAAAAGTCCTACAGACCTGTCCATTTCCTTGGAGATTTAGTTGATCAGGTTTTCTGCCATGTTGTCCCGTTAACACTGGTGCAGTTGATATGGAGGTCAGTTATTTCATTGCAGTGGAAAACGTCTCATGTCTGGTTCACGTCTGTGCAGCAGTTGGTACTTGAATGCCGTCCCTCTTTTGTCATATTTAGTCATTTCGTTGTCGTCACCGTCAGTTTTTATGTCACTATAGGTTCCTTGCATGTTGTTGCAGCAGTACTTGCCAACTTGGCCATCACTGGAGTTCGATAGGCCCAGGGGACGGCAAATGTAGGAGCAGCCTTGTGCTGCTTGCTGCGGCTGCGGCCGCAATAGAACTCACCTCATATGACTTAAGACTGCTATGAACATATATAAAACATAAATAATATGACTTAAGACTGCAATGTACAAAGATAAACAAAATAATAATATGACTGTAAGACAGCTGTGGTACATAGATAACAACATAATAATATGACTTGAAGACTGCAATGTACATAGATAACAACATAATAATATGACTTAAGACTGCAATGTACATAGATAACAACATAATAATATGACTTAAGACTGCAATGTACAAAGATAACAACATAATAATATGACTTACGACTGCAATGTAAATACGATTAACAACATAATAATATGACTTAAGACTGAGCTATGTACATATATAACAACCTAATAATATGACTTAAGCTGGCAATGAACATGAGAAAACAACATCAATCATATGACTAAAGACTGCTATGTACATAGATAACAACAAACAAATATATGACTTAAGACAGCTGTGTACATAGAATAACAACATAATAATATGACTTAATTAAGACAGCTATGTACATAGAAAAGAAGAAATAATATGACTTAAGACTGCTATGTGCATAGATAACATCAATGATTAATTATGACTTAAGACTGCTATGTGCATGAATAACAACATAATATACTTAAGACAGCTATGTACACATATAACAACATAATAATATGACTTAATACTGCTATGACATAGAAAACAAACATAATAATATGACTTAAGACTGCAATTTGCATAGATAACAACATAAAAAATGACTTAGACTGCTATGTACATAGATAACAACATAATAATATGACTATAAGACTGCTATGTCCATGGATAACAACTAATATGACTTAAAGACTGCAAAGTACATTGATAACAACATAATAATAATGACTTAAGGACTGCTATGTGCATGTAACAACATAATATGACTGAAGACAGCTATGTAACATAGATAACAACAAATAATATACATAAGAACAGGCTATGTACATAAGAAACAACATAAAATATGACTTAAGACTGCTATGTACATAGATAACAGCAAAAATTATGACTTAAGACACTATGTACATAGAATAGTGTATAGTCCATGACACAAAAAAAAACTGGCCAGCTCCACGGGTGGCTAGCACCCCTAGTCATACATGATTCACTCTACGCATCACTCATCCAACACACTCAAAAATTTGTTTGTCATCCATTACAAGGGAGGCGACCCTGTTTCCACCCCAAGACTTCCCTGCCCCAGCAACACTTTCCAATAGTACCCCCCCCCTCCACTCGTAATATTACAAGTCTAATAAAACCTGAAACGTAATGTTGCCTATATCCCTCTGAAGAAATCCCACACCCCACCACCCCCATAAATTTCTTATTTCAACATACCGTTTTATAGAACGTTCTGCTAACACCACTCCTCTTCACCTCACTGCCCTGTTTCCCCGCAATCCCCCACACTATATTATTTAATCTGCCATATTGAACCCCACAGCTCTGAAAACATACACTTTCCTCCCAACCCCCCATGCCGAAACTTCATGCTCTCAATACAGATATTCCACTTGACCTCCATATCCTATATATCACCCTAATCACCACAACCTCTTGGCACTCCTTCAAGGTCCGTCACAAAAATTACTACATGAAAAGCCGACTCCTCCCCACCACATACCCGCACCCCACCCCCCCCGTCCAACGACCCGACTACCGTAGAACCACACCCAACGGTAAAAATGCCGTGCAGACAACGATACATTACAACCCAAACACGAGGTTGCAACCTCATCCTACTCAACCAATTACATATACTTCCCATGCATAATGGGGAAATATTCCCTCTACAGGCGCTACAGCCCTCTCCGGCTAACAATCTACAACAAAAACCTACCTGTTTTGACCTTTTGCCGGCTCTCGATCCCCCACCCTAGCCCTCAAAACAGCTTCACACTCATGCAACTCAATTCCTGTATACACCGTTGGAAATCAGTTATGATCCTAGCCAAACCACCCCCACCCACACTTTTCCCTCATCACCACCTTTTAATGAAGACACATTAGACCCTCACGCTTAATCCAGCAAGTCCCAACCCCACCCCTGACTTACAGTTAAACATTACCACGTCCCTTTAACCAATCACAGCTCGAACCCCACAAAAATTTAAACACCTTCCTAAGTATGTTGGTTCATGCTCTGCCAAGTTAATGGGAACATCGGCTCCACGAGCCAACTTGCTATACAGTAAGATATAATAACAATGCACACCTGCACAGGGTGCAAATGAAAGGTCGCAATGCACCAAGCGTCCCTGAATACCTTTCTACCACCTAATCGAGTTTTCCAGCGTGCCACAGTTAGATCGTCTGCATAAATTAAGACCGCAAATTTTAACAATTCACCTGCTTCCTCACAAACAGCACTAAACCCCAATCAACCCTTCTGCCCAAGCTCCGTAACCCATAACATGGATTTATCTGAATTTACACTCATACCAGTTGACCCTGCGAACATTTCGTACTATACCCCATTCAATGTGTCCATTGACATCCTCTCCCAGATCAGAACATTTTGTATCATCACATACCCAATTAAAACTGGCCAAACCCTCGCAACCTCACACCCTGGCCATCTACGTGACACATACGCTGCTCCACCAATCTATAAAAGGGTCCTGTACTCACGCAAACAATAATTGTGACTAGGACACCCCCTGCCTAAGTCCCCTTACCCATTACAATCTTCCACTCAACCGACTCATTAATCTGTACCCCCCCATAGCACTCCAGTATAAATCAACGCCTCAACCAACCCACTATTTTCGTCCCCAAACCCCTGGACCCCTGAGGAGCTTTCAATGCTTTCCGATCCCCTCTATCGTATGCCCCTTGCCAATCGAGCGCCACCAAACCTCCCTCCCTCCCCCCTCCCCCTTTGCCTCCCACGAAAATCCCTAAGTACCCATGCTCTCCACCATTATACCGCCAGCCTGCAAACCAAGCTGAGTTTTTGATACTACCCTCCCCACCACACCCATGACCCGATTTCCACCAAATCTTAGCAAACAATTTGGTAATCTGCACATAACACCGAGATCGCCCAGTAACCTGAAGCATATGCTGCCCCTTACCCTCGTTACCAAAACAAACCAGCCGTGCCTGCTTCTCACCCAGCTCACCTCTCTCCTTCATGCAATTTAATAACCTAACCAAAAAATGCCTCATTAATTCCCATGCTGCTAGATAAAACTCTGCCGGGAGCCCACCCCCCATCAATTCCAACTGGTGCTTTGCCCTTTCGCATTCCAACATAAAGCCCTCCATATTTCCCCCCCTCATTTGATTTCCCCACCCAGTCTTTCCCTATCACCCTGTTTAGCGCAACAGACATACCACACTCGCCACACACCTGTTCTAAACCCCATCCTCTACGCCTTCTCGTTGCCAGTACTTTCTCATACCACATATCAGCAAACGCCCCAGTTCCTTCCATATCTTGTATAGACCTGCCCCTCCCTGTTCCCTCATATCGACTCATGAACCCTCCAAACTATGTATAGTCATTGCCTGCTGTCTTTTGTTTTCACCTGCCTACGCAATAACCCACAATGAAGGTCTAATTGCCACCGTAGCACCTCTTCCCCACCCCCGCCAGTACCCACACCGCTTGGACCTCTCATCCTGTACCTCACGCAGCCTCCTTTAATTGCCAAAAAATCAACCATTGATAACTGCCGCAACTGCCCGCGCACCACCCCCCTCGCAAACAACCATGTAACCCTATCCTCCAAAAGTTGGCAAGCCCATATTTTTAAAGAACTGATACGTTTCCTTCCTTTAATGTAAAAATGCTTAATCTGTTCTTTAGCCCACACCATCACACCACATCCTCTACCCCATTTACCTCAGCACGGCACTTCCTCCCACAACATAGCAAATCCCTCTATCCTCCCCTCATCATCGCCTAACACACTTGTATATTATAACTTTCCAATAACCCTAGAATACCTGCTAAGTGACTCCCCGACCCCCACCCCTGCTACGAACAGCCCGATGATCCGAATAAGCTACTTCTATTGTATACGGAAAAATGAGTCAACCAAACCCCATGAGATATATACAACCAATCCAACTAGCCGTTAACCCCCCATCTTACAAAAGAGAGCTCTACCTCCACGCCCCTCCTCCAACAGCAACCCGCAACTGAATATCCCGTCAAAAGATCACGCAAGGGCCGCCGACACGTGCCCCGCCCCTTTTGGTTCCACGTCAGCCCTCCGTAATAGAACGCATATCCAGTCCCCACCAACGAATGGCCACCGCAGTAAACCACGAAAGAAGAAAACTAGTTCATCATACAAAATCCCTTTTTTATACCCTCACAACATTCTGCTTGTGAATACCACTGTATTAAGGATACCCTCTGCCACCATCCACCACCCATCCCATGTGCATACTCTTCTCCCCCCTCCACCCTGATCAATATATCCACACACCTTTCAGAAATACAGATGCAGAGTGATGACCCGAAACCCTTCCACCTCGAGCACTCTTCCCTCCTTGAAATTGTGTTCTTGCAGGAACCTAACATCTCACCCTATATTTAACAGAAACATTTACGAAACCATTCCCTCTTCACACTACTACTCATCCATTTACGTTCAACAGTCATACACCTAAGGCCTCTTTATAATAGTTTCCAACCCTCCGCCCTCTTCATTCATCCCAGGCCTCCTGCCCCAGAACCAGCACAAGTCTTCACATCATCACCCCTCCCCCTTTTTTGGCGATGTGCCTCTTATCGTGACTACCTCGACAGTGCAGCTTCCTTCCTCCCAGACCTCTGTGGCCGCGTCAGACATCATCTGAGTCGGACGCCGCGCTCTCTTCCTCGTGAATGGCCCTCTCACATCCAATGTTATCTAATGGAGGTTCCCATCACGATGCACCTCAAACCTCCACCACTCCCCCTCATTCCACAGCACCACGGCGACAACTCACGTCTTACTAGTTGGCCCGTCAAACCCTGCTATGGATTTTATCCAGTTATACATTCCTCTACAGGCAACGCTGTGCCTCTCCACCAGCTCAGGAACAAACATCCTCTGCAGCGGCGTCAATGTCCTCAACACTTCCTAAGGCTCTTTCCCTCTAGAGTCTAGACCTGCCCTCCTCTGCACTTGCACTACTTGTACTTTTTCCCTGCTTAGTAACAGATCCTTTTATGTCACAGCTTTTTTTTTTTACCTCACACACACCATTCTCCTCCTTTGGAATCCCCCCTCTTCACTCCACAAATCGCACCAAGCCCTTGGTTTCGCGTGGGGCTCTCAACAACAGCTATCACGCCGGTAAACTGGTGCTTTACCAGTTTTGTGGAGGCGCCAATACCTCAGCTTCACACTACGCTGCCGCCATATGGTCGTAACGCCCAACTATTCGCACATACGTCTCTGTCCGGCATACGATACCCTAACATTAGCGTCCTGAAGTCCTCCACACACGACGTAAGATGGTATGGTATGTCTCCAGAGGACATCGTTCCGGGAAAAGGTCCCTCCCGACGGGCCCATGTAAGCAACCGCCAGTCACACTTGTCCTTGTTGTGCCAGATTACGTCCCATGTGCCTCAAAACATTCCTGATGTCAGCTTCATCTGCCTCAAATGGGACATTACGAATCTTAAACAACGTAAAGTGGCGAGATTACGTCCCGATCTAAGACGCACCTTCACAGCTGGAGTAAGCGTCAGGACTCACTCTTGGAGACTCGTCACAAAAGACTCGTACACGGACGGGAAATTTCATTTGACGAAGATTCTTTTAACCCCATTCAGCAGGGCCTACAACCATACACCGTTCGATCGTCCTGGATTCCATAGTCTCCATAATGATTTGTTGGGAGTAATACCCTGCGCTGAAGAGGGTGAAATCGCCCCACGAAGCGCTCATACCATGGGTATTACGTGCCTCCTCACACTCACGCCATGGTTGGTACAAGGTAGCTCGCCTGAAAACAGCAGAGGGGTGCAGAGCACAACCGCACTCTACTGCGTCAGGCAGCGAAGAAATGTCCTGTGTAGGCCTATCCCTATACCAAGTGATTTTTCTGTGCAGTAAATGATGAAATGATCACTAAGACCTGTGGTAATGACGCTGACTGACTACTGTCTCAGAGTGCAGTTACAGTATGTGTCCAATTGGGTGGCTGAGAACTGCTGTGATCCGGTTGGTGTAATAAATTAGTTGATGTAACTATTTAAACCTAGAATTTGCTTATACCTTTTTCAATACCATTTATTTTGCTGCTGAAAACAGATATAGAAAGTCGCCCGTATTATTGTCGTCGCAATGTTTTCAAAGTAAGTCCCGGACAATACTTCTGGAAAAGTCATCTAAGAACTGTCCTGGGGTGGAGGGCGTAACTAGTACCTACAAGATGGGTTTAAGGTGTAAAGCTAAGTCATTTCTATGTAGGCACATACACCACCACCATTTCTGATCCTAATATAAGTGTTTATATGTAACCATTTCTATTTTGACCGCTCGTCGTAAGTCCACCGTATCACCAACAGATTCAGAGAGTTTATAACTGCCGCCCTATATTTGTTAGCTAGAATCTTAATCTCTCTGGCAATTTAGGAAAGAAGGATCTGTCGTTGACATGAAAAAGTGAAGCATGTTTTCATAAGAAAACAATTATAATCATTAGTATATGGCAATGGGACATTTGTATTAAATTTAAGGTAAATCAATGTCTCATTGCTAAATGGTAGCTGTGGCCAAAGTGCATTTGTAACACACAAAATTAATTCTGGCACCGATGCTATAATATGTAACATACAAATGTGCAGTTTTTAAAAATAGGTTAGATAAATACATGAGTGGGTGTGGGTGGGTGTGAGTTGGTCCTGACTAGCTTGTGCTGCTGGGTCTGGTGCAGTGCTCTTTCCTGAGGCGGAGGTGACAGACTGGGTGGTCATTGGGCTAATCGTGGGGGGGGCATGGACCTGCTCTGCATGGTCTGTAGGGGGTAGTAGAAAGGGAAATAAATGGCATAAAATTAATACCGCACAATGAGACACAATGGAAGATAAACACATATGCAGTAGAATGTATCCTTTATTGAATACGTATCGCCACACAGTGGGGCTTTTTCAAGTCACAAACAGAACTACCAAGGGGAGGCAGGAACGCGAGTATTTATAGTCAGGTTCAGAATGCTGAGGTCAGAGAAAGTTGCCATCTGATGATGTACCGATTGGGGTTATAGAGTCTAAAATCTTGGTAGCTTGGAAAGGAGATTGGGATAAGTCTGGTGAGCAACCTTCTACAGGTTCTTATGTGATTAGGATGAAGAGTTTCTTGCAAAGTGTCAGCTATGTTATAGAAGCCACTATTCTGGTTGAAAGTTGTCGGATATAGAAATAAGTTATGATTCCAGGATTCTTCTGTACTGAGTGTTGTCTTCTGTGGACGATAAGTCTTGAGTTTCTGTAGTGATCAAGTGTTGTGTGAATACGGTGTTGTACACAGCAATCCTTGTGTCTTCGAGACCTGCATGCATATTGGTGTTGCTGAATACGTGTTTGGAGGTCCCTTGATGTTTTCGCCCACGTAATAACTTGTTGCAAGTCATTACAAGGGCTTATGTATACCCTGCTAGGGGTGGATGCTTGCCAGTCTATCACTGTAATAACCTCGTCACTTCACAGAGACTGGCAGACGACGGCAGTAAACATCTTCAACATATCCCATAGAAGACACTGCCGAGAAGATATACATAGTCCTCCCCACCAAGCTCCATTCCAACACGTTCCAACATCTTTTCCAAATACCATGCATTCAAGTATCTACCTCCCACAACCACGACCAACAAGGGACATTAACCATTGATAGACAGGACAACTTCCACCCCTGCAGGGGTATACAAAATCCCTTGTAATGACTGCAAAATTAATACGTGGGCGAAACATCAATGGAACTCCAAATCACGTATTTCAGAACAACAATATGCAAGCAGGTCAGACGACAAAAGGAAAGCCTGCGTACAACACCGTAATTCACACAACCACTTGAAAACTACAGAAACACAAGACTTATCGCCACATAAGACAACACTCAGTACCGTAGAATCCTGGAATCCATCACTTATTTCTATAAATCCGACAACTTCCCCACCAGAATAGTGGCTCTATCACATAGCTGAACCACTTGCCAAGAAACTTCTTCATCGCTATCCCACATAAGAACACTGTAAAGGTCTGCTCACAACTATCCAATCTCCGTTTCCAAGCTACCCAAATTTTTAGACTCTATAACCCCACTCGGTACATCATCAGATGCAACATTCTCCACCTGCCCTCAGCATTCTGACCTGACTATAAATACTCTCGTCCTTCCACCCCAGGTAGTTCTGTTTGTGACTTGAAAAAGCTCCACTGGTGTGGGGCGAAACGTAGTCAATAAAGGATCACATTATACTGCATATGTGATTATAATTTCCATGGTCAGTAGGCCTGTTGCAGTGTCCTTCTTTCTTGTGGGTTTTTTTTTCTTATACAGTCCCACAAATAATTTGTAATGCATTCCTATGGGTGATTATCCAACCTTAATCTATAATACTGGTATAGGTATGTACTGGGTAGTACTTTTTAAGATGTTGAGGTCGAAAGGGTGGCCCGGTGGCCTGGTGGCTAAAGCTCCCGCTCACACACGGAGGCCCGGTTCGATTATTCTCGCGGGTGAAACATTTCGACACACTTTTCCTTACACCTTTGTCCTGTTCAACTAGCAGCAAATAGGTACCTGGGAGTTAGTCGACTGGTGTGGGTCCCGCATCCTGGGGGACAAGAATAAAGGACCCCAATTGGAAATAAGTTAGAAATCCTCGATGTACGCACTGACCTTTCTTTTGGGTATCCTGGGTGGCTAACCCTGGGGATTAAAAATCCGAACGAAATCCTTATCTTAAGGGGACCGCTTGCAGCGACTATTCCACGACCTTACTAATCTATGGACTGAAGAAATACTTCCTAACATCCCTTTGATTCATCTGAGTCCTTCAACTTCCATTGTGACCTTCTTTTGCATGTGTCCCATCCTGGAAACATCCTTGTCCTTTGTCCACCGTGTCTATTCTGTGCAGTATTTTAATGTCGTTATCATGTCCTTCCCCTGACCCTCCTGGCCTCCAGTGTCGTCAGGCCGATTTCTTCCCCTCAACCTTTCATTGAACGACAATTCCCGTAGCTCTGGGACTAGTCTGTTGCAAACCTTTTGCACTATCTCTAAATTATCTGACAGTGCTTGACTAGGTGTGGATTTCATAACTGGGCTGCATACTCCAGTATGGCTGACGTAATGGTATATACATTGTCTGAACGCCTCCTTATTGAGGAATCGGAACGCTATCCGTAAGCTTGCCAGGCTCCCGTAATGCTGCAGCATGTATCTGATTTAGTGGTGCGCACCTAAGGAGATATGCCGGTGTTAATCTCACCCCCAGATCTTTTTCCCTTGAGTGAGGTTTTGCAGTCTTGGCCATCTAAACTATATTGTCTGCGGTCTTCTTTGCCCTTCCCCCAATCTCAAACTTTGCATTTGGCAGGGTTAAACTCAAGGAGCCAGTTTCTGCCCTGCTTTGTAGCCTGTCGCAGGTCTCTTTTGTAGTCTGCCTGATCCTCATTCCGATTTGATTCTTTCTCATTAACTTCACACATCTGCAAACAAGACACTTCTGAGTCTATCCCTTCCATTATGCTCGTTCACATATATGTGTGTCTGTGTAAAAATTTGTATGTGTGTGTGTTAGAGAGAGAGACTCAGCAACAACATTTGCACCAATAACTCACTACAGTTGTGACCGGGTGTGGAAGTGCAATTGCTCATTACTCTAAAATTTGTTCAGATTGCACCCTTGTATATAACGTAAGTAACCATTCTTACAGTGATTCATTACCTTTGAAACTTGTTGAGTTTCATTACCTTTGTAACTTGTTAGTTCATTACCTTGTACCTAGTTCAGCCATCAAAACTTTGGAGCCCGCCCTGGACCCATTGTGTACCTCTGTAATCTGTAAATTAACCTTTGTAACTTGTCATGATTGTAGACTAGACCCTACCTGTAGTTTCATACGCTTTGTAAATTTGTGATTCATTACCTTTGTAAATTGTGAATTCATTACCTCTGTAACTTGCTCAGCTATCAAAACTTTGAGGCCCAGTCCCTGGACCAATTATGTACCTCTGTAATCTTTTGACTACGCCCCGGATGGTATGTGGTGACTACCGCCCACAGGATGGGTATGGGGTGCATAATAAACATATTAAACTGAAACTCTTAAGTTTTCTCACATAACTACACGGGGGTAACTACTGTAAACATTATATGGTTGTCACCTCCCAATGAGATTATTTATATGAATGTAAGAACGAAGTTCATACAGGTAACCATATAAAATTCCCACAATATATATTGACGAAATAATAATAATAATAATAATAATAATAATAATAATAATTCAAATTCAAATTCAAAGTTTATTCTCTAAGAGGATTACAATGCTGAGTTTACAGAATTTGGTTGTTGTGTGGTTTACATGTAGTAAAATAATAATTACAGAGTGTACCACTAGAACACCTAGCATGGCTAGGTATTACAGAGTGTACCACTAGAACACCTAGCATGGCTAGGTATTACAGAGTGTACCACTAGAACACCTAGCATGGCTAGGTATTACAGAGTGTGCCACTAGAACACCTAGCATGGCTAGGTATTACAGAGTGTACCACTAGAACACCTAGCATGGCTAGGTATTACAGAGTGTACCACTAGAACACCTAGAATGGCTAGGTATTACAGAGTGTACCTAATCTCGCCAGTAAAATCCCACATACCAATGCCCATGCCGGGGACTACCTAGATGGAAATTTCCCTAATTCCTTCTATCTTGCACCAACTGAGCCCACGGAAGTCATTGAGATCATAAAGTCACTTAAAAATAACTCGGGGAATCTGTCTCATGTCCCACCATTACTGTACAAGCGAGCGGCCCATGTCCTTTCGCATGCTATTTCATTACTTTTTAACAAGTCAATAGAGACTAGCACCTTCCCGAAACTACTCAAGATGGCAAGGGTTACTCCAATACATAAAGGTGGTGACCCTACAGACTTAAACAACTATAGGCCAATATCTAACTTACCATTGCTATCCAAAATCTTTGAGAAACTTGTGCACAGGAGACTGTATTCATTTATAACGGCTCAAAACATACTCAACCCCTGCCAGTTTGGATTCAGGAAAAATAAAAGCACTAATGATGCAATCATAAAAATGCTAGATCTGCTATACACAGCACTGGAATAACGGGATATCCACTAGGCAATTTTTTTAACCTAAGAAAAGCTTTTGACACGATAAACCACGAAAATCCTACTCCACAACCTGACCACTACGGTAATAAGAGCCATGCGCTGCTTATTTCCAAATACTCATTACTAATAGGTATCAGTACGTCTCCACATTAAAGACACAGCATCACAGCACGGCACTTGATCTGGTGTTCCGCAGGGAGTGTCCTTGTCCCTGCTCTTCCTAATATTACATCAATGACCTACCAAACGTATCCCAACACTAAAAACCCATTCTCTTGCTGATGACACGACTTATGTCATCTCTCACCCTAATCTTGCCCACCCTTACACACATTGTGAATGAGGAGCAGATTAAAATATCGACTTGGATGACAGCCAACAAAAACTTACGCTTAACACAGACAAAAACTTAATATATTATCGTTTGGTAGCAGAGCAGGTGATGCACAAATTAATATTAAGATTGGACAAACACTCTGATTACAGAAATAATGGGGAAAATTCCTTAGGCTTATACCTTGACAATAACTGAATTTTCAGCACCCATATCCAGCATATAGCCAAAAAAGTATCCTAAACGTGGGATCTCTCCAAGATACGATATACGTGCCGCAAAATGCCCTTCTCACACTTACCACTCACTTATTTATCCATACCTCCACCTATGCTATTTGTGCTTGAGGACTCAACTGCAGCAACTCACCTAAAGCCAATAATAACCCAACAAAAAAGCTGCAGTAAGGAATAATCACTAATATCCCATCTCCCTGGCAGCACACCCCCCACTTCTTCAAAGATCTAAACTTTCTCCCTGTTCAGTACATCCACACTTATACTGTGCAGTCTATATCTACAGGGCCTTAACTCAATATCAACCTTGACCTTAAACGCTTTCTTGTAGTTGTGACAGAACCACAGGCATAACACAGAAACAAACATTTCTCTAACGACATTCCGTGTCCGACTGAACCTTTACAAAATTCAATGTATGTTAAGGCACTAAAATCGGAATTACCCTACCTGAGAACTTAGGAAAAATGCAGGACACATCATCACCTCAAAACTACCATTAGAAAAATCTTATCTCCCTGTTACACCCCGTCAAAAGCTTACTTCCACGAATACCCACTTGTGCTCCACTTACACTCGCACACTCATTTGACCATAAAAAGATATATTAAACTCAGTCCTAATATAATGAATCCTCGTGGTGGGGGGATACTTCCAATACTGAAACTATATACTGTGCCAAAACAAAAGCATTCACACTGACTACTCACAAAAATAGTATTTAGTCACGTAGCCATAATAACCAACTTTACCTCATAATTTGTAATAATTTTACATTTAAAATAAACAACTAAGTATGCCCGAAATGCCTAGCATTGCTAAGCGTTCTAGTGGTACACTTGTAATGCCTAGTCCATGCTAAGCGTTTCTAGTGGTACACTCTGTAATCTCAATTTTTACTACATGTTAAAACCAAACAATAAACCAAATTTCTGTAAAATCAGCATTTTTACTCCATTATAAGAATAAACTAGAAACCTAGCATGGCTAGGTATTAAGAGTGTACCCTAGAAACCTAGCATGATAGGTATTACAGAGTGTACCACTAGAACACCTAGCTTGGCTAGGCATCTACAGAGTGTACCACTGAACACCTAGCATGGCTCGGTATACAGAGTGTACCACTAGAACACCTAGCATGGCCTAGGCTTGCAGAGCTGTACACTAGAACACTAGCATGGCTAGGTATTACAGAGTGTACACTAGTAACACCTAGAATGGTAGGTATTACTGAGTGTACCACTAGAAACAGCTAGCATGGGCGAGGCTTTCAGAGTGTCTACCACTAGAACACCTAGCATGGCTAGGGCCTTACAGAGTGTACACTAGAACACATAGCATGGCTAGGTAGTAAGTGGTACCAGTAGAACACCTAGCATGGCTAGGTATTACAGAGTGTACCACTAGAACACCTAGCATGGTAGGTATTACAGAGTGTACCACTAGAATCACCTAGCTGGCTAGGTATTACAGAGTGTACCGTACTAGAACACTAGCATGGCTAGGGTATTAAGAGTGTCCACTAGAACACCTAGCATGGCTATGTATTACAGAGTGTACCACTTAGAACACCTAGCATGGCTAGGTATTACAGGAGTGTACAGTAGAACACCTAGCATGGCTAGGTATTACGGAGTTTACCATAGGAACACTAGCATGGCTAGGTATTACAGAGTGTACACTTGAACACCTAGCATGGCTAGGTATTACAGTGTACCACTAGAACACCCTAGCATGGCTAGGCATTACAGAGTTGTACCACTACAAACACCTATCATGGCTAGGTATTACAGAAGTTTACCACTAGAACACTAAGCATAGCTAGGTATTACAGAGTTGTACACTAGAACACTAGCTGCTAGGTTTTACAGAGTGTACCACTTAGAACACCTAGCATGGCTAGGTATTACAAGTGTACCACTAGACACTAGCATGGTAGGTAGTACAAGAGTGACCATAGAACACCTACGCATGGATAGGTATTACAGAGTAGTACACACTTGAACACCTAGGCATGGATAGGTATTACAAGTGTACCATAGAAACACCTTGCATGGCTAGGTATTACAGAGTGTCACTAGAACACCTAGCATGGTAGGTATTACAGAGAGTACCCACTAGACACCTAGCATGGCTAGGCATTACAGTGTGTACCTCTTAGAACACCTAGCATGGGCTATTATTACAGAGTGTACCACTAGAACACTAGCATGCTAGGCATTACAGAGTGTACCACTAGACACCTAGCATTGCTATGCATTACAGAATGTACCACTAGAACACCTAGCAGGGGCTAGGCATTACAGAGTGTACCACTAGACACCTAGCAAGGCTAGGTATTACAGAGTGTACCACTAGAAAACATAGCATGCTAGGTATTACAGAGTGTACCACTAGAAAACACCCATAGCATGGCGAGCCCTTACGAGTGTACCATAGGAATCACCTAGCATGGTAGGTATTACAGTGTGTACCATAGAACACCATAGCATGCCTAGGCATTTCCGGGCAGACTTAGTTTTAAATCTTAATTTATATATATTACATATTATGATGTAAAGTTGGTATTATGGCTAAGTGACTCTTAAATACTAGTTTGTGAGTTAGCAATGTGAATGCTTTTGTTTTGGCGCAATACATAGTTTCTGTAATAATACATATTATAATAATATAATAATAATAATAATAATATTAATAATAATAATAATATTTAATACATAATAATAATAATAAAAATAAAAATAATAATCTATATTGTTTTACTAGCAAAAAGAAAGAAAACATAGTTTTCTCTGGAACATTACTATTATCAACTTAGGGATGAGGTGGAGCCCAGGAGAATAAACACCGGCAGAGTCAAGTGTCTTTCTAACTGAAGAAACACCTCTACACTCTAACAACCTCTCACTTCCCAGGAGAACTAAACACTGGCAGAGTCAAGTGTCTTACTCCCTGAACAATCACCTCTACACTCTAACAACCTCTCACTTCCCAGGAGAACTAAACACTGGCAGAGTCAAGTGTCTTACTCCCTGAACAAACACCTCTACACTCTAACAACCTCTCACTTCCCAGGAGAACTAAACACTGGCAGAGTCAAGTGTCTTTCTCCCTGAACAAACACCTCTACACTCTAACAACCTCTCACTTCCCAGGAGAACTAAACACTGGCAGAGTCAAGTGTCTTTCTAACTGAAGAAACACCTCTACACTCTAACAACCTCTCACTTCCCAGGAGAACTAAACACTGGCAGAGTCAAGTGTCTTTCTAACTGAACAAACACCTCTACACTCTAACAACCTCTCACTTCCCAGGAGAACTAAACACTGGCAGAGTCAAGTGTCTTTCTAACTGAAGAAACACCTCTACACTCTAACAACCTCTCACTTCCCAGGAGACTAAACACGGCAGAGTCAAGTTGTCTTTCTAATGAAGAAGAACACCTTACCTCTAACAACCTCTCACATCAATGTTTCACTTCTTGTAATAAAACTAAAATAAAACAAATGAATGAATTGTAAGTTTATTTTTAGCTACACTTACACAAGTTCAGTGTAAGTAATGTATTTAGGTACAGGTACACAAAAGTGCAATCTCTTATACATAGCTAAAGATAAGGGTAAATTACACAAATAACCGGCAAATAGGAGAGAGGAGCTTACGACGAAGTTTCTGTTCCAATTTGCGACCATTTACAAAATTACTTTATAAAATCATATTATGAATATATGATACATGTTATTAGCAAATGTCTAAATTTGATTGTAACAGATAAGTGACTGTAGAATGTAGATATTAAAATAACAAGTATGCCTGTTAACCTTTAGGGTCCTTAGTTCCTTAGGGCCTTTTGTTTTTTACCCATTTTTTTTCCCCCCCCCCCCCCCACCCTTGTATCCATATGCTATAAAAACACCATTCCACGGTTGGGTTTAGAACCCACCATCAGAGATTCTCAAAATTCCGGACCGTTGCGTTAGCCACTGGGCCAGCAAGGCGTCAGTAAGATTCATCACGAAGGCATATTTCTACACCACAAGAAGGTTAGCGTAGGCACCACTGGGACACAAATGAAGTTTTAGAGAAGAATCTCCCGCTACCATGGTCGTGACGAACTCTAGCTCAAGTCCCAGTCAAAGCTGTCACATGACTTACGAAATCGTAATGAAAAGATTGCAAAACATACGATTACAAGCGGCTCGTTTTAGCGAGCCGCAACCAGACTTATATGAGTCGAAGATCTAAATTAATTTTTTATGAGGGAGCCACAGAATCTTGCGTTAAAACACAAGCCAATATGACGTTATCATGGTGCGGCCAATGACTTTGAAAAGGTGATAATGACATGCCCAGCACTCTGCCCAGGGCCAGGACTCATGGAAACTCCGTGTTCATAAGAACTGCAGGAGCCCCTATCACGCTGCTTTTAACATCCTATGGAGAGGGAGCATGGACACAGGGGTCGTCCCAACCACTTACTAAAAAACAACAGACAAGTTGCCCCACTCTCAAAAGGGCCAGTAAAGTAATATCAAAGAAACTACAGGACCGATAGTGCTCAACATTCCATATCATAAAAATCTTGATGAGGTTCCTAAGAAGCAGTCACCACCCATCTAGGTCCATCAATTACACAACCCAGGGCAAACATGGTTTTTGCAGGGTCGCCTCCTGTTGTGAAAAATTAAAATTTCTCAGAGTATAAAACAAATTCCAACCCACAATAGAGCGAAAAACTTACGTCAAGTCATTGGGAGTGATCATGTTGAGAGACACACACCTTCAAGGGACATAACACAGTATCAATCCACATCTCGATAGAAAAATGAAGGATGATTATAAGAACCTCAAAATATGGATGCCAAGCCATGATGACATTCTTCAGGTCGCTTGTTCTATCTAGGTTTGATTAATGATGGCACACTAACAGCAATCTTTCAAGGCAGTTGAATTTGATGACCTAGATAAATTTACAAAGAAACTTTCACGAGACATGCATAACTGAGATGAAAACACTAAATTACTGGGCACGCTTGATTCCTGAACTGTACTCCTTGGAATGCAGGAGAAAGAGATACTGATTTATACACTGGGAAAAATTTTAGAGGGATTAATACCAATTTGCAAAACGACAAACCACTCTCCCTACGAAAGCAAAAAGACCGCAGACGATTCAACATCTCCCCAATGTAAAGCAGAGTGCCACTAGCACGTTTAAGAGACAACACATAATGTGTATCTGCACAAGACTGTTCAAACTGCCTCCAGCCACTACATAAGTGGGATTACCAATAGATCCCTGGCTGCTTCAAGCGGGCACTGGTCAATCACTCAATTAGTACCTGACCAGTGGGTTGTGGTTCGTAAGTTGGATTGGCGTGAAGCCTGCAGTAACGGCCCTAGTTGTCAGGCCTGAATCCCCATGGTGGCCTGGTCACAGAACGGGCCTCGAGGGCGTTGGACCCCGGTCTCTCTCCAGTAAACTACATGAATACTAGGGGTGGGATCAGAACCCGCAATCACAGTCTCAAAACTTAAGACCGGTCGTGTTAAGCCACTGGACCAGCTAGATTCAATATGATTCATCCACTAGGTATATTTCGGCACTATAGGAAGGTTAGCATAGGCTACCTTTGTGCCACAATTGCAAGTTTTTACCGACGTATCTCCCCACGTGTATGGCAGTGACGACACTCTAGCTCAAGTCCCATCAAATGCCGTCAACATTGTGTTTTGTGGCTCTCTGTTAGAGGCTTCTATTCCTATGGCGGGTAGGGTTTGGGTTGCAATGTGTTATGACGCGAGTTAGTGCAGTAATGGTGACGGCTTTGAGGGGACTTGTTCATAGTGTTCGTTCGCGACCTTGCTTGCGATGTTTAGTCGGTTGTCTTTATGCATTTGTGGTAATTAGGAGGTACGTTGATATACCGGCAGAGTGGGTGTTTTTGTACGAGGGGGTGGTTGATGTGGGTTGAGTGCGGATATGGGAGTATATCGTAGGGCGGGAGTGTGGAGTCGAGGTGCGCGGGGGAGTTGAACACACACATGGTATGGTTTGTTGGCATTCGTGTCATTACGATTCTGTAATTACTACGATGCATTACGATTTCGTAATTACTGTTGTTTGTCGTACAGAGTCGATGGGCTTGAACTTAAATTATGACCAGAGGCTTTGGGAAGGAGGGTAAGCGAATAAGGATGGGGCAAGGATAGAATTATGGAAAGGATGGGAGGGGGAGTGAGGCTCGGATATAATCGGTGAAGTGACACAACCACTTTTGTGCAATTTAAAAAGTGTGTATGGGCTAATAAACAGCATAATTATGAAAAGGATATAAGGGACTAACCCATCAGAGTCACACAGATATAACAGATATATAGGTGCACGACTCTGGCGTCGGTAATAAATATTACAACTGTTTTGCCTTTTTATTCTTTGCGATTACATACCGAATATTTCGACGACAAGGCAAGGCGATAGTTGTATAGACAATTCTTTCAAAATCACTGCCCATGTTAGCTTCTTTCAAGGTGGTGTCCTGCTATAGTAAATATAGCGAATTAACAATAGTAGATGTGAAAGTAGAAAAGTTACTTAAGATATCTCCATAATTAGGGGCGATGATATTCTTAGTAGACATAGACGGGTTCTAGTGTTACACAGTCCTCTTCATCTGCAGGGAGGTTGGCTTCAAGATCATTGGTCGTTGGTAATCGTTATTATGGATGAAGCGACGCAGCCTCTATGGAAGAGTCATTCTTAGGGTCCTGTGAGGAGGAGGAGTAATGATATAGTCGGTAGTATTTTCAACTTGGGGAGGATGTTCTCTATCTCGTATGTAGAGTTGTTGCATTGCATAGAGTTGCCTCTTCTTCAGCATAACAAAGCATTACGTTTAGGGCATGCAATTCCTGTTGGATGTGTAAATCTCATTATGACTCCGTCTCCTCCACCTGGTACTGTAATAAAACGGAGGACAAACTATTCTGGATCATTGCAACCGGCATGTTGGTTTTTGTTGTTATCCGACATTGGGACACATGGGTAGTCGAGTATAGGTCTAATCATCCATTTTATACAGAATGTGGGTTTTTTGACAGTGAAGGAGTTTGATTAAATCTATAGAGACTGCTGAGTCAGGCTTGGCTTGTTTATCTTATTACTTAACATGAGATGTTGAGTGGAGCAGCCTGTCTATTTCATATCCCAAATCTTGTTAGCGGTTTCTAATGACTAAAGTTTTACCTTGATGAGATGACACCCTTGTTTCGATGCGTTGATGCCAAACATCCTATCGTACTAATAAGGACTATGTCAGGTTGTTCGTAATTATCCATTTCTTTTCCAATTAGATGTTCGGCTGAAGTTCAATATTCTTGTTTCAATGAAACCTCCCATACTTATAGTCCCCTGTTACAAGGGTTGCTAAGACGGACATGGATAAAATATCTGGAAATTCGTTATTATTGTATCATTGAACTAAGGTTGAGGAGATCATTGTACATAAATGATGAGTAGTATTGGACTAAGACACCAGCTGTCGGGACATTAGCTATCCTGACACCAGCTGTCGGGACACCAGCTGTCGGTATAAAAGGCTCTGTCGACCTGCCGTGAAAGGCAGGACATAAGAAGTTATATATTAATCTGAGAAAGGTCCAGTTATGATCAGGTAGGTCAATAAGTTTATATATAAGACTATCATGCCATAAGTTATCAAAAGCTTTGTGAACATCCCTGGTGGCAATTAGGGCAAAATTGTCCTGATGTTTCAGGCTCGCTACAGCCTACAAACAGAACACAAAGACTAGTAGTCAGCAGAGTAAAGTCTGAGGCGGATACCGTGAAAAGCTCTGTTCCACAAGGCACAGTACTCACTCCCATCTTGTTTTTCATCATCATATCTGACATAAACGAGGATGTCAGCCACAGCACAGTGTCTTCTTTTGCAAATGACACCCGAATCTGCGTGACAGTGCCTTCCATTGCAGACACTGCATTTCTCCATGCGTACTTCAACCAAATCTTTCAGTGGGCTGCAGAAAACAATATGAAGTTCAACGATGAGAAATTTCAATTACTCCAATATGGTAAACATGAGGAAATTAAAATTTCATCAGAGTGCAAAACATATTCCAGCCACAAAATAGAGCGAAAACTCAACGTCAAAGACCTAGGAGTGATCATGTCAGAGGATTTCACCACCTTCAAGGACCATAACATTGTATCAATCGCATCTGCTAGAAAAATGACAGGATGGATAATGAGAACCTTGAAAACTAGGGATGCCAAGCCCATGATGACACTCTTCAGGTCGTTCGTTCTATTTAGGCTGGAATATTGCTGCTCATTAACAGCACCTTTCAAGGCAGGTGAAATTGCTGACCTAGAAAATGAACAGAAAACCTTCACGGAATGCATTACTGAGATAAAACACCTCAGCTTCTGAGGAATGCTGGCGGGATAGATAAATGATTATATACACCTGGAAAATCCTAGAGGGAATAGTACCGAACTTGCACACGAAAATCACTCACTACGAAAGCAAAAGACTCTGCAGACGATGCAACATCCCCCCAATGAAAAGCAGGGGTCTCACTAGCACGTTAAGAGACAACACAATAAGTGTCAGGGGCCGCCCAAGACTGTTCAACTGCCTCTCAGCATACATAAGGTGGA
>NC_069400.1:54200325-54216677 GCF_026875155.1 Cherax quadricarinatus
GGGGCACCCACTTATGCTGCTGCAGGTAACAGCCCCCAACATACCCAGTGACCCACCCGATTTTCGAGGGTCGCCCCAGCTCAATGCCTGCAGAGGTAAGGGCGAATCTTTTCCCCGATCCACGAAGAAAACCATCGGGTTCACTCAGGGGGCTCCTCTGTCGCCTGCTGCCTCGGCGAGGACAGGGGCACCTGCAACAGCTCCTGTCAAGATGCTGCACTGGTCCTACGGGATAAAAAGGGACTCAAGGGAACTTCAGACCATCATCCGGGAGTCTTCCAGTCCATGCTCGAGGAGGCCCGGAGTCACCAACAATGGACGACGGTTCCAGACAGAGATGGAATCAGGGGGCCACCTCGGGCCCTTGAAGATCCTCCAGGGGAACTTTTTTGAAGGCGCAGCGGAAAATTCACTTAGTGATTGAACTGCATTTCAGGATGAGGTTGATGTTTTCCCTGTTCCGGAGACACATACCAATTCGTCACATCATATCCCAAGCCAGTCTCCCGGATTCTCGGCATACCTTCAGCATGAATGGACTGCAGGGGCACGGGATCTAGGGTTTCATACCATATCCCTCATTCATCTCCACTGGCCCCATCAACCTGGGGAGGGCGTAAGAGGTCAGGCCTGGAAAACCTACCCTAGCTGATACCCCCGTGTTTACAATTATTTACAGAAGCTCCTTTGCACACTTGAACCATTTCAGAGGTGCAGCACTCGCCCCCCAGGAGGCTTGTTGTGGCTGGGGATGTCAATGCCCACCACCAAAAAACTTTCCTCCTGCTCTCCTACCAATGCAGCTGGGGAAAACCTAGCGGCTGTGCTGGAGGAGGTCCCTGAGATCTCCCTCCTCAATAAGGTGGCCAACCATCACTATGGTGGCCACTTGGATGTCACACTCATCTTTAGGCAGTTGCTCTCAAGTGCGAGATGGGAGGTCCACCCCGTCTCACCATAAATCACTTGCAGTTGTCACTACGCTGATGGTCCAGCAGTGCCTGCTTCCCACACCTACCCCCCAGATGGAATCTAAAAAAGGCCGACTGGCAGTGCTTCCAGGAGGCCCATTGAGAGCTGGTGGCAGATTCTACTCTTCCGGAAGACCCAGATGAGGCAGCCCAAAGCCTGCAGGTGGCCTTCACGTGTGCACTGAGGCAGCCATACCTAAGATTACGGCGGAGGGTCATATAAATGTGACTGGTGGTTTTACAATGAGGACATCAGCGAGCAAAACCCACCGCATCAATGTCGAACGCAAGATGCACGGGCATAATCCCATGGTTTAGTCCATGCATCGCTCGGGGAAGTGGTGTGGCATGCATGCCATGTCTCACACAGGGTCCGGCAGGCTAAAGGGGTTCGAGAGGTGTGCCTCCTTCAGCTACTTCTCCACCTTATCTGAGATTTGACCAAGTTACGATTGGCCACTGGGCAGTGCCCGCAGTGTGGCTCGGTTGCACCAAGACCCTGCAATGGGGCAAACGTCTGGTGGACCTTTCCACCTCCAGAGGGGCCATGGCTCAACTTCCTCAGGATCTCCGGGGATGATGGTGATGCAAGTGGCATGCCAGGCAAAGGACGTCATGGATGAAACTTCACCGACCAGGAGCCCAGGCAGCCTTCACATCTCATCGGGACACTGCACCGGGGCATGATGGTATCACCTAGGGCATGATCACTCGGTCTGGCCATTCTGGACATTCAGCTGTCCTGGGGGTCGTCAACCGGACTTTGCGAGCTGGCAAACTCCCTGTCGTATGGAAGGAGGCTGACATCATACTGTTTCCCTAAGCCTGGGGATCCTGGCAGTGTGAGACCCATCTTCCTCACCAGTTGCATCTCGAAGGTTTTCTGAAAGGATGATTTTTGTAGCGCCTGAGGTGGAAGCTTGGCCTTCCTTATAAACACCTCTATGGCTTCACCAGAGGAGTGGGCATTTTTCGAAAGCCTTACCCACTCTAATGGCCGTCTTTGGGGTCGGACACCGAAGCCCACAGTGTTGTCTTTCTTGACCTCGAGAAAGCTTTTGAGCTAGCCAGTGCACCTCCCAAATCCTCTCACTCTTGGCCAGCAGGGGGTTAAAGGCAGGCTGCTTTCATGGCTTCAATCCTATCTCTAGGACAGGCGGGCCGGGGTACGCTTCCAGGGGCATGCCTCTTCTCTCAAGACCCTGGACAACGGCACTCCACAGGGCGGGGTACTTAGTCCCACCCTGTTCAATGTTCTGATGCACCAGCTGGTGCGCCTGCCTTTCTCCACATGCACCTTCCTCCTCAACTATGCCGATGACCTGGCACTTGTCGTACCTAGGAAGCGCTGCCTTTTGCAGCGTGCCCAGAAGGACCTCGATCTGCTGGCTTCCACTTGACGTCACTTGGTGCTCAAGATATCTGTGGTGAAATCCAAAGCCATGATCCTTCACACAAGGGAACCGAATCAGAGGCTGTGGGTCCTGGGCATCGATCTGGACTGGGTTCACAGGTATAGGTGCCTTGGCATCTACATTGACAGGCATCTCACCTTCCAGAAATATGTGCACCACATCAAAGAGAGAGACCTGCAGAGAGTCAGGGCATTGAGTGCCATGGCCAACCCTAGGGTTGGGGCCAGCCTCCAGGTCATGAGGTTATTCTTCATCCAGGCAATACACTCACTAGTTGACTATGGAGCACTTGCTCTGGTTCACGCCAGACCCACGAACATCAAGTCCCTCTGTGTGATCCAGAACACAGCTGTACGGGCCATACTGGGGGCTCCTAGGTGGGCCAATGCAGTGGCTCTAAACTTTGAGGTGCAGCTGCAGCCCCTTGAAGACAGGATCTAACTTGTAGCTGCCAAGAGGATCGCAAAGTACCTCCGACTGGGGATGCACAGAGTCTCCGCTGGTATGTCAGGGCGACCCACAGGGCGCCCCCTCCAAGTATTCGGATGCAATCCAGAAAACTGAGGGTGCATATTCACCTCCTGTGATTAAGGTATCCCACAACTGCATGGTTTGTTGAACGGGCACGAGAGGAGCCTTGTGCCCATTGTGACCGAAGGTTCCAAAACAGAGGTTAGACTGCCGGCTAGATGCCCCTTCGCCGTAGGACACTTCCCAATGACCCCAGAGGGTTCCAAGCAAGGGAGGATGCGGCAGGACATCTTGTGTACTTAGCTGTCAGAGACTTGGAAATCTTACTCCAATCATTGCACATCACCCCCCTCCCCCCGCCGCTGAAGTCGCTGTGCAGGCTTGCTTTGGGCCTCAATTGCACCGCATACCAGCAGCTGTTAGTGCACACCAGAGAGGTACCCCCCTTCCCACTGAAGAACTGACACGCATGTACAAGAAAAGCTTAACGACACTTCCATACCCGGGGTGCCAATGCCGGGTTACCAATTGGAAAAGACCTGGGCTGGGAAACCAAAACCGGCAAATCAAGTAGAATAGAATATTTTCTAACCCATTTGACACCAAAGGCCAGCCTTCTAGGGCAGGGTAGGTGCCTGAGCCAGAGCTTGCAGCTCAAAAGACTGCCATTCCCATTAGCCCCCTTGGGGCGGGGATGGCAACCAAGAGGCCTAGCTTGTGGCTAGGCTTGGGGGGAGTTGGTCCCAAAGATGAGGAGTCACTTGTGCCTCCTCCAATGGGAGACTTATGGAGTTTACCCGGAGAAGAGTTCCGGGGTCAACGCCCCGCGGCCCGGTCGAGACTTAGGTTCAGACACTCCTAGACGGGGCCAAGGCGAGGCCACCACTTGGAAAAGGCCCGGGCCGGGAGAATACCGGCGAATCTTTTAAAAATAATAAATAATATTTTCTACCTATTTCATGGACTGGGTTTTCCATTGCCTCTTCACCACAGCAAGGAAATATTTTTTTGTAGGCACCTTATACCAGGTGCCAATAATTTGGATGATTATATAGGTTATTATTATTACTGAAGATTCGCCTTTGTTCTCCAGCCCGGGCATTTTCCAAGTGGTGGCCCGGCCATGGCTCACTGTCTTGGGAGTGTCTGAGACCTAAGTCTCCCATGGAAGGAGGCACAAGTACCTGGAGTTTACCTGGAGAGAGTTCCGGGGGTCAACGCCCCCGCGGCCCGGTCTGAGACCAGGCCTCCTGGTGGATCAGAGCCTGATCAACCAGGCTGTTGCTGCTGGCTGCACGCAAACCAACATACGAGCCACAGCCCGGCTGATCCGGAACTGACTTTAGGTGCTTGTCCAGTGCCAGCTTGAAGACTGCCTCCTCATCTTTGGAACCAACTGTCCCCAGGCCTAGCCACAAGCTAGGCCTTTCTGGTCTGCCATCCCCGCCTCAAGGGGCCTAATGGAGTCTTGTGAGCTGCAAGCTCCGGCTCAGGCACCTACCCTACGCTAGAAAAGCTGGGCATGGTGTCGATTTATGTAGGTTATTATACAATAAAATGGGCAAATATATATTTTACCTGTGATTATTTTGTCAGTTATAATGGTTCATTTAACTGCAACAGTAGTAAGAGTAGCAACAACAGTAGTAGCAGTTACAACAGTAGAAAGAATAGCAACAACAGTTTACCTGGAGAGAGTTCCGGGGGTCAACGCCCCTGCGGCCCGGTCTGTGATAAGGCCTCATGGCGGATCAGAGCCTGATCAACCAGGCTGTTACTGCTGGCTGCACGCTATCAAAAGTACGAGCCACAGACCGGCTATTCAGGTACTGACTTTAGGTGCTTGTCTAGTGCCAGCTTGAAGACAGCCAGGGGTCTATTGTAATCCACCTTATGTATGCTGAGAGGCAGTTGAACAGTCTTGGGCGGCCCCTGACACTTATTGTGTTGTCTCTTAACGTGCTAGTGACACCCCTGCTTTTCATTGGGGGGATGTTGCATCGTCTGCAGAGTCTTTTGCTTTCGTAGTGAGTGATTTTCGTGTGCAAGTTCGGTACTATTCCCTCTAGGATTTTCCAGGTGTATATAATCATTTATCTATCCCGCCAGCATTCCTCAGAAGCTGAGGTGTTTTATCTCAGTAATGCATTCCGTGAAGGTTTTCTGTTCATTTTCTAGGTCAGCAATTTCACCTGCCTTGAAAGGTGCTGTTAATGAGCAGCAATATTCCAGCCTAAATAGAACAAAACACCTGAAGGTGTCTAAAGGGGCTTGGCATCCCTATTTTTTAAAGGTTCTCATTTTCCATCCTGTCATTTTTTAGCAGATGCGATTGATCCAATGTTATGGCCCCTTAAAAAAAGGGTGGTAAAATCCTTTTGACATGAAACCCCTGGGTTCCTTTGACGTTGATTTTTCGCTCAATTTTTGGCTAATATTTTTTTGCACTCTAAATAAAATTTTTAAAATTTCCCATGTTTACCATATTGGAGAAATTTGGGAAATTTTTTCCATCGTTAAATTCATATTGTTTTCTGCAGCCCACTGAAAGTTTTGGGGTTGAAGTACGCATGGGGGAAATGCGTGTCTGCAATGGAAGGCACTGCACGCGGGATTCGGGTGTCATTTCCCAAAAAGAAAAACACTGTGCTGTGGCTGAAAACCCTCGTTTTATGTCAGATATGATATGAAAACAAAAAGGGTTGAGTACTGTGCCTTGGGGGAACAGAGTTTTTTCCACGGTATCCCCCTTTCGACTTTACTTGCTGACTACTGTCTTTGTGTTCTGTTTGTGGGCTGTAGGGGACCCTGAAACATCAGGAAAAATTTTCCCCCCAAATTTGCCACCAGGGATGTTCACAAAGTTTTTAAATTAACTTATGGCATGATGGGTCTTATATAAAAAACTTATTAAACCTCCCTGATCAAACGGGAAACCTTTCCCCGGGTTTTAATATATAATTTCCCCTTTATGTCCTCCCTTTCAGGGGCGGGGTCGACAGAGCCTTTTTTTACCGCAGCTGGGCCCCCAACAGCTGGGTTCAGGATACCCAATGCCCCCGACAGCTGGTTCTTAGTCCAAACAAACTAAAACATTTATGAAAATGATCTTTCCTCACCTTTAAAGTAAAATTTAAAACCAATTTAATAACCCGGGCCCAACCAGGAGGTTATAATTGGGGTTTAAAATTGAAAAAAGGGAATTTTAATTTTTTTTTTTGGGGTTTTTTTTTTTTTCTTTTTTTTTTTTTTTTTTTTTTTGTTTTCCCCGAACATTTTTAATTTTGGGAAAAGAAAGGGGAAAATTTAAAACCCCTAAACCCTGTACTTGGTCCTTATTATTTATGATGGGAAATGTTTTGCATCAACCATCGAAAACGGGGTTTTTAATCTCCTTTCAGGAAAAACCCGTAGTCATTAAAAAACCCAAACAAGTTTTGGGATAGGGAAATAGAAAAGGCTGCTCCCCCTAAAAACATCTCTTTTTGTAAAAAGATTAACATACCCAAAGCCTGTCTCGCTCTCTAAAAGATTTTTTTTAAACCCCTTCAAAAGTCAAAAAACATCTTAAAAATGATAAATAGACCTATACAGGGGAATCCCCAAAGGCCCCAAAAAATTGTCGAAAAACAAAAAAAACCCCAACAGGGCCCCCGGTTGCAATGGATCCAGAATAGTTGTCCCCGTTTTTTTCCCAGGTACCAGGTGGAAAAAGGGAAATTTATAAGGGGAGTTTTACACATCCAACAGGAATTGCTGCCCTAAACGTATGCTTTGTTAGGGCTGAAGAAAGAGGCAACTCTATGCAATGCAACAACTCTACTTTACGAGATAGGAACATCCTCCCCAATTTTTGAAAAAATAACCGACTAAAATCATTACTCCTCCCTCCTCACAGGGGACCCTAAAAATTTACCCCTTCCCAAATTAGGGGGGTGCGTCGCTTCATCCAAAATAACGTTACCCCCGACCAATGATCTTGAGCAACCCCCCTGCAGTTTAAAGGGATGATTTGGTGTAACACCAAACCCGTCTATGTCTACTAAAAATATCATCCCCCCAAATTAGGAAAGATTCTTAATTTAAACTTTTTTACTTTACATCTACTTTTGTTAATTTCGCTATTTTTAAATATAGCGGGACACCACCTTGAAAAAAGCTAACATGGGCAGTGTTTTTGAAAAAAATTGTCTATAAAACTATCGCCTTCCCTTTTGGTGGGTCGAAATATTCGGTATGTAATCGCAAAGAAAAAAAAGGCAAAACACTTTTTAAGGGAATTACCGACCCAGAGTCGGCACCAAATATTTTCTTTTTATATCTGTGTGACTCTGAGGGGTTTAAGTCTTAAAATCCTTTTCAATAATTATCTGTTTTTTCCCATAAAACACTTTTTAAATTGCACCAAAGGGGTTGTGCCCCTTCCCCTTTTATATCCAACCTCAACCCCCCTTTCCCACCCTTTTTCCCCAAATTTCTACCCTTGGGCCCCACCTTTAATTCCTTACCCACCTTTCCCAAAAGGCTCTGGTCATAATTTAAGTTCAAGCCATCACTCTGTACGACAACAACAAAAAATTAGGGAAATCGTAAGGGAGTCGTGTCATTACAAATCGTAATGACACGCCCCGGGCCAAAAAAACCAAAACCAGGGGTTGGGATTAGAACCTGGATCGGAGCCCTCAAAACTACGGGACCGTCGGGGTTAAGCCACTGAGCCACTAGCTTCAAAAAGGGTTTCATCCAACTAGGTAAAATTTCAACACTATGGGGGAAGGGTTATCATAGGCACCCCCCTTGACCACAGATGCAAGTTTTTACAGCAAAATCTTCCGCTGCATGGCCTTTGTCGAATTTAAATTTTTCAAGTCCCCTCAAAGCCGCCCAACATGCTCACAAATCGAAATTTAACACGATTCCCAAAAAAAACCAAAACCACGATGGGATTAGAAGCCGTATCAGAGACCCCTAAAAAACCTCCATTTTTTGAGGGTTTGGGGGGATTTGAGCTAGAGTTCGTCACTGCCATGCAGCGGGGATTCGTCTGAAAAAAACTTGAAATTTTGTGGTCAAAATGGGTCCAAATGCTAACCTTCCTTAGGGGCAGAAAAAATACCTAGTTGGATGAATCTTATTGAAGCTACCCGGCCCAGGGGGTTTAACAGACGGTTGAATTTTTTGAGCTGTGATTGCGGGTTCTAACCCCAAACCCCGTAGTTTTTTCATGAAATTTTAACCTGGGGGAGAGCCCGGGGGTAAAAGGGCCCTCGGGGCCCCGGGTCTGTGCCCAAGGCCTCATGGTGGATCAGGGCCTGATCAACTGGGGCCCTTTTACTGCGGGCGCAGCACGCAACCCCAAACTTACGAACCACAACCCCCACGGGTCGGGTACTAATTTTTAGGTAAATTGGGTCCAGTCCCCCGTTTGAAGCAGCCGGGGATCAAATTGGAAATCCCACTTATGTAGGCTGGGAGGCTTTTGAACAGTTTTGGGGGGAGCTGACACTTATTGTGTTGTCTCTTAACGTGCTAGTGGCACTCCTGTTTTTCCTTTGGGGGGGATTTTGGGAATCGTCTGCCGGGTCTTTTCCCTTTCGTAGGGAGTGATTTTCGTGTGCAAATTTGGTATTAATCCCTCTAGAATTTTCCAGGTGTATAAATGATGCATCTTTTTCCTCCTGCTTTCCAAAGGGATTACGGTTTTCGGGAAATTTTCAAGCGTTCCCAGAAATTTTTAGGTTTTTCTCTCATTTTATGCATGCCGTGAAGGTTCCCCCTTACATTTTCTGGGTCAGCAAATTCAACTCCCCTTAAAAAGATGTGTTAGTGTGTAGCAATAACCCAAACCTAGATAGAAAAAAGCGACCTAAAAGAATTTTTTTTAGGGGCTTTGCACCCATATTTTTTTTAAAGGTTCTTATTACCATCCTGTCTTTTTTCTAGCAGATGTGTTTATCTGTTTAGGTCCTTGAAGGGGGAGGTTTTTCCCAACATGATCACCCCCAGGGTCTTTGACGTTAGTTTTCGCTAAATTGGGTGGGGTTTGGGAATTTTGGGTTTTTTTCTCTGATGAAATTTTTTTTTTTCTCGGGACAGGAGCTACCTGCTCAAAACCCCAAAGTTCCCCGGGGTTTTGTGTAATTGATGGGTACCTGATGGGTGGTGATCTTGTTTTCTTAAAACCCTCTAAAAAGATTTTTATGATAGGGGGAATGGCACTAGGGTCTGTAGTTTTTTGATTTTTATTTTACTCCCCCTTTTGTGGGGGTGGGGCTGGGTCTGTTTTTTTTTATAAGTGTTTGATGCCCCCCCTTTTCCCCCTGCCCCCTTCTCCATGGGAAATGTTAAAAGCACTTTGATGGGGTTTCCCTGCGGGTTTTTAAAATGAAAACAGGGGTTTCCATAAAGCCCTGGCCCGGGGGCAGAGTGCATGGGCATGTCATTTTTTCACCGGTTTCAAATTTCATTTGGGCATGAAAAAACGTCAGATTGGCTTGTTTTAAACCCAAAAATTCTGTGGCTCCCTAAATAAAAAATTCATTTAGATCTTGGGACCCCCCCGCCCGGTTAGCGGCTCGCTAAAAACCCGACCCGTTTGTAATCGTATTTTTTGAAATTCATGTCATTACGATTTCTTTAATTTCTTGTTGGGGGGGTTTTTGGGAATGGATTTGAGCAAATTTTTCGTCAAAACCAGGGGTACGGGGGATTCTTCGTAAAAACGCATTTCTGGTCACTTTGGTGCCTACGTTTTAACCTTCTTGGGGGTTTTTAAAAAATTTTTGCCTCGTTGGTTTGAATTTTTTGAAGCTTGCTGGCCCCAGTTTTTAACGCAACGGGGCTGGGGAAATTTTTAGAATCTTGATGGTGGGTTCTAATCCCACCCCTGGGAAAGGTTTTTAGCATAGGATACACAAAAAAGCCTTTGGAAAATGCCCAAAGGTTAACAGGCATGCTTTTATATTTATATCTACTATTAACAAATTTTACTTATCTGTTTTCAAGAAAATTTTGGGCATTTTTTAATATCTGGTTTTCTTATTTTTATTTAAAAATGAATTACAAAGTAATTTTTTTAAATGGTTTCCCAAATTGGACAGAAACGTCGTCATAAGCCCCCACTCTCCTATTTTGCAGGTTTTTTTGTGTAAATTTTCCCCTATTTTAGCTATGTATAAGAATTGGGACTTTTGTGTACCCTTTTACCTAAAAACATTCTTAAAACCCGAACTTGGGAAGTGTAGTAAATAAACTTCCAACAGTTATTTTTTTTTTTTTTTTTTAGTTTATTTCAAGAGTGAACTTGAGGTGAGAGGGTTTTAGAGTTTTAAGGTGTTTTTTTCAGGGAGAAAGCACTTACTCTGCAAGTGTTTAGTTTCCCCCCTGGGGAAATGAGAGGTTGCTAGAGTCTAGAGGTGGGTTTTTTCAGGGAGTAAGACATTGAAATGGGGCCAGTGGGTTTTGTTCCCTGGGAAGTGAGAGGTTGTTAGAGTGTAGAGGGGCTTGTTCGGGGGAAAGGGCACTTTACTCTGCCAGTTTTTTTAGTTTTCCTGGGGAAATGAGAGGTTGTTAGAGCCTAGAGGGGTTTGTTTAGGGGGTAAGACACTTGACTCTGCCCGGGGTTTAGTTTTTCCTTTGGGGAAATGAGAGGGTTTTTTAGAGGAACGGTGTTTGTTCAGGGGGTAAAAACACTTGACTCTGCCAGTATTTATTCTCCTGGGAAGTGAGAGGTTTTTTAGATGTAGAGGTGTTTTTTTCAGGGAAATAAGAAAACTTGGGCTGCCGGTTTTATTTTTCCCCGGGAAGGGAGGTTTTTAAGTGTAGATTTGTTTGTTCAGGGAGGAAAACAATTGACTCTGGAAATGTATATTCTGGGGAAATGAGAGGATGTTAGAGTGGAAGAGTGTTAGTTTAGGGGGTAAAACACTTGACTGCCAGTGTTTTTGTTCTCCTGGGAAGTGAGATTGTTAGAGCGAAAAGGGGGTTTTCTTCAGGGAAGGCAATTGACAAAGCCCGTGTTTAGTTCTCCTGGGGAAATGAGAGGGGTTTTTTAAAGTTTTTAGAGGTTTTGTTTGGGAGTAAGGGCACTTTTACTCTGCCAGTGTTTAGGGTTTTCCTGGGAAGTGAGAGTTTTTTTAGAGTGTTGAGGTTGTTTCTTTTAGGGAGTAAACACTTGACTCTGCCGGTGTTTTTGGGTTTTCCCGGGAAGTGAGGGTAGTTAGAAATGTAAGGGGGGTTTGTTCAGGGAAAATAAGACACTTGACTCTGCCCCCGTGTTTAGTTCTCCTTTGGGGAAATGAGAGGTTGTTAGAGGGCAGAGGTGTTTTTTCAGGGAAAATAAAACACTTGACTCTGCCAATGTTTTGTTCTCCTGGGAAGTGAGAGGTTTTTTTGAGTGTAGAGGTTTTTTTTCAGGGGGTAAGGGCACTTGACTCTGCCAGTTTATTTCCCCCCTGGGAAGTTTAGAGGGTTTTTAGAGGGGTAGAGGTGTTTTTCAGGGGGTAAGACACTTTTACTCTGCCGGGGTTTAGTTCTCCGGGGGAATGAGAGTTGTTAGGTTTTAAGGTGTTTTTCAGGGGTAAACACTTGACCCGCCCGTGTTTAGTTCTCCTGGGAAGTGAGAGGTTTTTTTAGAGTGTAAAAAGGGGTTTGTTTTAAGGGGGTAAGGGGGACTTGACTTGCCGGGTTTAGTTCTCCCCGGGAAGTGAGAGGGTTTTTAGAGTGTAGAGGGTTTTTAAGGAGTAAGCCCCTTGACCTGCCGTTTTAGTTCTCCTGGGAAGTAAAAAGGGTTTTTAGATTTTAAAAAGGTTTTTTAAGGGAGTAAGCCCCTTACTTGCCGGGGGTTTAGTTTTTCCCCGGGAAGTAAAAAGGGTTGGGTTTGAGTGTTTGAGGTGTTTTTTTTTAGGGGGTAAGACTTACCCTGCCGGGGTTTAGTTTTTCCTGGGGGGTTGGGGGGTTGTTAGAGTGAGAGGGTTTTTTTTCGGGAGTAAAGGGCACTTGAAATCTGCCGTGTTTAGTTTTTCCTGGGAAGTGAGAGGTTGTTAGAGTGGAAATTTTTTTTCAGGGGAAAAAAGACACTTGGCTTGCCCCGTGTTTAGTTTTTCCCGGGAAGTGAGGGGGTTGGGTTTGAGTGAAAAGGTTTTTTTTTCAGGGGTAAGCACTTACTCTGCCAGTGTTTAGTTTTTCCTGGGAAGTGGGGTTGTTAGAGTGAAAAGTTTTTTCTTCAGGGAGTAAGGGCACTTTTTACTCTGCCCGGGGTTTAGTTTTTCCTGGGAAATGAGAGGTTGTTAAAAGTTTTAGAGGTGTTTTTCAGGGAGTAAGACCTTGACTCTCCAGTGTTTTTTTTCTTCCCTTGGGGAAGGGGAGGGAGGGGTTGGGTTAAGGAGTTTGGGGGGAATTTAATTGGGGGTTTTTTTCAGGGGGTAAACCACTTGACTCTGCCAAATGTTTTTGTTCTCCTGGGGAAATTGGGGAGGGTTTTAGAGGGGTAGAGGTTTTTTCAGGGTTTGAAAGACACTTAAAATCCCCCCAGTGTTTAGTTCTCCTGGGAAAAAGAGAGGGTTTTTAGAGTGTAGAGGTGTTTGTTTAGGGAGTAAGACAAATTGAAATCTGCCAGTGTTTTTGTTTTCCTGGGGAAATGAGAGGTTGTTAGAGTGCAGAGTTGTTTGTTCAGGGGGTTTAAAACACTTGAAATCTGCCCGTGTTTTTGTTCTCCTGGGAATGAGAAAGGGTTTTTAGAAAATGTAGAGGTGTTTTTCAGGGAGTAAGACAAATTGAAATCTGCCAGTGTTTAAATTTCCCGGGGAAATGAGAGGTTGTTTTGGAGTGTAGAGGTGTTTTTTCAGGGAAAGAGACTTGATCTACCAGTGTTTAGTTTTTTCCTGGAAGTGAGAGGTTTTTAGGGGTTAGAGGTTTTTTCAGGGAGTAAAACCACTTGGGCTTGCCTGTTTAGTTCTCCCGGGAAGTGAAGGTTGTTTGAGTGGGAAGGGGGTTTCTTCAGTTAGAAAGACAAATTGACTCTGCCCGTTTTAGTTTTTCCTGGGAAAATGAGAGGTTGTTAGGTGTAGAGGTGTTTGTTCAGGGATTTAAAACACTTAAAATCTGCCATGTTAGTTTTCCCCGGGAAATGAGAGGTTTTTTAGAGTGTAGAGGTGTTTGTTCAGGGATAAAAACACTTGGGCTCTGACAGTGTTTAGTTTTTCCTGGGAAGGAGAGGTTGTTTGAGTGTATAGGGTTTGTTCAGGGAGGGAAGACGCTTGACTCACCCGTGTTTTTTGTTTCCTGGAAGTGAGAGGTTGTTTGAGTGTAGAGGTGTTTCTTCAGGGGGGAAAGCCACCCTTTACTTTTGCCCGTTTTTTTAGTTCTCCCCGGAAGGAGAGGTTTTTAGAGTGTAGAGGTGTTTTTTTTTTCAGTTAGAAAGGGGCACTTGACTCTGCCCGTGTTTATTTTTTCCTGGAAGTGAGAGGTTGTTAAAAGTGTAGAGGGGTTTGTTCAGTGAGTAAGACACTTGACTCTGCCGTGTTTTGTTCTTCCCGGGAAATGAGAGGTTTTTAGAGTGTAGAGGTGTTTCTTTTAGTTAAAAAAGACACTTGAAATCCCCAAATGTTTAGTTCCCTGGGGAAATGAAGAGGTTTAGAGTGTAGAGGTGTTTGTTTTAAAGGGGGTAAGACAAAATTTACTCTGCCAGGCTTTTTTCTCCTGGGGGGGTGAGAGGTTGTTAAAAGTGTAGAGGGGTTTCTTCATTAGTAAGACACTTGGGCTCTGCTGGTGTTTTTGTTTTTCCCCGGGGGAAATGAGAGGTTGTTAGAGTGTAGAGGTGGGTTTTTTCAGTTAAGGGGACACTTACTCTCCAGTGTTTGTTCCCGGGAAAATGGAAAGGGTTTTTAGAGTGGGAGAGGTTTTTTTCTTCAAGGAGTAAGACACTTCTCTGCCGGGTTTAGTTCTCCTGGGGGTTTGGGGTTGGGTTTGAGTGAGAGGTGTTTTTCAGGCAGTAAGGCACTTGACTCTGCCCCGTGTTTAGTTTTCCCGGGAAATGAGAGGTTGTTTAAAAGTGTAGAGGTTTTTTTTTTCCCGGGAAAAAGCCCAATTGACTCTGGGGGGTGTTTAGTTTTTCCCGGGAAGTGAGAGGGTTTTTAGAGGTAGAGGTGTTTTTTTTCAGGGAGGGAAGGGCACTTGACTCTGCCAGTGGTTTTGTTCCCTGGGGAAATGAGGGAAATTGTTAAATGCAGATGTGTATCTTCAGGGGGGGAACCACTTACTCTGCCAGTGTTTAAATTCTCCTGGGAAGTGAAAAAAGGGTTTTAGAGTGTAGAGGTGTTTTTTTTCAGGGAATAAGGGGCACTTGACTCTGCCGGTGTTTTTTTTTCTTTCCCGGGAAGTTTAGGGGTTTTTTAGAGTGTAGAGGTGTTTCTTCAGGGAGTTTAAAGGGCCCTTTAAATCTGCCAGTGTTTAGCCCCCCTCCCGGGAAGTGAGAGGTTGTTTTGAGTGTGAGGGGTTTTTTTCAAATTTTGAAAAACACTTGACTCGCCCGTGTTTTTTTCCTGGAAGTTTAGAGGTTGTTAGAGTGTAGGGGGTGTTTTTTTTTCAGGGAGTAAGACATTTTAAATCTGCCAGTGTTTTTTCCCTGGGGAAATGGAAAAGGTTTTTTTAAAAAGTTTTAGAGGTGTTTCTTCAGGGGGTAAGGGCACTTGAATCTTTCCAGTTTTTTAGGGTTTTCCTGGGGGGGGAGAGGTTTGTTTTCAGTGTTTTAGGTGTTTGTTCAGGGGGAGACACTTGACTCTGCCAAATGTTTAGTTCTCCTGGGAATGGAGGTTGTTAGAGTGAGGGGGTTTTTTTCAGGGGAAATAAGACACTTAACCGTCGTGTTTTTGTTCTCCTGGGAAGTGGGGGAGATTGTTTGAGGTAGAGGTGTTTTTTCAGGGAGAAAGGGCACTTGAAATCTGCCCGTGTTTTTGTTCCCCTGGGAAGGGGGGGGGTTTTTAGAGTGTAGAGGCGTTTCTTTTCGTTAGTAAGACCCCTTACAAACCGGTGTTTTAGTTCTCCCGGGGAAATGAAGGTTGTTTGAGTGGGAGAGGTGTTTTTTTTTTCGGGTTTGAAAGACACTTGACTCTGCCAGTGGGGTTTTGTTTCTCCTGGGAAGGGGGAGGTTGTTAAGTTTTAGAGGGTGTTTGTTTAGGGGCTAAACACTTGGGCTCTGCCAGTGTTTTGTTTCCTGGAAGTGAGGGGTTGTTAGGGGGTGAGAGGTTGTTTTTCAGGGAGAAGACACTTGACTTTTTGCCAGTGTTTTTTGTTTTTCCCCCTGGGAAGTGGAGGGGTTTTTAGAAAAGGGAGAGGTGTTTGTTTAGGGAGTAAGACAAATTGCTCTGCCGTGTTTAAAAATTCTCCTGGGGAAATGAGAGGGGTTTTTAGAGTGTAGGGTGTTTTTTTCAAAATTAGAAAGACACTTGACTCTGCCAGTGTTTTGTTCTCCTGGGGGTCCCCTATCAAAATTGATAAACAATGTTCCAGAGAAAAACTTTTTTTTTCTTTCCCTTTTTTCCTAGCAATAAAAAATTATTATTATTATTATTATTATTTTTATTTTTATTTTTAAATTAAATTTTTATTTTATTATTTTTATTAAATTTTTATTATTATTATTAAAACTGAAACTATGTATTGCCCCCCAAAACAAAAGCTTCCCCAAATTTCAAAATTTACAAACAAATAATTTTAGTCACTTGCCCCCAAAAACCAAAATTTCCCCCAAAAATTTTTAAAAATTTTTTTTAAAATTTTAAAATTAAGATTTAAACTAAGTCTGCCCGAAATGCCTAGCCATGCTAGGTGTTCTAGTGGTACACTCTGTGATGCCTAGCCATGCTAGGTGTTCTAGTGGTACACTCTGTAATACTAAAATTTTGCAGGTGTTCTAGTGGTACACTCTGTAATACCTAGCCATGCTACGTGTTCTAGTGGTACACTCTGTAATACCTAGCCATGCTAGGTGTTCTAGTGGTACACTCTGTAATACCTAGCCATGGTAGGTGTTCTAGTGGTACACTCTGTAATACCTAGCCATGCTAGGTGTTCTAGACCGGCTATTCAGGTACTGACTTTAGGTGCTTGTCTAGTGCCAGCTTGAAGACAGCCAGGGGTCTATTGTAATCCACCTTATGTATGCTGAGAGGCAGTTGAACAGTCTTGGGCGGCCCCTGACACTTATTGTGTTGTCTCTTAACGTGCTAGTGAGACCCCTGCTTTTCATTGGGGGGATGTTGCATCGTCTGCAGAGTCTTTTGCTTTCGTAGTGAGTGATTTTCGTGTGCAAGTTCGGTACTATTCCCTCTAGGATTTTCCAGGTGTATATAATCATGTATCTATCCCGCCAGCATTCCTCAGAAGCTGAGGTGTTTTATCTCAGTAATGCATTCCGTGAAGGTTTTCTGTTCATTTTCTAGGTCAGCAATTTCACCTGCCTTGAAAGGTGCTGTTAATGAGCAGCTATTGTTGCCGG
>NC_069400.1:54217177-54287177 GCF_026875155.1 Cherax quadricarinatus
CATTCCTGTCCCACCTCAAATTTATAATAAACATATTCTGTTATCAACACAATTATTTCCTATTACACAAATATTGTACGTTTAAATGTAAGTGAAATTTTTGTAAATCCCTAAAATTCATTAAAAATCTTTTGAATATTACTATAAAAATTTAGAATTTTAAAAAATTATTTTCTACATTCCTTTATAAAAATGTTTAAAGTCATATTTTAAGATCGACACCATGCCTAATCCTTCTAGGGTAGGGCAGGTGCCTGAGCCCGAGCCTTTAGCTCATAAGACTGTCATTCCCATTTGCTTCCTTGGGGCGGGGATGGCAGACCAGAGAGGCCTAGCTTGTGGCTAGGCCTGGGGACAGTTGGTCCCAAAGATGAGGAGGTACTTGTGCCTCCTCCCATGGGAGACTTAGGTCTCAGACACTCCCTAAAGAGGGAGCCAAGGCCGGGCCACCACTTGGACAAGGCCCGGACCGGGAGAATACCGGCTAATATTTAATAATAATAATAAACATATTTTAAGATGATTGGACAGGGTCATTACATCACACACATCGGAGAATTCATAAGGATTATCGACTGGACGACGATTGAAAAACAGTGTGTATTGTGTTCGCAAATCTGTGTTAGTTTACGCACAGATTAGCGTCGTTCCTGGTGATCCTTGGACGGTGTTCAGTGCTTTAGAGCAGTGAGCCACGAGAGGGTGGCTAAGGGCCCCGACTGGGGCTCTGAGCCTCACAGCTCTGCACCCAGTGTGGGCGGCTGTGAGGTCACAGGCAGCAGCTCTGCTGCTGGCTCTGTCCCCACACCTACAGTCACCATGACAGATCCAGGAGAGCGGCCTAAACGTTCCTTGGAATGCGGGGACGAGTTGGAGGACGACGTGGGGCAGGTGGGAGCCCCCACCAAGAAGGCCAAGGATGCAGTATCTACCAATCTGCCACTAGGTCCGTCGGCAGCCCCTACCCAAGAAGACTTGCACCCCCAGATGGCCATAGGGGTCGTGGAAGGAAGCCAGGAGGATGTAGCTCCTCAAGTGGCAAGGATGGACCTATCCCAGGTCCCTACACACCAGTTGCGTTGGCCTCCACATGGACGGGGAATGGTTGACTCCACGTGGAAGAGGAGTTCCCGCTCAGCTCGGCACAAGCAACCAGGGCCTTCAACAAATTCAAGGTTCCCAACTACGGTTTGTAAGGTATCTGGAAGGTCTCCCCACACCTCAAGTTCCGCTGCGAGTTCACTCTCAGGAACGAGGTTCTGGTCATTCCTCGGGACGAAGACTCTTACGAGGAGTTGAAGGGGCTGGTTGTGACCCATCCCAGCATGGTGGAACTGCTTGCTTCGGAGAAGGTGTACAAGTGGGGTGCTTTTACACGTCCCCTGTGCCCCTCCCACTGGACCCCATTTTGGAAGTGCCCAATATTGTCAAGGCGGAGCGACTCACTGCAACGGTGAACAAGGTGCCCACCCGCCAAGTGCTGATCCACCACAAAGGTCCACTTCCCACGCACCTGGACCTTGGGGTCTGGGGAAGATTCAAGACCCGACCATACCTGTCAGGCCCAGTACAATGCTTCAACTGCCAGGGTTCAATCATATTTGCAGCCACCTGCCAGCGAGAGAAGAAGTGTGGTGTGTGCAGCAAGGCACACGACTCGAAGGACTGCATTGCAATCCTCAAACATCCACCTGGCGAAGCCCTTCGGCCAGCGCCCAAGTGTGCCAACTGCTCAAAGAGGCACCATGCCTGGAACCGGAGCTGTCCTGTGATGGTGCAGCACTGGCAGCAGGTTCGTCATCGGAACGACCCGACAGCCCCGACGCCACCCAGCCTTGGAACTGCCCAGCAACAGTCGGCATGGGCTCCAATCACGGTTCCCCGGATACCACAGGAGGGCAATACCAGCGAGTTCCCAGCACTGGGCTCCCAGCGGGGGCATCAGAGGGCAGACACTGGTTTGCAGCAGCGCGGTCAACTGCGGCGTCAGATGGCAAGGTGGCCAAGAAGGCAGAATCATTGGGAAAACCAGCCACAGGCCAGGCAGGTCCCAGCTGGGCACCAACATTCCTTGCCATACGGCCAGCAGGCCTCTTCCCTAGGACAGGCCCCTCCTGTGAGCAGCCAGCGACAGGCAGAGGTTCCCCGCCAGGGGACTTGGAAGCCCATGGCCACTCATGCCGGGCCCAGGGTGCACCCAGCTTATGCTGCTGCAGTGTCGACAGCCACCCAGACATACCCAGTGACCCAGCCCCGCCTCGACGGGTCGTCCAGCTCAATGCCTGCAGAGGTAATGGTCGAATCCTTTCCGGATCGACTGAAGAAAACCATCGGGGTCATCTCAGCGCTCCTCTGTCGCCTGCTGCCGTCGGCAGAGGACAGGGGCGCCTGCAGGCAGCTCCTGTCATGGATGCTGGGCGTGGTCCTACTGGACAGGAAAGACTCGATGAACTTCAAGCCATCATCCAGGAGTCCTTCCAGTCTGTGATGGAGGAGGCCCCGGAGTCGCCAACAACGGACGACGAGTCCCAGGCAGAGATGGAATCAGTGAGCCACCTCTGCGGCCCTTGAAGATCCTCCAGTGGAACATTTGTGGGCTGCAGCGGAAAATTCACTTAGTGATTGAAGCTGCAGTTCAGGATGAGGTTGATGTCTTCCTGTTTCAGGAGACACTCACCGATTTGTCACGTCAATTGCAGCCACGTATTCCGGGATTCTCTGCCTACCTACAGCGCCTGGAAGGGACTGGCAGGGGCACGGCGATCTACGTCAGGACCACTATCCCTCATTCAATCTCCACTGACCCCATCGACTGTGGGGAGGGCGTAGAGGTTCAGGCTGTCACCCTACACCTGGCGGATGGACCTCTCGTGGTTTACAATATTTACAGAAGCTCTCGGTACACCCTTGACATCTCAGAGGTGGCAGCACTCGCCCCACAGGAGGGTCTTGTTGTGGCTGGGGATGTCAATGCCCACCACCCAATACTTTCTTCTGTCTCTCCTACCAACGCAGCTGGGAGGCACCTTGCGGCTGTGCTGGAGGAGGTCCCTGAGATCGCCTTCCTCAATAATGGTGAGCCAACCCATCACTATGGTGGCCGCCTGGATGTCACACTCATCTCTAGCGGTTGCTCTCGAGCGCGAGATGGGAGGTCCACCCCCCGTCTCACCAGTGATCACTTTGCAGTGGTCACTACGCTGATGGTCCAGCGGTGCCCGCTCCCCACACACTACCCCCAGATGGAATCTAAAAAAGGCCGACTGGCAGTGCTTCCAGGAGGTCATTCAGCGTTGGTGGGCGGAGTCTCCCCCTTCCAGAAGACCCAGATGAGGCGGCTCAAAGCTTGCAGGTGGCCTTCACATGCGCAGCTGAGGCAGCAATACCTAAGATTACAGGTGGAGGTCATATAAACGTGACTGGTGGTTTTACAATGAGGACACAGGGAACAGAACCACTGCATCAAATGTTGTACGCAAGATGCACAGGCGTAATCCCACGGTTGAGTCCATGCGTCTGCTCAGGGAAGTGGTGCGGCATGCACGCCATGTCTCACACAGGGTCCGGCAGGCTAAATGGTCGAGTGGTGTGCCTCCTTCAGCTACTCCTCCACCTTATCTGAGATTTGGACCAAGTTACGATTGGCCACTGGGCAGCGTCGCAGTGTGGCTCGGTTGCACCCAGACCCCGCAACGGAGGCAGAGCGTCTGGTGGACCTATTCACCTCCAAGCGGCCATGGCTCAACTGCCTCAGGATCTCCAGGACCTCCAAGCCACCCTCCTTCCTAGAAGGGTGATGGTGACCAAGCAGCATGCCAGGCGGGGATGTCACAGATGAAGACTTCACCGACCAGGAGCTCCAGGCAGCCTTCACATCTCATCGAGACACTGCTCCGGGCATGATGGTATCACCTATGGCATGATCACTCGGTCTGGCCATTCTGGACATTCAGCTGTCCTGGGAGTCATCAACCAGACTTGGCGAGCTGGCAAACTCCCTGTCGTATGGAAGGAGGCTGACATCATACCGATTCCTAACCTGGGATCCTGGCAGTGTGAGACCCATCTCCCTCACCAGTTGCATTTCGAAGGTGTCTGAAAGGATGGTGTTGGAGCGCCTGAGGTGGAAGCTTGGCCCTCCTCATAAACACCTCTATGGCTTCACCAGAGGAGTGGGCACTTCGAAAGCCTTACCACTCTACTGACCGGCATTGGGTCGGACGCCCAAGCCCACATTGTTGTCTTTCTTGACCTCGAGAAAGCTTTTGAGCTAGCCAGTGCACCTGCCATCCTCTCACTCTTGGCCCGCAGGGGGATTAAAGGCAGGCTGCTTTCATGGCTTCGTTCCTATCTCCAGGACAGGCGGGCCCGGGTACGCTTCCAGGGACATGCCTCTTCTCTCAAGACCCTGGACAATGGTACTCCACAGGGCGGGGTGCTTAGTCCCACCCTGTTCAATGTACTGATGCACCAGCTGGTGTGCTTGCCTTTCTCCAGAGGGACCGTCCTCCTCAGCTATGCCGATGACCTGGCACTTGTCGTACCTAGAAGCGCCGGCTTTTGCAGCGTGCCCAGGAGGACCTCGATCTGCTGGCTTCCACCTGCCGTCACTTGGGACTCAAGATATCTGCAGCAAAATCCAAAGCCATGATCCTTCGCACCAAGGTGCCCAGTCAGAGGCTGCGGTCCTGGGCATCGACCTGGAGTGGTTCAAAGTTATAGGTACCTTGGCATCTACATTGACAGGCACCTCACCTTCCAGAAACATGTGCGCCACATTAAAGAGAGGGCTCTGCAGAGGGTCAGGGCATTGATGTCCATGGCCAACCCTAGGGTTGGGGCCAGCCTCGAGGTCATGAGTTGTTCTACATCCAGGCAATACGTTCCCTCGTTGACTATGGGGCACTTGCTCTGGTTCAACGCCAGTCCCACAAACATCAAATCCTCTGTGTCATCCAGAACACAGCTGTACGGGCCATGCTGGGGGCTCCTAGGTGGGCCAATGCAGTGGCTCTCAACCTTGAGGTGCAGCTGCAGCCTCTTGAAGACAGGATCCAACTGGTTAGCTGCCAGGAGGATTGCAAAGTATCTCCGACTCCCAGGGTTGACAAACTGATGAGAGATTTACGGTCCGCCAGGACAGGTCATTCCATTGCATCCCGCCGCCGATGGATGTGGTCGGTAGCAGATCCACACAGAAGCTCTTGCCCATGACATTGCTCCAGTGGGAGGCTGCGACAGACTGGCAGCGAACTACACGGTGCCACCCCCTTGGGCACCAGAGCTGTTTGCAGTGAGCTGGACAACCCTACCAGACAGCAAGAGGCATTGCACCCGGACATTCTGCACCACCTTGCCCTCGGCTAGCATTGTGGGTGCGGAAGGCCCAGGGTGGTGACATATTACACTGATGGCTCCAGAACCCAGTGGCAGGCCGCACAGCTGCTGGGATTTTCCACAGCAATCTGACAGCAGGTTGGCGCCTCCCAGACCATTGCACCATCCTCCAGGCTGAACTCTTTGCCATCCAACAAGCTCTGCGGCATGCTCTTGTAGGCCATCAGCATCCCCCCATCATCCACGTTGATTCCAAGGCAGCAATCCAAGCGCTTATGCACAGAGAGCCAAAGACAACATACACTAATCACATCCATCCGGGTGACCTGCAGACTCTCATGGCCCAGGGTCGCAGGGCTACCATCAACTGGATCCCGAGCCATGTGGGTATCCCTGGCAATGATGCTGCAGATGAGGCTGCTAGGACTGCAACCCTCGAGGCACAGCCACATGCTGCGATCTCCATCAGCCTCAGCCAGATTGCACTGTTGGCTGCTGGTGCGGCGAGGCGCCCATTCCCTGACCCTGGGGAGTCACGGAGCCTCTGTTGGTATGTCAGGGCGACCCACGGGGTGCCCCCTCCAAGTCTTCGGACACTGTCCAGGGAACTGAGGGTGCATATCCACCGCCTACGCTTAGGGTATCTCACCACTGCGCGGATTGTTGAACGGGCATGAGAGGAGCTCTGTGCCCATTGTGACCGAATGGTTCCACAGCCCTTGGTGCACTACCTGTTAGACTGCCCGGCTACGATGCCCCTTCGCCGTAGACACTTCCCAATGACCCCAGTAGGGCAGACCCGAGAGAATGAGGCAGCACATCTTGTGTACTTAGCTGTCAGGGACTTGGAAACCTTACTTCCAGTCCTTGCATGTCATCCGCCCCCCCGCTGAAGTTGCTGCGAGGGCCTGCTTTGGGCCTCCATTGCACTGCACACCAGCCACTTGTTAGGCACACTAACGTTTTGGTACGTCATCTGGCCATAGGGCCGGTGAGGTACCCCCCCCTTCCTGCTGAAGACCTGCCACACAGGTGCAAGTAAAGATAAATGTCACTTCCCTACCCGGGAGCCAATGCCGGGTCACCAAAATGGAAGAGACCCGGGCCGGGATTACCGCGAATCAAATAGATAGAATAGAACATATTTTAAGATCGACACCATGCCTAACCCTTCTAGGGTAGGTAGGTGCCTGAGCCCGAGCTTACAGCTCACAAGACTGTCATTTCCCATTTGCCCCCTTGGGGCGGGGATGGCAGACCAGAGAGGCCTAGCTTGTGGCTAGGCCTTGGGACAGTTGGTCCCGAAGATGAGGAGGTACTTGTGCCTCCTCCCATGGGAGACTTAGGTCTCAGACACTCCCTAAAGAGGGAGCCAAGGCCGGGCCACCACTTGGAAAAGGCCCGGGCCGGGAGAATACCGGCTAATCTTTAACAAAAATTTTTTTAATATAAAAATTTTTTTAGTTGTAGGGAATATTTTGGAACCCGAGAGGGTTAGATTATTATTATTAAATAAAAGCCGGTATTCTCCCGCCCGGGCCTTTTCCAATGTGGGCCCGGCCCTTTTACCCCCTCTTTGGGGTTCTAAACCTAAGTCCCCACGGGAGGGGGCAAAAGCCCTCCTCATCATTTGGACCAAGTTTTCCCAGGCCTAGCAACAAGCTGGGCCCTCTGATCGCCATCCCCCCCCCAAGGGGGGCTAAGGGGAATCATCTTGTGACTAAAGGCTCGGGCTCAGGCACCTACCCTGCCCTAGAAGGTTAGGCAGGGTGTCGAGTCCCCAACCCTTTTTTATTTTTTTTTTTTTTTCCGGTATTATTATTATTAAATATTGCCAGTTTTCTCCCGGCCTGGGCTTTTTTCCAAGGGGTTTGGCCCCCCTTTGGCTCCCTCTTTAGGGAGTGCTAGACCTAAGTCTCTCATGGGGGGAAGCAAAAGCACCTCCTCATCTTTGGGGGACCAACTTCCCCGGGCCTACCAAAAGCTAGGCCTCCTGGTCCCCATCCCCCCCCCCAAGGTGGCAAAGGGGAATGACAGTCTTATTAGCTAAAGGCTCGGCTCGGCCCACCCTACCCAGAATAGTTAAATATTAAAGATTACCGGGTATTCCCCGCCCGGCCTTTTCCAAGTGGTGACCCGGCCTTGGCTCCCTCTTTAGGGAGTGCTGAGCCCTAATCTCCCATGGGAGGAGGCACAAGTACCTCCTCATTTTTGGGACCAACTTTCCCAGGCCTACCCAAGCAGGGCCTCTCTGGTCGCCACCCCCCCGCCCAAGGGGCAAATGGGAATGACAGCTTATGAGCTAAGGGCTCGGGCCAGGCACCTCCCCTACCCTAAAAGGGGGGGTTAGGCAGGGTTTTCGATGCTACCTAAAGGGTTAGGCATGGGGTCGATGCTCCCCCTAAAAGGGGTTGGGCATGGTGTCATCTTTCCCCGGGATTTCCCCCCCCGGGTTTCTTTCCAAGTAGTGGGACCTTTTTTTTTTTTTTTTTTTTTTTTTTATTCGCCGGTTTTCTCCCGCCCGGGTCTTTTTCCAAGTAGGGGTGACCCGGCCTGGCTCCGATCTGGGGATGTCTCGAATTTAAGTCCCCCCAGGGGAGGAGGTACAATTTACCTCCGCATCTTTGGGGGCCCAAAGTTCCCCGGCCTACCCATTCCCCCCCTACGGGCTCGTAGGGAGAACTAGGCCTCTGGGCTGCCCCTCTACCCCCCCCCGAAAGGGCTAGGTGCCCAAAACCTACTTGTCTATGTAACTTGATAAATAATAATTACTTTGTTACCATTTACTGTATGTATGTAATGATTACAACAGAAAAATGTAATTTTCCCCCAATTTAGTTTTAAATATCATTTTTGTTATAAAAATTTTTTAAACTCTTAATAAGTTTAGGGCCCGGAGAGAAAGTTTTGAACTTGTGAGAGAACTGGTAGTTAGTGGGCAAACCCCAACTTGTGAGAGAACTGGTAGTTTTTGGCAACCCCAAATTGTGAAGAACGGTAGTTTTGTGGACAACCTCAACTTGGAGAGAACTGGGGGGGGTTTTTGGGGGGGGGGTTTTTGGGGGGGTTAGTGGACAACCTCCCCCTTTTGAAGAACTGGTAGTTAGTGGACAACCCCCAACTTTTTGGGAAGAACTGGTATTAGTGGACAACCTCAACTTGTAGAAACTTGTTAGTGGACAAACCCCAATTGTGGAGAACTGGTAGTTTTTTTGGAAACCCAAATTGTGAGAAACGGTAGTTTGGGACAACCCAACTTGTGAGAGAACGGTATTAGTGGACAAACCCCAACTTGTGAAGAACTGGTAGTTGTGGACAACCTCAACTTGTGAGAGAACTGGTAGTTAGTGGACAAACCCCAACTTGTGAGAGAACTGGAGTTAGGGACAACCCAACTTGTAAGAACGGATTAGTGGACAAAACCCCAACTTTTGAGAGAACTGGTAGTTAGTGGACAACCCAACTTGTAGAGAACGGTGTTAGTGGGACAACCTCAACTTGTGAGAGAACTGGTATTAGTGACAACCTCAACTTGTGAGAGAACTGGGATTTAGTGGCAACCTCACCCAATTTTAGAGAACTGGGAGTTAGTGACAACCTCAACTTGTGAAGAACTGGTAGTTAGTGGGCAACCTCAACTTTTGGGGAGAACGGTAGTTATTTGGGGAACTTAATTTTGAGGAACTGGGGAGTTATGACAACCTCAATTGGGAGGAAAAGGGGAGTTAGGGGGACAATCCGTGGCGTAGGGGTGAAACCTCACTTTTGGGGGAAAATGGTATTGGGGACAACCCCCAACTTTTGAGAGAACTGGTAGTTATGGACAACCCCCAAAATGGAGAGAACGGGATTAGTGGACAACCCAACTTGTAAGAACTGGTAGTTGTGAAAACCTCAACTTGTGAGAGAACTGTAGTTAGGGGACAACCTAAACTTGTGAAAAACCCGGGTTTAGGGGCCAACCTCAATTGTGGGGAGAACGGGTTTTTAGTTAGTGGACAACCTAAAAATTTTTTTTTTATATTTTTTTAAAACAAAACAGCAGTGTACAAAATTTTTCCAGAAAAATAAAAGACATAAAAATTAACATAAATAAAGTTCCCCAAAACTAAGGGGCTCTACATTCCAGATTGTAAAACAAACCCCCAGGGGGTGGAAAAAACCCTAGGACAATTTTTTGTTTTAAAGATAAGATAAGAAAAAGTTTTTTAAAACCCCGGAGGGTTACCACCCGGAAAACCCCAAGAATTTTCGGGGCCCCATCGAGGACGGCTAATTTGGGAATAAATATCGTTTTAAGTTTTACGCACAGATTGGCGACGTTCCTATGGTCTTTGGACTGTGTTCATTTTTCCCGGGGCATTGAGCCATGTGTGGGGGGAAACGAGCCCTAAACTGGGGCACGACCCCACAGCTCTCCCACCCATGTGGGGGGTTTGGGGAGGCCCACAGGCAGCAGCTCTGCTGCTGGCCCCTGTCCCCAAACCTACAGTCCCCATGACAGACCCGGGAGAGGGGCCTAAACGTTCATTGGGAAAAAGGGGGGACGGTTAAAGGGACGACTTTGGGCAGGTAGGACCCCCCCACCAAGGGATGCAGTAGAAAACTTTTGAATCTCCCCAATCTGCCACTAAAATCCGTATAGCCGAGCTTGCTACCATCTGAAACTCCCCAAACTCCACCCCCCACGAGCCCTTTTTGAGGGGGGGGTAAGGGCAGACCAGAGGCCTAGCTTCTCCCAACACCCCCGGGGGGCGGGGAATGGGGCCTGGGCCCCGGGGGACATTTGGTCCCAAAGATGAGGGGTACTTGTACCTCCTCCCATGGGAGACCCAAAATCTCGAGAAAACTTCCCCCGAAAAAGGGGGCCAAGGCCGGGTCACCACTACCTTTGGGAAAAAACCCTTTCCGGGGAATACCGGGAATAAAAAAAAAAAAAAAAAAAAAAAAAAAAACAAAATCCGTCCGGCCCCCGCCGCTACCCAAAAAGATTTTGCACCCCCAGATGACCAAGGATTCAGGGAAAGGGAAACCAAAAGGGTGTACTCCAAAACTTTCAAAAGATAGAGCCCTCCAAGGGCCCTTGAAACCCGCCCGGGGTTTAAATTCTCTCCTGGGAAGTGAAGGTTGTTTGATTTTAGAGGTGTTTCCTTTAGGGAAAACAATTGACTCGGCAGTTTTTTTAGGGTTTTCCTGGAAAAGGGGAGGTTGTTAAGTGTTTGAGGTGTTAGGTTTTAGGGAGGGAAGCACTTGGGGCTGCCAGGTTTTTTGTTTTTCCTGGAAATGAGAGGTTTTAGAGGAAAAAAAGGGGTTTCTTCAGGGAGAAGGGAACAACAGAGGGAAAAATCCCAGGAAAAAAGGGGAAAAAAATGAAAAAAGGAGGGGGGGGAAAAAAAAAGTAAGGGCCGAGGGAAAGGAGGGGAAGGAGGGGGTAAGGAGGGGGGGCAAAAAAGGGGTAAAAGAAGAAGAGCAAAGGGGAATTGAAGGGGGAGGAGAAAAAAACCAAAAGGGGAAGAACTTGAGCAGGACCCGGGAAAGGGGAAAAAGGGAAGGAGAGTTTTTTTTTAGGAAGGGGGGGGAAAAGAATCGCCGGGGTTTTGGCCCGAAGGAGAGGGGAAAAGGGAGAAAAAGGTTTTTGTTCAGGGAAAAAAAGGGGAAGGGGCCGGAAAAAAGGCCCGGGGAAAAGGAAAAAGGGAGGGGTTAGGGGGGCCAAAAAGGAAAAAACACTTTACCTGCCAGTGTTTAGGGTTTTCCTGGGGAAATGAGAGGTTTTTAGAGTGTAAGGTTTGTTTAGGGAGTAAACACTTTACTCTGCCCAGTTTTTAGTTCCCTGGAATTTGGGGTATTTTTTAGGTGGAGAGGTTTTTTTTTCAGGGAGAAGAAACTTGACTCGGCCCGGGTTTTGTTCTCCTGGGAAGTGAGGGTTGGGTTTTTGTGTAAAGGGGGTTTTTTCAGGGGGTAAGACACTTGGAAATCTGCCAGTGTTTATTCTCCCCCCGGGGAAATGGAAGGGTTTTTTGAGTTAGAGGGGTTTTTTTCAGGGGGTAAGACCTTGACTCTGCCGGGGTTTAGTTCCCTGGGAAGTGAAGGTTGTTAGAGGTAAAAGGGGTTTTTTCAGGGATAAGACCTTTAAATCTGCCCTTTTTTAGTTCTCCTGGGAAGTGAGAGGTTGTTAGAGTGTAGAGGTGTTTTTTTTCAAGGGGAAAAACCCCTTGGGGGCTGCCAGTGGGTTTTGTTCTCCTGGGGAAATAGAGGTTTTTAGAGTGTAGAGGGGTTTGGTTTAGGGAGAAAAACACTTGACTCGGGCCCGTGGTTTTTGTTTCCCTGGGAATGAGAGGTTTTTTGATTTTAGAGGTTTTTTTCCGGAGTAAGAACACTTGACTTTTGCCGGGTTTTGGTTTTTCCTGGGAAGTGGAGGTTGTTTAAATGTAGAGGGTTTCTTCAGGGAGAAAAAAAACTTGACTCGCCATGTTTTTGTTCTCCTTAAAATGAGAGGTTTTTAAGTGTAGAGGGGTTTGTTCAGGGAGAAAAAACCTTGACTCTTCCAGGTTTTTTTGTTTTTCCTGGAAATGAGAAAGGGTTTTTTGAGTGTAAAAGGTGTTTCCTCAGGGAGAAAAACACTTGAATCTGCCAGTGTTTTTTGTTCCCTCCTAATAATTTTAATTGTAATTTTGTTTCCCGGGGGAAACCTTTTTTTTCTTTCCTTTTTTTCCCCGGGGGTAAAGATTTTTTAATTAATTTTTTAAAAAACATTATTATTTTATTTTTTAATTTTTAATTTTAATTAATTTTTTTCTTATTAAAATTTAATCCTATGTATTGGGAAAAAAAGGTTTAATTGGAAACTCACAAAAAGAATTTGCTCTTGCCATTTTAAACCCCCTTCCTAAAAATTTTAATTAATTTTTTTTAAGGGGGTTTTAAAAAAGTCTGCCCCTGTTTTGCCCAATGGAAAGGTTTTTAAAAGAAGGGGGGGCCTTATTGAAAAACCTAGCCTGCCAGTGTTTTAGTTCCCTGGGTTACCTCATCTAAATTTTTCAAAAATACCCAAGAAAACCTTTGATTTACTTTTTTACTAAAAAATTTAATTTTAATTTTTAATTATTTTTATTTACATTAATAAAATTTTATTTTTAATTAATTAATTTCCCAACCATGTAGGGCCCCCAAAAAAAGCTATCAATTCTAAAATTTGGGGTTTTTTCCTAGGGCCCCTTAAACCCCCATCAAAAATTTTTTTTATTTTTGTATTAAGAATTTTTTAACTTTGGCTGCCCCGAAATTCCTTTTGGGTGGGGGGGGGGGGGGCCAAATCCCCCGTGAGCCCCTAAAACCGGGTTTTAGTCTCCAAGGGGAAGGAAAATTGAGGGTTTTTCATGAAAATTGATTGATGTTATTATTTTCCTGAAGGAGTTTGTTAAGGGGATTTCAGGGTCCGGAGTCACTGTCTTGGAGTTGTCTGGATAAGGTTAGGAAGGGGCCAAAATTAAAAGGGATTTACCGGGAGGTTGTTCCCCCCCCCCGGTTGAAACCACCCGGGGATCAAGCTTTTTCATTTTGCTCGGGCTAGCAAAAATTTAAATAAAATTTTTATAATTTATTTTTTTTTTAATATTTAAATTCTTATTTTGGGAACAACTTCCCCGGCCAAACAAAAGCTACCTTTTCTTCCATGCCTAAGCCTAATACTTTCAAAATTATTTAAAATATAAAAAGCTGGCCAAAATTTTAATGTAGGTTATCAAAAATGGCAATATTATTTCCGGGATTTTTGTTTTAAATGGTCATTTAATCAACAAGTAGGTTTCAACATTGTAATTACACCATGGAGTAGAACACAGTTACCTGTAAATCCGGCCAACCCCCTGGCCGGTTCTGTGAACCTATCAACAAGCCTGATTTTGTCCCTGACCACCAGTAGGCCCAGCCCGGGCAATTCAGGGTACTGACTTTGGTGCTTGTCTAGTGCCAGCTTGAAGACAGCCAGGGGTCTATTGTAATCCACCTTATGTATGCTGAGAGGCAGTTGAACAGTCTTGGGCGGCCCCTGACACTTATTGTGTTGTCTCTTAACGTGCTAGTGAGACCCCTGCTTTTCATTGGGGGGATGTTGCATCGTCTGCAGAGTCTTTTGCTTTCGTAGTGAGTGATTTTCGTGTGCAAGTTCGGTACTATTCCCTATAGGATTTTCCAGGTGTATATAATCATTTATCTATCCCGCCAGCATTCCTCAGAAGCTGAGGTGTTTTATCTCAGTAATGCATTCCGTGAAGGTTTTCTGTTCATTTTCTAGGTCAGCAATTTCACCTGCCTTGAAAGGTGCTGTTAATGAGCAGCAATATTCCAGCCTAAATAGAACGAACGACCTGAAGAGTGTCATCATGGGCTTGGCATCCCTAGTTTTCAAGGGTTTTCATTATCCATCCTGTCATTTTCTAGCAGATTTCGATTGAACAATGTTATGGTCCTTGAAGGTGGTGAAATCCTCTGACATGATCACTCCTAGGTCTTTGAACGTTGAGTTTCGCTCTATTTTGTGGCTGGAATATGTTTTGCCCCTCTGATGAAATTTAATTTCCTCATGTTTACCATATTGGAGTAAATTGAAATTTCTCATCGTTGAACTTCATATTGTTTTCTGCAGCCCACTGAAAGATTTGGTTGAAGTACGCATGGAGAAATGCAGTGTCTGCAATGGAAGGCACTGTCACGCAGATTCGGGTGTCATTTGCAAAGAAGACACTGTGCTGTGGCTGACTCCCGTTTATGTCAATAAAGATGATGAAAAACAAGATGGGAGTGAGTACTGTGCCTTGTGGAACAGAGCTTTTCACGGTATCCGCCTCAGACTTTACTCTGCTGACTACTAGTCTTTGTGTTCTGTTTGTAGGCTGTAGCGAGCCTGAAACATCAGGACAATTTTGCCCTAATTGCCACCAGGGATGTTCACAAAGCTTTTGATAACTTATGGCATGATAGTCTTATATATAAACTTATTGACCTACCTGATCATAACTGGACCTTTCTCAGATTAATATATAACTTCTTATGTCCTGCCTTTCACGGCAGGTCGACAGAGCCTTTTATACCGACAGCTGGTGTCCCGACAGCTGGTGTCAGGATAGCTAATGTCCCGACAGCTGGTGTCTTAGTCCAATACTACTCAACATTTATGTAAATGATCTTCCTCAACCTTAGTTCAATGATACAATTATAACGCAATTTCCAGATGATGTTATCCATGTCGTCTTAGCAACCCTTGTAACAGGGGAATATAAGTATGGGAGGTTCATGGAAACAATGAATATTGAACTTCGCCGAACATCTAATTTGGAAAAGAAATGGAGAATTACGACCAACCCTGACATAGTCCTTATTAGTACGATAGGATGTTTTGCATCAACCATCGAAAACAAGGGTGTAATCTCCATCAGAGGTAAAACTGTAGTCATTAGAAACCCTAACAAGATTTTGGGATATGAAATAGACAGGCTGCTCCACTCAACATCTCATGTTAGTAAAAAGATTAACATAGCCAAAGCCTGTCTCAGCAGTCTCTATAGATTTAATCAAACCCCTTCACATGTCAAAAAACATCTGTATAAAATGATGATAGACCTATACTCGAATACCCATGTGTCCCAATGTCGTTAACAACAAAAACCAACATGCTACGGTTGCAATGGATCCAGAATAGTTGTCTCCGTTTTATTACAGGTACCAGGTGGAGAGACGGAGTCATAATGGGAGATTTACACATCCAACAGGAATTGCTGCCCTAAACGTATGCTTTGTTATGCTGAAGAAGAGGCAACTCTATGCAATGCAACAACTCTACATACGAGATAGAGAACATCCTCCCCAAGTTGAAAATACTACCGACTATATCATTACTCCTCCTCCTCACAGGACCCTAAGAATGACTCTTCCATAGAGGGTGCGTCGCTTCATCCATAATAACGATTACCAACGACCAATGATCTTGAGCAACCTCCCTGCAGATGAAGATGACTGTGTAACACCAGAACCCGTCTATGTCTACTAAGAATATCATCGCCCCTAATTATGGAGATATCTTAAGTAACTTTTCTACTTTCACATCTACTATTGTTAATTCGCTATATTTACTATAGCAGGACACCACCTTGAAAGAAGCTAACATGGGCAGTGATTTTGAAAGAATTGTCTATACAACTATCGCCTTGCCTTGTCGTCGAAATATTCGGTATGTAATCGCAAAGAATAAAAAGGCAAAACAGCTTGTATAGTAGTAACGCGGGCCCAGAGTCGTGCACCTATATATCTGTTATATCTGTGTACTCTGATGGGTAAGTCTTTATATCCTTTTCAATAATTATTCTGTTATTACACATCACACTTTTTTAAATTGCACAAAAGTGGTTGTGTCACTTCCCGTTTATATCCTACCTCACTCCCCCTCCATCCTTTTACCAATAATTCTATCCTTGCCCATCCTTATTCCTTACCCCACCTTACCAAACCTCTGGTCATAAGTTTACGTTCAAGCCATCTCTCTGACGACAACAACAGAAAAAACGAAACGTAAATGCAGTCGTGTCATTACGAAATCGTAATGACACACTGCCAACAAACCATACCATGGGTGGGATTTAGACCCCGCGTCAAGTCTCAAAACTACAGACCGTCCGTGATAGCCACTGAGCCAGCTAGCTTCAATAAGATTCATCCATACTAGGTAATATTTCTACACTATAGGAAGGTTAATCAAAGGTACCACTATGACCACAAATTCAAGTTTTTTTACAGACTAATCTTTCCGCTAACAAGGCCGTGTCGAACTCTAGATCATGTCCCCTCATAAGCCGTCTACATGACTCACGAAATTCGTAATAACACTATTGCAAACAAACCATACCACGCATAGGATTATAAGCCGCTGATCAGATGAGCCTCTCAAAACTCCATGTAGCGTCTTTGAGGGGACTTGAGCTAGAGTTCGTTCACTGCCAGCTAGCGGGAGATTCATCTGTAAAAACTTGCAATTGTGGTCCACTATGGTGCTAAGCTAACCTTCCTATAGTGCAAAATATACCTTAGTTTTGGATGAATCTTATTGAACTAGCTGGTCCAGTGCTAACACGACTGACTTAAGTTTTGAGACTGTGAATGCGGTTCCTAAACATCCCAACACGTCGTATTTCATGTAGTTTACCTGGAGAGAGACCGGGGGTCAACGCCCCGAGCCCGGTCTGTGTGACCAGGCCTCCCATGGTGGATCAGGGCCTGATCAACTAGGCCGTTACCTGCTGGCAGCACGCAATCCAACTTTACGAACCACAACCCCACTGGTCAGTACTAACATGAGGTGATTGTCCAGTTGCCCGCTTGAAGACAGCCAGGGATCTATTGGTAATCCCACTAATGTACGCAGGAGGCAGCTGAACCGTCCTAGGGCAGCAACGACTCCTTGTGTATGTCCTCTTAACCGTTCTAGTGGCACTCCTGCTTTTTCATTGGGAGATGTAAACGTCAGTCCGGGTCTTTTGCTTTCAGTAGGGATTATTTTCGTGTGCAAATTTGGTATTAATACCTCAAGAATTTTCCAGGTTAATAAACATGTATCTCTTTCTCCTGCATTCGTCCAGGGAGTACAGTTCAGGAACTTCAAGCGTTCCCTAATTTAGTGTTACATCTCAAGTTATGCATGTCCGTGAAGGTTCTTTGTACATTTTCTAGGTCACAAATTCAACTGCCTTGAAAGATGCTGTTAGTGTGCAGCAATAATCAAACCTAGATAGAACCAAGCGAACCTGAAAGAATGTCACATGGGCTTTTGCATCCATAAGTTTTGAAGTACTTATTATCCATCCTGTCATTTTTCTAAAAGCAAAAAAAAAATGAAAAAAAAAAAGGGGGTTTTTTGATTGATACTTGTGTTATGGGTCCTTGAAGGTGTGGTCTTCCAACATGATCACTACCCATGAGTCTTTACGTTAAGTTTTTCGCTCTATTGTGTGGCTGGAATTTGTTTATACTCTGATGAAATTTTAATTTTCTCAGACCAGGAGCGAACCAGCTCTAAACCCATGTTGCCTCTGTGTTGTGTAATGATGGGTACCTAGATTGGGTGGTGATTCTTGCATCTTAGAACCACTCAAAGATTTATTATGAAAAATATAGGAATGTTAGCACTATCGTCTGTATTCATTGATATTACTTAACTGCCCCTTTTGTAGATGTGGGAGGCTATGTCTGTGTTTTTAGTAAGTGTGGACGACCCCTGTGTCCATGCTTCCCTCTCCATAGGATGTAAAAGCACGTGATAGGGGGCCCCTCTGCAGTTCTATAATGAACACGGAGTTCCATGAGACTGGCCCTGGGCAGAGTGCCATGGGCCTGTCATTTTTCACCTGTTCAAATCATTTTTGCGCAAGAAAACGTCAGATTGCTTGTGTTAACCAAATTCTGTGGCTCCCTCATAAAAAATTAATTTAGATCTTCGACTCTCAGTCAGGTTAGCGGCACGCAAAAAACCGAGCCGCTTGTAATCGTAATGTTTGCAATCGTTTCATACGATTTCGTTAGTCCATGTATGTACAGCTTTGAGCTGGTACTTGAAGCTAGATCGTCACGACCAAGGTGCGGGAATTCTTCTCTAAAAACTTACATATGTGGTCACAGTGGTGCCTAACGCTAACCTTTCAGTGGTGTCGAAATAATGGCCTCGTTGGATAGAATCTTTATATGAAGCATTGCTTGGCCCGTGGCTAACGCAAACGGACTGGATTTTGAGAATATATGATGGTGGGTTCTAAATACCACCTCGTGGAATGGTTTTTTAGCATATGATACACCAAAGGGCCTAGGAACTAGGACCCTAAAGTTAACAGGCATACTTTTATATTATATCTACATTATCTAACAGTTTCCTTACAGTTACAAAAAAAATTTAGGGACATTTGCTTATATACTGGAATCATTATTTTCATAATATGAATATAAGTAATTTTGTAAATGGTCCAAATAGACAGAAACGTCGTCGTAAGCTCCATCGCTCCTATGTGCAGAGTTATTTGTTGTAATATACCCACAAATGTTTAGCTAAGTATAAGTATTGTACTTTTGTGTACTGACCTAAATACAATTACTTACACTGAAACTTGTGTAAATGTAGCTAAATAAACTTACAAGTTTCATACAATTTTCTTTTTTATTTTAGTTTATTTACAAGAGTGAACTTGAGGGTGAGAGATTGTTAAAGTGTAGAGTGTTTCTTTCAGTTAGAAAGAACACCTTGACTATGCGGGGTTTAGTTCTCCTGGGAATGAGAGGTATGTTAAGTGTAGAGAGGGTTTGTTCAGGGAGAAAGACACTGACTCTGCCATGTTTAGTTCTCCTGGGAATTGAGAGGTTGGTAGAGATGTAGAGGTGTTTCTTGCTCTTCATTTAGAAAGACTCTTAACTACTGCGGTGTTTAGTTCTCCTGGGAAGTGCGAGGTTGGTTAGAGTGTAGAGTTGTGTTCAGTTAGAAAGCCGCACTTGACTCTGCCAGTGTTAGTTCTCCTGGGAAAGTGAGGGTTGTTAGAGTGTAGAGGGTGTTTCTTCAGTAAGAAAGACACTTGGCTCTGGCCCAGTGTTTAGTTTCTCCTGGAGTGGAGGATGAGTTAGAGTGTAGAGGTGTATGTATTTCATAGAAAGACCCTTGACACTGCCATTGTGTTAAGTTCTCCTGGGAAGTGAAGGTTTGTAAATTGTAGAGGTAGAGTTTGATTCAGTGGAGTAGCAACACTTGACTCTGCCAGTGTTTAGTCTCCTGTTTGAAGTGGAGGTTGTTAGAGATGTCGCAGGTGTTTGTTCATGAGAAGAACCCTTGACTCTGCCAGTGTTTAGTTCTCCGGGAGTGAGAGGTTGTTAGAGTGTAAGGTGTTTGTTCCGGGAGTTAAGACACTTGACTCTGCCAGTGTTTTTAGTTCTCCTGGGAATGAGAGGTTTTAAGTGAAGAGGTGTTTTCTCAGTAGAAAGACACTTGCTCTGCCAGTGTTTAGTTTCTCGCTGTGGAATGAGAGGTTGTTAGAGTTGTAAAGGGTTATTTTGTTTCAGTAAAAGACACTTGACTCTGCCAGTTGTTTAGTCTCCTGGGAAGTGAGAGGTTGTTAAGTTTAGAGGTTTGATCAGGGATTAAACACTTGACCTCTGCCAGTGTTTAGTTCTCCCTGTGAAGTTAGAGGTTGGTTAATGTGTAGAGTGTTTTGTTCAGGGAGTAAGAAACTTGACTCTGCCAGTGTTTAGTTCTCCTGGGAAGTGAGAGGTTGTTAGAGTGTAGAGTTGTTTGTTCAGGGAGTAAGACACTTGACTCTGCCGGTGTTTAGTTCTCCTGGGAAGTGAGAGGTTGTTAGAGTGTAGAGGTGTTTGTTCAGGGAGTAAGACACTTGACTCTGCCAGTGTTTAGTTCTCCGGGAAGTGAAGGTTGTTAAGTGTGTAAGTGTTTTGTTCAGTTTAGTAAGACACTTGACTCTGCCGGTGTTTAGTTTACTCCTAGGGAAGTGAGAGGTTTGTTTAGAGTGTAGGAGGTGGTTTTTTCAGTTAGAAAGAACACTTGAATCTGCCAGTGTTTAGTTCTCCTGGAATGAGAAGGCTTGTTTAGAGTGTAGAGGTGTTTCTTCAGTAGAAAGACACTTGACTCTGCCGTTGTTTAGTTCTCCTGGCTCCACCTCATCTAAGTTGAAAATGTAATTTTCCAAGAAAAACTTTGTTATTCTTTCTTATTTGCTACAAATATAGCTTATTAATTTTATTTTTTATTATTATTATTATTATTATATAATTATTATTATTATTATATATTAATATTATTAAAAATATTATAAACTGAAAACTAATGTATGCGCCAAAACCAAGCAATCACATATGCTCAATCCTCACAACTAGTATTAAGTCACTTAGCCAAAATACCACTTACCTCATAATTGTAATATTTTAAATTAAGATTTAAACTAAGTCTGCCCGAAATGCCTAGCATTGCTAGAGATCTAAGTGAGTACACGTCTGTAATACCTAGCCAGCTAGTGTTTCTAGTGGTACACTCTGTAATACGAGCCAGCTAGGTGTCTAGTGTACACTCTGTAATACCTAGCCATGGCTAGGTGTTCTAGTGGTACACTCTGTCAATAGCCTAGCCTTGCTAGGTGTTCTAGTGGTACACTCTGTAAAGCCTAGCAAGCTAGGTGTTCTAGTGGTACATTCTGTAATGCCTAGCCATGGCAGTGATCTAGTGGTACACTCAGTAATGCCCTAGCCATGCTAGGTGTTCTGAGTGGTACACTCTGTAATACCTAGCCATGCTAGGTGTTCTAAGGATACCTCTGTAATGCCCAAGCCAAGCTATGGTGTTCTAGTGGTACACTCTGTAATACCTACCATGCTAGGTGTTTCAAGTGGTACACACTGTAATATAAACCTAGCCATACTAGGTGTACTAGTGGTACACTCTGTATACTATCATGCTGGTGTATCTAGTGGTACACCAGTCATACCAATCCTGCTAGGTGTTCAGTGGTACACACTGTAATACTATCCATGCTAGGTTTTCTAGTGTTACACTCTGTAATACCTAAGCCTCATGCTATGTTTCTAGTGTGTAACACTCTGAGTAATACCTAGCCATTGCTAGGTGTTCTAGAGGACACTCTGTAAAACCTAGCCATGCAAGGTGTACTAGTGGTACCTCTGTAATACCAAGCTAGCTAGGTAGTTCTCGTGGTACACTCCAGTAATAACCTAGCCATGCTAGGTGTTCTAGTGGTACACTCAGTAATGCCTCGCCATGCTAGTTGTTTCAGTTGGTACATACTGTAATACCTACCATGCTAGTGTTCTAGTGGTACACTCTGTAAAACCAAGCCACGCTAGGTGTTCTAGTGGTTACACTCCGTAATACCTAGCCAATGCTATTGCTGCAAGAGGTACCCTCTGTAATACCAAGCCATGCAAAGTGTTTCAAGTGGTACACATCTGTCATACCTACCATGCAAGGTGTTCAAGTGGTACACACTGTAAATACCTAGCCAAGCAGGTGTTCTAGAGTAACACTCATAGTAATACCTACCCATGCTAAGTGTTCTAGTGGTACACTCTGTAAAATACCTATCCATGCTAGGTGTTCTAGTGTACACTCTGTAATACCTAGCCATGCAAGGTGTTTCTACTGGTACACTCTGTAATCTAGCCATGGCTAATGTGTTTCCTAGTGGTACACTCTGTAATCCTACCATGCTAGGGTGTTCTATTGTACACTCGTCATGCCTAGCCATGCTAGGTTTCTAGTGGTACACTCTGTAATACCAAGCCATAGCAGGTGTTCCTAGTGTACACTCCTGTAATACCTAGCCATCTAGGGTGTTCTAGTGGTACACCCTTGCAATGCCAAGCCATGCTAGGTGTTCTAGTGGTACACTCTGTAATACCAGCCATGCTAGTGGTGTTCTAGAGTACACTCTGTAATGCCTAGCCATGTCTAGGTTTCTATGGTGACACACTGTAATGCCACGCCATGCCTAGTGTTCATGTGGAACACTCTGTAATGCCTAGTCCAAGCTAGGGTTTCCTAGAGGTATACTCTTTAATGCCTAGCCATGCTAGGTTTTCAGGTGGGTACACTCTGTAATACCCAAGCGCATGCTAGGTGTACTAGTTTATTCTCTATAAAGGGAATACAATGCTGAGTTAACAGAAAATTTGGTTATTGTTGGTTTAAAACAAATGTAGTAAAATTGAATTCCAGAGTGTCCACAAAACGCTTAGCATGGGCTAGGCATTACAGAAAAGTGTATCCCTAGAACGCTTAGCATGGCTAGGCATTTCGGAGCATACCTTATTTATAATCTTAAATGAAAAATATTTCAAATTATGAGGTCAGTTGGTATTATGGCTAAGTGACTAAATAACTAAATTTGTAGTTTAAGCAGTGTGAATGCTTTTATTTTTGGCACAGTATAATATTTCAGTATTGGAGTATCACAGGATTCATTATAAACGGACCTGAGAATTAATATTTCTGTTTATGGTCAAATGCTGAGCGAGTGTAAGTGTGAACCACACCAGTGGTATTCGAGAAGTAGTTGACAGGGAAGTAGTCAGGGAGAATAAGATGTATTTCTAATGGTATTTTTGAAGGTGAAGAATGTTCCAGCAATTTCTAGAGTTCTCAGAGTATGGAAATTCCAGATTTTAGGGCCAATTGACATACATTGAATTTTTGTAAAATGTTCAGTCGGAACACGGGAAATGTCGTAGAGAAGTTTGTTTCTGGAGTTTGCCTTGGGTTCTGTCACAACTATCAAGAAAGCACCATTAAGGTCAAGGTTGATATTAGAGTTTAAGCCTTGTAGACTAAGACTGCACAGTATAAGTGTGGATGTACAGAACTGGGAGTAAGTTTAGATCTTTTAAGAGTGGGGGGGTGTGCTTGCCAGGGATGGTATTAGTGATATTATTCATACGCACTTTTTGTGGGCTATAATTGGCTTTAGGTGTGTTGCTGCAGTAGCAACCCCAAGCACAAATAGCATAGTTGGAGGTATGGATAAAATAAGTGAGTGAGTATAGTGTGAGACGAGGGCAATTTGCGGCAGTAAGAACGTATCTGGAGAGGATCCCAACCGTATTGGGATACATTTTTTGGCTATATGCTTGATATGGTGTCTGAAAACAGGATATTGTAAGGTAACGCCTAAGAACATTTCCCCCATTATTTTCCCTGTTAATCAGAGTGTTGTCAATCTAAATATTATTAGTGCATCTCCTGCTCTGAGCTAATACTCAAACATAATATAGTAAGTTTTTGTCAGTGTTAAGCGTTAAGTATTAGTTTGCGGTCAACCAAAGTCGAAAAATATTAATCAGCTCCTCATTCACATGGTGTTAATGTGGCAAGAAATTAGGGTGAAGATGACATAAGTCGTGTCATCACAAAGAGAATGGGTTATTAGGAGTTGGATACGTTTGGTCTAGGTCATTGAAGATATATGAGAGAAAAAAAAGAGCAGGGGACCAATTACAAAAAACACTTCCCCTGCGAACTCCAGTATCAATGGCCGAGTAATGTGATGCTGAGTCTTTAAAGGTGGACGTAACTGATACCATATTAGTAATGTAAGATTTTGAAAAAGCAAGCGCATGGCCTCATTATACCGTAGTGGTCAAGTTTTGTGATTAGGAATTTCGTGGTTACCTGTGTCAAAAAAAGCTTTATCTTAGTCAATAAAAATTCCTAGTGAAATTCCTTTATTTTCCAGTGCATGATGAAAGCAGATCTAGCATTTTATGATCGCATCATTAGTGATTTTATTTTATCCTAATCCAAACTGGCAGGGGTTTGAGTAAGTTTTTGAAACCGTAAAAATAGGATAAAAAATTTTACAGTCCCTGTGCACAAGTTTCTCAAAGATTTTGGATAGCAATTGGTAAGTTAGATATTGGCCTAATAGTTGTGTTTAAGAGCCACGTAGGTCCACCAACTATATGTAATGAGGTAACCCTTGCCATCTGAGTAGTTTCGGGAAGGTGCTATCACTATTGACTTAGTTAAAAAGTAACTGAAATTAGCATGCGAAAGGACAAGGGCCCTCGCTTGTACAGTAATGGTGGGACATGAGACAGATTCCCGAGTTATTTTTAAGTGACTTTATATCATCTCAAAGACTTCCGTGGCTCAGTTGGTGCAAGATAGAGGACTTAGGGAATTTCCATCTAGGAAAGTCCCCCGCATGGGCATTGGATGTGGGATTTTAACTGGCGAGATTATGTACACTATCGTAATACCCTAGCCATTCAGTGTTACTAGTGTACACTCTTGTAATACCTAGCCATGCAGGTGGTTTCTAGTGGTACACTCTGTAATACCAAGCCATGCTAGGTGTTACTGTGGCACACTCTGTAATACCTAGGCCATGCTAGGTGAACAAGTGGTACACTCTGTAAACCTAGCCATGCTATGTGATCTAGTGGTACACTCTGTAAATACCTAGCCATGCTAGGTTTCCTAGAGTGGTACACTCTTTAATTATAATTTTACTACATGTAAACCCCAAACAACAACCAAATTCTGATAAACTCAGCATTGTAATCCTCTTAGAGAATAACTTTGAAGTTGGAATTGAAATTATTATTATTATTATTATTATTAGTATTATTATTAATTCGTCAATAATATATTGAGGGAATTTTATATGGTTACTGTATGAACATCGATCTTACATTCATATAAATAACTCATTGGGAGGGACAACCATATACTGGTTTACAGTCAGTTCCCCCGTGTAGTTTATGTGAGAAAACTTAAGAGTTTCAGTTTTAATATGTTTATGATGCACCCCAAACCCATCCGTGGGCGGTAGTCAAAAATAATACAATGAGGAACATAATTGGTCCAGTGGACTGGCCTCAAAGTTTTGATAGCTGAGCAAGTTACAGAGGTAATGAATCACAATATACTCTAAGGTACTGAACCACAATTTACAAAAGGTAATGACCTCCAAGGTAGGTCAAAGTCCACAATCATGACTAGTTATAAAGGTATTTTACAGATTACAGAGTACACAATGTGGTCCAGGGGACCGGGCTCCCAAGTTTGATGAGCTGAACTAGGCACAAGGTAATGAACTCACAAGTTAAACAAAGGTAATGAACACACAAATTACAAAGGTCAATGAATCCTGTAAGAAATGGTTACCTTACGTTTATACATGGGTGCAATCATGAACAAATATGTTTAGAGTAATGAGCAATTGACACTCCACACCCCCGGCAACACCTGTAATTGAGTTTATTGGTGCACATGTTTGATTGCTGAGTCTTCTCTCTCTCACACAGCCACCCAAAAACAAATTCATACACACACACAACCAAATATGTGAACGTCATAACGGAAGGGATAGACCTCAAAGTGTCCATGTTTGCAGATGATGTAAGTTAATGAGAAGAATCAAATCGATGAGGATCAAGCAAGGACACAAAGAGACCTGACATGCTACAAAGCCTGGCCAAAACCCCTGGACTCTAGAGTTTTAAAAAACCCTGCCAAAATGCAAAGTCAAGAAGAATTGGGGAAGGGCAAAAGAAGACCGAGACACAATATAGTTTAGATGGGCCAAAGACTGAAAACCTCACTCAATGAAAAAGATCTGGGGGTGAGTATAACACCGAGCATATCCCTGAGGCGCACATAAATCAATAACTGCGCAGCATACGGCGCCGGCAAACCTACGGATAAGCGTTTCCGATACCTCAATAAAGAGTCGATCAAGACACTGTATACCATTACGTCAGGCCCATACTGGAGTATGCAGCACCAGATTGGAATCCACACCTAGTCAAGCACGTCATGATATAAGAGAAAAGTGCAAGGTTTGCAACAAGACTAGTCCCCAGAGCTACTGAATGTCGTACAAAGAGAAAGGTTGAGTGGAAAATCGGCCTGACACACTGGAGGCCAGGAGGGTCAGGGGAGACATGGATAACGACATCTAAAATACTGGCACGAGAATAGACACGGTGGACAAAGACAGATATGTTTCTCAGAGATGGGACACAAACACAAGAGGTCACAATTGGAAGTTGAAGACTCAAGATGAATCAAAGGGATGTTTAGGAAGTATTTCTTCAGTCCATATGAGTAGTCCAAGTCGTGAATAGTCGCTGCAAGCGGGTCCCCATACGATAAGATTTTTCGTTCGGATTTTTTAATCCCCAGAGGTTAGCCACCCAGGATAACCCCAAGAAAGTCAGTGCGTCTCGAGGACTTTCTAAAACTATATTTTCCCATTGGGTGGTCCTTAATCTTGTCCCCAGGATGCGACCCCACACCAGTCGACTACCACCCAGGTCACCTATTTGCTGCTAGTTGAACAGGACAACAGGTGTAAGCAACGTGTCGAAATGTTTCCACCCCGGCGAGAATCGAACCCGGGCCCTCTCCGTGTGTTAAGCGGACTTAAGCCACCAGCCACCCGGGCCACCCTTCGACCCCTCACACATCTTAAAGACACCTCTCCTATCCAAGTATTATAGATAAATTGGATTACCACCACAGAATGGCATTACAAATTATTGTGGACTGAAAAGAACACAAGAAAGAAGAACACTGCAACAGGCCTACTGACCCATGGAAATATAATCACATATGCATGTAATAATGTGATCCAAATTCCCCAGCCCTCAATAACCCAACTATCGAGTATAGACACTGTTCCACTCATCAACTACCACGTATCCATCCAAACTGTCCACTACTTTCCTATGTACCTTTCTATAATCTAAACTTATCTAATTTACAAATCCACAATCTGACTGCGGGTTCTCTCTTGGACTCAGACATCCTCAAGACCTTATTAATCATCCCCTTTATTAATCAACTCATCTTCTCACACTTATACACTCGATCAGACACTCCCCTACATTCTTCGTTCTACCGAAGTGAATGTAACTTCAAAGATCCTTCAATCGTTCTTCATAGAGGAAGATTTTCTAAATGCTATGTATTTAATTTAGAGTCTCCTACGCTGAATATTTCTAACGCATTATGTCCATTTATGTAATACGGAGACCAAACTAGAGCTGCATAATCATACGTGAGGCCTTACTAATAAGTTATAAGCGCAGACACTGACCTCATGGACTCCTGTTGTTACACTTCTTGATATCAAATCCCATTAACTATTTGCCCTTATTCCGTACGCTTAGGCATTGCTGTCTTGGTTTAGAGACGTTGCTAGTCTCACCATAACCCCCAATTCTTTCGCAATCTGTATGGCTAAGTACTATACCATCATTTTTAACCTTATAAGTATACGTAAAAGGATTATGGGCACACGCCCAAGCTCAGAACGCTTGCATTTATCCTACATCACCTGCATCTGCCACTTTTCTGACCAAGAATTTTCTGTCTTGATTTCAAATTCCTCCTGAAGTTTCCATAACAGTCTACGTTTGACTACTCAAATTATCCTATCTCATATCGTTGTGTCATCGGCGATTTTGCTCCCATATCACTCGTAATTGCTTCCCTCATAAGATCATTGATATCATTATAAACAACAACGGGCCCAAGACTGATACCTGAGAACGCCACTTGTACAGATCCTACACTTCTGAACTTAAACCCCATTTATGGACACGTCGTCCTTCAGTGACCATGACTCGATCCATCGAGAGCACTCTTTCCCCCAAGCCATGAGGCAGCCACTTTCTATAACAGTCTATGGTGGCGGCCACTATCAAAATGCCTTAACTTAAAATCTAAGTAAATAATATCAAATTCTTTATTGTGGTCCAACAGCCCAGTCAAAAGCTATTACTGAAGAACGTTAATAAATTAGTTAGAAACAAGACCGGCCCAACTTATTGACGAATCCATGCTGACTATCATTAATCAAGCTATGCTTATCATCGAGAACGGCTTCATTATATCTCAGCTATTCTCAGGACAGAAACGTCGTCGTAAGCACCACTCTGCCTATGTGCAGGTTATTTGTGTAATTTACCCATATGTTTTAGCTAATGTATAAGATTTACTATTTGTGTACTGTACCTACATAACATTACTTCACTGAACTTGTGTAAGTGTAGCTAAAATAAACTTACAAGTTCATTTATTTTTTTTATTTCATAGTTTAGTTTACAAGAGTGAAACTTGAGGTGAGAGGTTGTTTAGAGTGTAAGGTGTTTCTTCAGGGATAAAGACACTTGACTCTGCAGGTGTTTAGTTCTCCTGGAAGTGAGGAGGTTGTTAGAGTCTAGAGGTGTTTCTTCAGGAGAAAGACACTTGGACTGTGCCAGTGTTAGTTCTCCTGGGAAGTGATAGGTTGTTAGGAGTGTAAGTGCTTGTTCGGGAGAAAGACACTTGAAAACTCTGCGCAGTGTTTTAGTTTCTCCTGGGATGTGAGAGGTTGTTTAGAGCGTAGAGGTGTTTGTTCAGGGAGTAAGAAACCTTGACTCATGCCGTTGTTTAGTTCTCCTGGGAAGTGAAAGGTTGTTTAGAGAGAAGAGGTGTTTGTTCAGGGAGTAAGATCACTTGACCTCTGGCAGTATTTAGTTCTCGGACGACCACCGCCCCTTTCCGTCCCTCATCGCGCGCCACAGCCCTCCCCTCCCTTGCCCGTTCCCCCGGACACCGGCCGGCGTTCCGCCTTCACACCCGTCACCGGGGTCCCCCCATAATCTCGACCCCTCCCCCTACTTTTCTCTCTTTCCCGGTTCAACTTCCATCCCCGACTCACTGCCCGACGTTCTCCAACTCACCTTCCCCCCCGCCCCCGACATTCCCCCCCACCTCGCTCACCGCCCCCCCCCTCGCGACCACGCTCAATTCACTCGCCTTCCCCTCCTTCCGATTTGCCGCCCTTCCTTGTTTCAACCGAGCCCGGCCCAACCGCCCATCCCCCATCTAGTTCACTCCCTACCCGCGCACCTTCCCATCCTTGCAACCGCGTCCTCCCCTTGTTTCCCGCCATGTTCAGCCGCCCCCGCCCCGTGGAAGCGCCCTACTTCTAAGATCGGAACCCCCCCCGCCCTCGCACTACACCCCCTCGCGTTCGTCCGCCGGGTCCACCGACTCGGAGGTTCAAGGTAGCGTGGTGGCTCAGGCTAAGGTACGTGGTTAGTCAGGGTTAATAGCGTGGTGGTCACTTAAGGGTAAGCATGGCTGTTCAGGGTTAAGGTAGCAGCGTCGTGCGTTTTCGGGTTAAGGTAGCGTGGTGTTCAGGGTTAAGGCAAGCCGTGTGGTCAGGTACAAGTACCTGGTGCGTCAGTGTTAAGTGTAGCCAGGTGGGTCAGGATATCAGGCAGCGTGGTGGTAGGGTTAAGGTACCGTGGTGGTCAGGGTTAGGTAGCGTGGTGGTCAGGTTAAGCGTACGTGGTGGGGTCCAGGTATGGGTAAGCTTGGTGTCCCGGTAAGGTAGCGAGGTGGTCCCGCGTTTATAGGTAGCGTGGTGGTCAGGTTAAGGTAGCGTGGTGGTCAGGTTCAAGGTAGCGTGGTGTCAGGTTTCAGAGGACGTGCGTCAGGGTTATGGTAGCGTGGTGGTAACCAGGTTAACAGTGTGTTGGTCAGGGTCTTAAGTAGCGCGTGGTGTCAGGGTTAAGGTTACTGGTGACAGGGTTTAAGGTAGCGTGGTGGTCAGGGTTAAGGTAGTGTCGTGGTCAGGGTTATGGTAGCCGTGGTGGTCATGGTGTTTAAGGTATCGTGGTGGGGTCCAGGTTAAGGTAGTGTGGCGTGGTCAGGGTTAAGGTAAGCGTGGTGGTCAGGGTTAAGGTAGGTGGGGTGGCTCAGGGTTAAGGTAGCGTGCATGGTCAGGTTAAGGTAAGCGCTGGTGGATCTCCAGGTTATCGAGTAGCGTGGTCGGTCAGCGTTAATGGTAGCCTGGTTAGCGTCAGGGTTAAGTATGGGTGAGGTCAGGGTTAAGGTTAGCTCTGTGGTCAGGGTTAAGCGGTACGTGGTGGTCAGTTGTAAAGGTAGTCCGTGGTGGTCAGGTTTAAGGGTAGCGCTGGTGGTCAGGTTAAGGTAGCGTCGGTGGTCACGGAGTTTAGGTAGCGTGGTGGTCCGGTTAATGGCAGCGTGGTGATCAAGGTTAAGGTCGGTGTGTTGGTGAGGGTCGGTAGCGTGTGTCAGGCGGTTACAGGTAGCGTGGTGGATCTGGTTAAGTATTACGTCGATGGTCAGGTTAAGTACGCGTGGTGGCACGGTTAGAGGTAGCGTGGTGGTACTCCGTTTAAGGTTGCGTGGGGTCCAGGGTAAGTAAGTGGTGGTCAGGTTTAAGTAGCGTGGTGGTCAGTTAAGGTAAGCGTGGGTGGGGGTCATGGAGTTAAGGCTAGCGTGGTGGTCCCGTTAAGGAGACCTGACTATCTTGGGTCGTCATGTCGCTTAAGGTAGCGTGGGTTCAGGTTAAGGTACGTTGGTGGCCAGTTAAGGTATCGATGGTGGTCCAGGGTTAAAGGTAGCGAGTTGGTGGTCAGGGTTAAGGGTATCTGTTGGAGGCAGGTTAACGTAGCCTTCGTGGTCAGGTTAACAGGACAGCGTGGATGGTCAGGTTAGGCAGGCGTGGTGGTCCAGGCGTTAGGGGTGAGCGTGGTCAGGGTTAAGGAGCGTTGGTGACAGGGTTAATTGTAGGCTTGTGGTCAGGTTATAAATATACGTGTGGTGGTTCAGGGTTAAGGTAGCGTCGTCTGGTGGTCAGGGTTTAAGGTAGCGTGGTGGTCAGGGTTCAAGAGATAACGTGGTGGTAAGCGGTTAAGGTAGCGTGGTGGTCCAGGATGTCTAAGGTACCGTGTGGTCAGGTTTAAAGGTAGCGTGGCGTTGTCACGTTAAGGTAGCGTGGTGGTCAGGTTAAGGTAGCGTGTGTGGTCAGGGTTAAGGTAGGCGTGGTGGTCAGGGTTTAAGTAGCGTGTGTCGTCTGGTTCTAAGGTACGTGGTGGTCAGTGGTTAAGGTAGCGTGGTGATCAGGGATTAACGGTCGTGTGGTGGTGAGGGTTACGGTAGCCGTGGTGGGTCACGCGGTTAAAGGTAGGGCGTGGTCAGGTTAATTGCGTAGCGTCGGTGGTTTCCAGGGTTACGGTAGCGAGGTGGTCACGTTTAAGCGTAGCGTGGCAGGTCATGTTAAGGAAGCGTGCGTGGTCAGAGGTTAAGGTACGCGTGGTGGTCAGGGTAAGGTAGCTGGTGGTCAGGTTAAGGTACGTGGTGGTCAGGGTTAAGGTAGCCGTGGTGGATTTATGCGCGTTTAAGGTAGCGCTGGTGGTCCAGGTTTAAGGTAGCCGTGGTGTCGCAGGGTTAAGGTAGCGCTGGAGGTCAGGGTTAAGGTAGTGTGGTGGCTCAGGTTAAGGTACGTGGCTGGTCAGGCTTACAGCGTACGCGGGTGGGTCAGGTCAAGGTAGCCGTGGTGGTCAGGGTTAAGGTACGCGTGGTGGTCAGGGTTAAGGTAGCTGGGGGTCAGGGTTAAAGTAGCCGTGGTGGGTCCCCCAGGTTAAGGTAGCGTGCGTGTCAGGCGTTCAGGTAGCGTGTTGGTCAGGGTTAAGGCGTACGTGGTTGGTCAGGTTAAGGTAGCTGTGGTGGTCAGGGTTTAAGAAGCGTGGTGGTCAGGTTTAAGGTAGCGTGGTGATCAGGGTTAAGGTCGTGTGTGGTCCAGGGTTAAGGTAGCGTGGTGTGCAAGGGTTTAAGGTAGCGTGGTGGTCATGGCGTAAGGTAGCGCGTGGTAGGTGTCAGGGGTTGAAGGTACGCGTGGTGCTCACGGTTAAGGTAAGATCGTGGTGGTCAGGGTAAGGAAGCTGGGTGGTCCAGGGTTAGGTAGCGGTGTGGTCAGGTTAAGGCAGTCGTGGTCGGTCAGGGTCTAAGGTAGGCGTGGTGGGTCCTGGATTCAAGGTAGCCGGGGTGGGTCAGGGTTAGTCGAATCGTTGTGGTCCCGGGTTAAGGTAAGCCCGCTGTGGGTCATGGTTAAGGTAGCGATGTGGTCAGGGTTAAGTCTCGCGTGGTGGCCAGGTTAAGGTAGCGAGGTGGGTTAGGGTTCTTAATAGCGTGGTGGTCAGTTCAAGGTAGCCTGGTGGTCAGGGTTAAAGGTTAGCGTTGTGTCTAGGTCTTAGGTAGTGTGGTGGTCAGGGTCTAAGGTTTAGCGTCTGGTGTCAGTGTTTCAAGATAGCTGTGGTGAGTTCAAGGTTCCAAGGTACGTGGTGGTCAGGCTTTAAGGTAGCTGGTGGGAATGGTTAATGTCTCGGTGTCAGGGTTAAGGTAGCGTGGGTGGTCAGGTTAAGGTAGCGAGGTGGCTAGGGTTTTAAGTAGCCGTGGTGGTCAGGTTCAAGTAAGCGGGTGGTCACGTTAAGGCGTCGTTTGTGTCAGGGTTAAGCGGTAGTGTGGTGGTCAGGGTCAAGGTAGCGTGGTTAGGTCACGGGTAGGATTGTGTGGTGGTCAGGTTCAAGGTAGCGTGGTGGTCCAGGGTTAAGGTAGCCAGGTGGTCAGGGTTAAGGTAGAGCTGGTGGCTCAGAGGTTCAAGGTCGCGTGGTGGGTCAAGGGGTTAAGGTAGCGTGGTGTCACGGTTAATTAGTAGCCGCTGGTGGGCAGGGTTAGGCGTAGCGGTGGTCAGGTGAAGGTAGCGCGGTCGGTCCGGTTAAGTTAGCGTGGCTGGTCCAGGGTTAAGGTACGTGGTGGTCAGGTTAAGGTGAAGCGCGGTGGGTGTCAGGGTTAAGGTAGCGTGGTTGGTCAGGGTTAAGGTAAGCGGTGGTGGTCAGGGTTAAGTATTGTCTTGGTGGTTACAGGTATTATGGTAGCGTTTGTGGTCAGGGTTAAGGTAGCGTGGGTCGGTCAGGGTTAAGGTAGCTGCTGGGTCCAGGGTTAAGTAGTGTCAGGTGGTCAGGTTAAGTAGTCGTGGTATCATGGTAAGCAGCGCTGGTCGTCAGGGTTAAGGGTAGTGTGGTGAGCTCAGAGGTTAAGGCGTAGCGTGGTGGTATCAGGTTAAGGTAGCGTGGTGGTCAGGTTAAGGTAGCGTGGTGGGTCAGGTTAAGGTAGCGTGGAGGTCAGCGGTTAAAAGCTAGCGTGGTGCGGTCTAGGGTCTACCAGGTAGCGGGTGGTCAGTCTTAAGGTAGATGTGGTGGACAGGGTTAAGGTAGCGTGGGTGGTCAAGGGTTAAGGTACGTGGTGGTCAGTTTTTAAGTCAAGCCGCGGTGGTCAGGGTTAAGGTAGCATGGTGGACAGGTTAAGGTGCGCGGTGGTTCACGGTCTAAGGTAGCGTGGTGGTCACAGGGTTAAGGTCGCGTGGGTGACAGAGGTTAAGGTCCGCGTGGTGGGTGATTGGGGGGCTGCGTGGCGGTTAAGGTATCGTGGTGGTCGGTTAAGGTAGCGTGGTGGTCAGGGTTGAAGGTACGTGGGGTCAGGGTTAAGCGGTAGCCGTGGTGGTCCACTGGTTTAAGGTAGCGTGTGGGTCGACGGTTAAGTAGCGTGGTGGTCAGGGGTTAAGGAATCGGGGTGGTCAAGCTTTAAGGAGCGTGGTGGTCAGGGTTAAGGTAGCGTGGTGGTCAGGTGTTAAGTAGCGTGGTGGTCAGGGTTCAAGGTAGCATGGTGTCAGGCTTAAGGTAGCGTTGTTTCAGGGTTAAGAGATGCTTGACGTGGTGGTCAGGGTCAGGTTAGCGTGGTGCGTCGTAGGTTAAGGTAGCGTGGTCGGTCCAGGTTAAGTAGTGAGTGGTGGTCTCTACGGGTTAACGAAGCGGGTGGTCAGCGTCCAGGAGTCCGTGAGGCTGGTCAGGTTAAGGTAGTCGTGGGTGTCAGGGTTAAGGTCTAGTGTCGTGGGTCAGGGTTAAGGTAGCGTGGTGGTTCCAGGGTTTAGGTAGCCGTTCTGTGTCAGGGTTTTAAAGGTAGTGTGGTGGTCAGGGTTAACGGAGCTTGGTGGTCTCAACGGGTTAAGGTAGCTGGTGGTCAGGTTAAGGTTAGCGTGTGGTCAGGGTTAAGGTAGCGCGTCTTTGTGGTGGTCAGGGTTAAGGTCGTGTGGTCCAGGTTAAGGTAGCGTGGTGGTCGGGGTAAGGTACCGTGGGGCGTCTGGGTTAAGGTAGCGTGGCGTCAGGATTAAGGTAGTTGGTTGGTCAGAGGTTAATGTAGCGTGGTGGTCAGGGTTAAGGTAGCGTGGTGGTCAGAGCGGTTACAGCTAGCGGTGGTGTGTCAGGGTTATAGCTAGCGTGGTGGTCCCAGGGTTAAGGCTAGTCGCTGGTGGTCCAGGGTTAAGTACGCTGGTGGTCAGGGTTTAAGTAAGCGTGGGTGTCCAGGGTTAAGCGCGCGACAGCGTGGGGATCATGGTTAAGTCGTGGGGTGGTGGGGGTTAAGGTAGTCGCGTGGTCAGGGTTAAGGTTATTGGTGGTGGTCAGGGTTAAGCGCTAGCGTTGTGGTCAGGGCTTAATGTACGTGGTCTCACGGTTAAGGTAGCCGTGGTGGTCAGGGTTCTAACAGAAGCGTGGTGTCAGGGTTAAGGAGCGTGGTTGGGTCAGGGTTCAGGTAGCCGTGGTGGTCAGGGTTAAGGTAGCGCGGTGGTCAGGGTAAAGGTAGCGCGGGTCAGGGTAGGTAGCGTTGCGTGGTCCAGGTTGAAGGTACTGACCGTCGTGGTCAGGGTTAATAGCGTGGCTGGTCAGGGTTTAAGGTAGCGTGGTGTCATGGTAAGGTAAGGTGGGGTGCGGTCAGGTAAGGTAGCGTGGTTTCAGGGTTAAGTAGGCGTGGGTGGTGCAGGGATAAGGCTAGCGTTGTGGTCAGGCTTAAAGGTTACGCTGGTTGGTCAGGTTCAGGTAGCCGTGGGGGCTCAGGGTTAAGGTAGCGATGGTGGACAGGGTTCAGGTAGCGCTGGTGGTCAGGGTAAGGTAGCGCGATGCTTGGTCGTTAAGGACGTGGTAGGTCAGGGATTGACAAGGAGCGTGGTAGTCAGGGTTAAGGTAGCGTGTGGTCGGGTTAAGGTAGCGTGGTGACAGGGTGAAGGTCGGTGGTGGTGATGGTTTAAGGTAGCGTGTGGTCAGGGTTAAGGGTAAGCGTGTGGTGGTCAGGTTAAGGTAGCGTGGTGGTCAGGGTACAGTAGCGTGTGGTCACGGTTAATCAGCGTGGTGCGGTCAGGTTAAGAAGCGTGGTGGTCAGGTTTAAGGTAGCGTGGTGGACAGGTTAAGGTACGTGGTGCGTCCAGGGTAAGTAGCGTCGGTGGCAGGGATTAAAGGTAGCGTGGTGGGTCAGGGTTAAGGGCGTGGTGGTCAGGGTTAAGTTAGCGTGGTATTCGTCAAGGATAAGGAAGCGTGGTCGGTCCAGAGGCTTAAGGTAGCGGTGTGGTCTGGGTGCGGTAGAGCGTGGTGGTCAGGGTTATAGTAAGCGTGGTGGTCAGGGTAAGGTAGCGTGCTGGTCAGGGTTAAGTAGCGTGCGGGTCAGGGTAAAGGTAGTGTGGTGGTCAGGGTTTTCAGAGTACGTGGTGGTCAGGGTCAAAGGTACGTGGGGGTCAGGGTTAGGTAGCGCTGTGGTCAGGGTTAACGTAGCGAGGTGTTCAGGCGTTAAGGGTAGCGTGTTGGTCAGACCTTAAGGTAGCGTGGACTGGGCTCCAGGGTTAAGGTAGCGTGGTGGTCAGGGTTAAAGGCTAGCGTGGTGGTCAGGCGCTTAAGGTAGTGTCATCTGTCAGGGTAAGGTAGCGTGGTGGTGCACGGTTAAGCGTTAGCGTGGTGGTCAGGGTCTTACAGGTAGCGTGGTGTTCAGCGGTTACCAGGTAAGCCGTGGACAAGATTTCAGGTAGCGTGGTGGTCCAGGGTAAGTAGCGTGTGGTCAGGGTTAAAGGTACGTGGGTGGTCAGGGTTTAACGTAGACCGTGGTCGTCAGCGTTAAGGCGTGCTCGTGGTGAGGGTGAAGGTAGCTAGTGGTGGTCCAGGGTTCAGGTAAGCGCTTGTGAATGAGTCAGGGTTAAGGTAGCGTGGTGTCAGGGTTAAGGTAGCGTGTGGTCACTGATTAAGGTCAGCGTGGTCGGTCAGGGCCTTAAGGAACGTCGAGATGCGTGGTCAGGCGTTAAGGTACGTGGTGGTCCAGCTAACGGTATCGCGTGGGTGGATCCCAGGTTAACGTACGCGTGGTGTCAGGGTTAAGGTAGCGTGGTGGTCAGGGTAAGGTAGCGTGTTGGTCAGGTTTAAGCGTAGCGTGGTGGTCAGGCGTATGGCGCGTGGTGGTTCAGGTTAAGGTACGTGTGGTAGGTTCTAAGGTAGCGTGTGTCACGGCTTTAAGGTAGTAGCGTGACGTAGGTTAAGGTAGTCGGTCTGTGGTCAGGGCGTTAAGTAGCGGTGGTGTCAGTGTTAGGTAGCGTCGTGGTCAGGGTTTAAGGTTCGTGTTGTGGTCAGCGTTAAGGTAAGCGGGGTGGTCAGTTAAGGTAGCGGTGGGGGTCCGGTTACGCTAGCGTTGCGTGGTCAGGTTAAGGTAGCGGGGATGGTCAGGTTTAAGTAGCGTGTTGGTCTGGTTAAGTAGCGTGGTGGTCAGGGTTTAAGGTACGTCGGTGGATCCAGCAAGGTCGTCGTGGTGGCAGGGCGTTAAGTAGTGTGGGGTCACGGTCTTCAAGGTAGCGTGCGTGGTCTCCAGGGTTAAGGTAGCCGTGGTGGTCAGGGTTATAGGGAGCGTTGGGTGGTCAGGGTTAAGCTAACGTGTGGTCAGACATAAGGGTACTGGTGGTCAGGGTTAAGTATGTTGTGGTCAGGGTCACGAGGTACTGGTGGTCAGGGTTACGGTAGCTGGTGGGCAGGTTAAAGGTAGCGTGGTGCCAGGGTTAAGGTCGGTGCTGGATCAGCGCCGGTTAAGGTATAGACGTGGTGGTCGTCAGGTACGGCACGCGTGCGGTGCGGCAGGGTTATAGGTAGCCGTGGTGTTCAGGCGTTAAGGTAGCTGGTGAGTCAAGGGTTAAGGTAGCGTGGTGGTCAGGGGTCTCAAGTAGGTCGTGTGGTGGTCGGTGTTAAGGTAGCGTGGTGTCCAGGTTAAGGGTAGCGTGTGCTCAGGGGTAAGTTAGCGTGGTGGTCAGGGTTAAGGTAGCGTGGTGGGTCAGGTTAAGGTAGTCGTGGTGGTCACGGTTAGGTAGCGTGGTGGTCAGGGTTAAGGTAGCGTGGTGCCCAGGGTTTCTACGTAGCGAGTAGCGTGATCAGGGTAAGGTAGCGGCGTGGTGGTCAGGGTTAAGTACGCGAGGTTTGCGTCAGGTTCTACAGTACCGTGGTGGTCAGGGTTAAGGTAATGCGTGTGGTCAGGGTTAAGGTACGTGGGTGTTAGGTTACGTAGCGATTGCGGCTGGCAGGTTAAGGTAGCGTGGTGGTCAGGCGTTAAGTTAGCGTGGGTGTCAGGTTAAGGTAAGCGTCCCAGGGTTAAGGTAGCGTGGTGGTCAGGGTTAAGGTAGTGTGGTGGAGTCCAGGGTAAAGTAGCGTGGTGGTCAGGGCACAAGGTAGTCGTGGTGGCAGTCGTTAAGTTAGCGTGGTGGTGGTCAGGTTAAGGTAGCTGTCGGTGTCACGTGGTAGACTTCTATCGAAGGGTAGCGTGGGTGGGAGCGAGGGTTAAGGTAGCGTGGTGGTCACGTAAAAGCGTTCGTTGGTCACGTTACAGGTCACACGCGTGGTGGTCCGGTAAGGTAGTGTGGTTGGTCAGTTTACGTAGCGTGGTGGTCAGGTTAAGGTAGTGTTGGTGGTCACTAATCTCAACAGGTGGGCTAGCGGTGGGTCAGGGCGTTATCTAGCTAGCTGGTGGTCAGGTTAAGGAGTATGCTCGGTGGTCAGGGTGACGGTACGTGGGTGGTATCAGGGGTAAGGTAGCCGTGCGTGCTCAGGTGTTCTTAAGGCTAACGTGGTGAGGTCAGGGTTAAGGTTAGCGTGGTGGTCAGCGTTAAAGGTCTGTGGTGCTCAGGGTTATGTAAGCCGTGGGTGGTCACGGGTTAAGGTAGCGCTGGTGGTCAGGGTTCCAGGTAGCGTGGTGTGTCAGGGTCAAAGGTAGCCGTGGTGGTCAGGGTTAAGTAGCGTGGTGGTCAGGGTTAAGGTATCCGTGAGTGGTCAGGGTTAAGGTAGAGTGTGACAGGTTAAGGATCGTGTGGTGGTCAGGGTTAAGGTAGCGTGGAGTCAGGGGTATGGCTAGCGTGGTGGTTCAGGTTAAGGGTAGCGTGGTGGTCACGGTACGGCTAGCGTGTGCGATCACGTTAAGTAGCGTGGTGTCAGGTTCTCGGTCCGTGGCTAGGTCCCAGGGGTTTTAGGTAGCGATGGATTCCAGGGCATAAGTGTACGTGGTGGTCGAGGTTAGGTACCGAGGTGGTCAGGGTTTAAGGTAGCGTGGTGGTCCAGGGTTAAGGTTGCGTGGTGGTCAGGTTTTAGGTAGCGTGGGTGGTTAGGGTTAAGTTAAGGCGTGTGGTCAGGGTTCGAGCGTGGTTGGTCGATGTTAAGGTAGCAGTGGTGGTCACGCGGCTAACGTAGCGTGGTGGTCAGGGTTAAGGTAGTGTGGTGGTCAGGGTAAAGGTAGCGTGGCTGGTCAGGGGTTAAGGTAGCGTGTGGTCAGGCTTAAGGTAGTGTGGTGGTCAGGTTAAGCGTAAGCGTGGTGGCAGGTTAAGGTAGCGTGGTGGTCTAGGGCTACAGGTAGCGTGGTGGTCAAGGGTCAGGTACCGTGGTGCGTCAGGGTTGAAGTAGTGTGGTGTCAGGGTTTATGTAGCGTGGTGGTCAGGTTATCAGGTAGCTGATGGTGGTCAGGGTTAAGTAGCAGTGTGGCCAGGGGTTAACGTAGCGTGGAGGTCAGGGTTAAGGTAGCGTGGTTGGTCAGGGTTTAAGATAGTGTGGTACTCAGGGGTTAAGGTAGCGTGTGTGGTCGGGGTTTAAAAGGTAGCTGGTTTCGTCAGCGATAAAAGTATCGTCTTCCAGCACAGAGTTTGATACGGAAGTGGAATAGTCTGACACAGGCGATGTAGTGGAGGCAGGCAACCTTACATAGTTTTAAGACGGAAGTATGCTAAAAGCCTACAGGAGCAGGGGGAGGGCAAGACCCAGCTAGCGGGTTAGTGAAGAGGCCGGAGCCAGGAGCTGAGTTCCGACACCCTGACACAAACCACAACTCAGGTGAATACAATTATGTGAATACCCACACCTTCTCTAGATACTGAATAGTAACATAGAGGGTACAATGCATCATGTTACAGTGCGAGTAGAAGGTTAATTACATGTATGGAAGTACGGTATGCCTACTGGAGTGGAAACCCCAACCTAGGAATATGCCTCTAGGATGAGTTAAGACTATTTCAGTGGATGAGAACAGTGTCTACAGCGACTACCAGGCACTATCATTGCTTTGTGCTTTTCTATATCCTTTGCGGTGTGTCGGCCTCTTCACTAGTGAGGAGTAGTCTTAGCCTTCCTATGTTAATCGGAGTTTTTGGTCCTCCCGGTTTCCCCCCAGTATACTTTGGCCCGCGGCCTTTAACAAGATATAGTGTGCACATTCCAATAAATATTGGTTCACTAGGTCTGGAGCTCCTGAGAGAAAAACTTTTGGCAATTTGTGTTTTTATGTCATCTATTGTCCGCCAAAAAAAAAATTGTTTTCAAATGTTTTTTATCTAGAGTATTTACTTTAAGGATATGGAAGATATTCGACTAGAGAAAACGAATGCCTACGCTCACTGTATGTAGATATTCTTCTCACGCGTCAGGGTAATGAAACATAAGGACATTACGGATGAAGGTGGTCAATAGAATACTCAAGTGCCAACTCAGCGATAAAACCAGTGCCCCAAAAACAGTGCTCCCCGCTCCCCCTCAGCTCACTAGTACAAGTACTGCCAGCTTGCGCAAACCATCACTTCCTAGGCCACGAGATCGCAAAGAAGAGCTTAAAATTACATACACCTAAAATTACTTAGATCCGAACTTCTCTTCTTCGCTCATCAATATCTTTTACATAACAGTGCTTAGATAAAAAAGAACTGTCTAAATGCAAAAGTGTCTGCCTTGTAATGCTCTTGATAACAGAAAACTGTACACTTAGCGTACAGAACGAGAATTATTTTTTTCATAAAAAAATGATCACTAAGTATGTAAAATGTTCCGCGGTGCTCCCGCAACAGTGTAGAACCGAGGTTTGTACAGCAAGCTTTTATCAATTGTCGATCAGTTAGATAGAAATCAACTAAGAATAAGATCAGCATACAGGGCTGCTTACAATGATAATGGTGCACAGATGTAAGCGCGAAACTCTGTCCATAGGTCTTCTCTTCTCGAAAGAATGGATATTTCTTCGTGCATGGAATGACAGTTCTACACAGTGAAACGTTCGGCCAAATAAAGGTTGTTGTGCAATGCTTCTTCTGCGTGATCATGGTACTCCTGAGATACGATAAGGAGAGGCACCTCAACTACACTACTTTGTATGCTCACTACTCTCTAAAATCCATTCTCTCAACTCATTCACTATAAGAACATCAAGCAGAAATAACCGCCCTGCAGGCTCCATCACAACTTTGTTTCATGTGTGATGCTGTGGTGTGATATTGTGTGTGTATGAGCTTGTGTCACTCACTACCTCATTCGTACTCACCCTAATTGTGGTGCAGGGGTCGAGACTCAGCTCCTGGCCCGCCTCATCACGATCCTACTAGGCTCCTCTCTCCTCTCTGCTTCCTGAGCTGTATCATACCTCTTCTTAAAACAAATGCTATGGTTTGCCCTGCCCTCCCCACTACATCACTTGCTACCTATTTCCCCACTTCTGACGACTCTATGCGACTGAAGACTAAACTTCCTAACGTCCCTGTGACTCGTCTGAGAGTCTTCAGCTTCAACCAGTTGTACCCCTTGTTTCTGTGTCCCCTCTCTGGAAAAACACTATCTCTGTCCACCTGTGTTCTATTCCTCCGCAGTATCATTGTATGGGCCCGTTATCATGGTCTCCCCTGACTTCCCTTCTGTCCTCACAGTGTCGTCAGTCCGATTTCCCTCAACTTTCCCTCGTACGGTCACCCATTCCCCGAGCTCTGACTAAGCCTAGTATTGCAACGCTTTGTACTTCTATCTACCACTTTCTTGAACGTGCTTGAGACCAGGTGTGGGTCCTAGACTGTGCTCATACTCAAATCTGGCCCAAACATAACACAGTGTGACAGTGGTCTTGTAACCATTCCTTATTAGGTACACTGCAAGCGCTAATCACTGTGTGGTGTGTACTCACTTAGTCCTGTCACTCATTTCTAGTAGAGGTTGCAGGGTCGAATCCAAACACCTAGGCCCCGCCTCTTCTACATGCGTCGCTACTAGGTCACCTCCCCTGAACATGAGCTCTAATCGTACACTCTTCTCTTGCTTAAATCTGTGTATTGAACTCCTTCCTCCACTAACATCGCTTCCAAACTATCTTCGACTTCCTGACAGCTCTGTTGGCTGAAGCAAATACTTCCTAGCAGCCCGATGATCTCATCTGTTCCTTGTGTGTGTGTGTGTGTCTATATATATATATATATAAATATATATACTATATATATATATTATAATATATATATATTATCTATATAAATAATATATAATATATTATACTATTTACTATATATCATACTCTTCTCCCTAGTTGTTACTCCTTTCTCTTCTTTGAGGTTGAAGGGTCGAGTCCCAAGCTTCCTGGCCCCCCGCCATCCCACTGTTCACACTACTAGGTCAGACACTCTCCCTGAAACCTGAGCTTTATATCAGTACCTCGCATAAAGCCTAGCGTATGTCGATTCTGCATCCCACTACACTTCGCTTCCCAAACTATTCCACGACCCTGACTACTCCGTGGCTGAAGAAATACTTCCTACCATCCCTGTGATTCATCTGGTCTTCAGCTTTCAACTGTGTCCCCCTTGTTGCAGTGTCCAGTCTCTGGAACATCCTGTCTTTGTCCAACCTTGTTTCACACACCTCTCATTATTTTCTGTAAGACCGTAATCTATGTCCCCCCATCTCATCCTGTCCTCCAGTGTCGCTCAGGTTAATTTCCTTAACCTCCCTCCGGTAGGACATACCCTTCTTACTCTGGGACTAGTCTTGCGCCAAAACTTTTTGCACTTTCTCTAGTTTCTTTACGTGCTTGTCTACGGCTCTGGGGTTCCAAACTGGTGCACGCATAAACTCACAAATATGGGCCTACGTACAGGTGTACAGGGGTCCAAGAATTGATTCCTATTAAGATGTCCGGAATGCTGTTTTCTGCGAGGTTTGCCGGCGCACCATATGCTTGCAGCAGTATATCACTTTCGTGTGTGTGTGTTTGTGTGTGTGTGTGTGTGTGTCGTGAGAGAGAGTGAAGCGAGAGAGAGACGAGGAGAGAGAGAGAGAGAGAGAGAAGAGAGAGAGAGAGAGAGAGAGAGAGAAATACTGACTGCACTGACGGGTTTGTCTGTGTACTTGTATAAACCTAGCGAGCCGCAAACTTTTTCAATGACCAAGTATAACCCCTACCCTCTACCCCCACCACACACACAAAACACAGTACTCACTTTAGCACTAACACACACACACACACAAACAGCATACACACACATCCACATCACCACAAACAGCACATACATACACAACACACACGCGCACACACGCGCACAACACACACACACACTACACACGCACACACACACAACTAACAACACACACACACCACACACCCACACACACAACACACCAACACAAATAAGACAGGCACACACTAGTCCACACACACACAGACACAACACACACAAACACACACAAACAACACACACACACACAAAACCCATAAAACACACACTAACACACACACACAACAACACAACATACACATCGACATCGATACCTCAAAGGCAATGGGACCGACTACATCATCCCCGGTGGGTCATAAACACAAAGAACTAAGAAAGGAATGAACACGCAGTAGACCCCTGCTGGCCACCATACAGGCAGGGTCCTTTAACATTCAATCCCACTAACACACACAATTTGCCCAATTTTACATGCCCCCAAGAAATAAGCTCTGATCGTGAAGTCCCACTCAATCCGCTTTCTCCACCATCCCACTCGTGTACTTATCCACCTAGATTTGCTAAACTACCAAATTCCCCAGCCCTCAATAACCCAACTATCGAGTATAGACACTGTTCCACTCATCAACTACCACGTATCCATCCAAACTGTCCACTACTTTCCTATGTACCTTTCTATAATCTAAACTTATCTAATTTACAAATCCACAATCTGACTGCGGGTTCTCTCTTGGACTCAGACATCCTCAAGACCTTATTAATCATCCCCTTTATTAATCAACTCATCTTCTCACACTTATACACTCGATCAGACACTCCCCTACATTCTTCGTTCTACCGAAGTGAATGTAACTTCAAAGATCCTTCAATCGTTCTTCATAGAGGAAGATTTTCTAAATGCTATGTATTTAATTTAGAGTCTCCTACGCTGAATATTTCTAACGCATTATGTCCATTTATGTAATACGGAGACCAAACTAGAGCTGCATAATCATACGTGAGGCCTTACTAATAAGTTATAAGCGCAGACACTGACCTCATGGACTCCTGTTGTTACACTTCTTGATATCAAATCCCATTAACTATTTGCCCTTATTCCGTACGCTTAGGCATTGCTGTCTTGGTTTAGAGACGTTGCTAGTCTCACCATAACCCCCAATTCTTTCGCAATCTGTATGGCTAAGTACTATACCATCATTTTTAACCTTATAAGTATACGTAAAAGGATTATGGGCACACGCCCAAGCTCAGAACGCTTGCATTTATCCTACATCACCTGCATCTGCCACTTTTCTGACCAAGAATTTTCTGTCTTGATTTCAAATTCCTCCTGAAGTTTCCATAACAGTCTACGTTTGACTACTCAAATTATCCTATCTCATATCGTTGTGTCATCGGCGATTTTGCTCCCATATCACTCGTAATTGCTTCCCTCATAAGATCATTGATATCATTATAAACAACAACGGGCCCAAGACTGATACCTGAGAACGCCACTTGTACAGATCCTACACTTCTGAACTTAAACCCCATTTATGGACACGTCGTCCTTCAGTGACCATGACTCGATCCATCGAGAGCACTCTTTCCCCCAAGCCATGAGGCAGCCACTTTCTATAACAGTCTATGGTGGCGGCCACTATCAAAATGCCTTAACTTAAAATCTAAGTAAATAATATCAAATTCTTTATTGTGGTCCAACAGCCCAGTCAAAAGCTATTACTGAAGAACGTTAATAAATTAGTTAGAAACAAGACCGGCCCAACTTATTGACGAATCCATGCTGAGTATCATTAATAAAGCTATGCTTTCGAGATCTTTTTATAACTCAGCTATAATTGACTTAGTAATTTTGCCTAAAATTGGGGTCGGCTTATTGGGGGGTAATTTGACGGTAACGACTTGCCCCCTGTTTTAAAAATAGGAGTTACGTTGCCATCTCCACAATCAACATAAAAACCTTTTTTGAAGGATAAATTTAAAAATTTTAGTTAATGGTTCACAGAGCCCTTTTTTGCATTTTAAAAAAACCCTTAAAAAAAAAATAAAGGCCCCCGCGACTTATTTTGCTTCGCTGTCTATCTGTTTCACAACCACTCACAGTGACGTGTGTTCTAATTTTCTTCTTCAGCCCACTGAAAAAATTTAAATTACTGGAATATTTTGTGTTTTCCTGTGAAAAATGAGAGAAAATAATTTTTTAAAATAAAGCCATTTCTTTCTCTTTTCAGAAAGGGGCCCATAGTTTTTTTAAGGGGGACCTATCTTACTCTAACTTTTTTTCTATAGACCGGGAAAAAAATTTTTTTGGGTTATTTTTAGAACCCTAGCAACTTCTTTCATACCCCTTTTTTACTTTTCTTATCCCCTTTTTAATGCCCCTTTAAAAATGTCAATATACTGATATAAGTGCCCTCACCTCTTTTGATACGCCAAAAATTCCCTTTCTATGCCTAGTAATATTTAACCCTTTTATTCAACCATTTTGGGTCATTTCTATTGATCAAATTTTTTTATATGGATAAACGCTCTTTGAGCAGCATGTATAGTGTTCAGAAACTGTCAATTGTAGCTCTCTTCTTACCCCAGTCAAAGAATAAGTGTTCTCAACCCATCGAATCTGCTAAGCGAAAATCGGGGACTGTTACTGATTACCCTACTATCGTAATCCATTCATGCTAAATGTAATTTTTTTGGGGCGCTACACCCATTTTCCTCTGAAATTTTCTAAATTATTAACTGGGGTTTCAGTTTGCCATAACTAAGTCAAGCAGGTTATTTCCCCTTGTGGTTCTGTCACAAACTGTTCAAAAACAACCCTGAAATACTTCAAAGAAGTCGTATGATTCTAAATTCCCAGTCAAGAAATTCCAAAAAACAGACTAAAGAAAAAGTCCCCAGAATATACATTATCGTGCCTTGGGGCCTTTAACAATTTCCCCCCATAGTAGTTTCCCTTGTCCCTATCAAAGTTTGGGGGAGGGTATATCCTCCTAAAATCAGTTTTTCATCCCCTCTAAAAAATTCTATCCAATCTGTATGTGTTACTTCAGATTTAAAAACCCCGTTTTTATGAAACCATTCAACGATCTCGGACAAAAATCCCCCCCACCCCCCCTCCCAATACTTCTATCTTCTTGGGAACAAAAAAACCCGAATGACATTCCGCGGGGCATGCCCGACTTTTTAAATTTAAACACGTCCCCATTAAGGAAAATACTTTAATTTCCCTACCTTCACTAATCTCAACTCGTCCATCTTTTTTCCTACATTTTCGACAATTAGATAATAAACATTAAAAGACTCTCCTTTCTTTTCCCCTTTCCTCTCATTTCTATTTTTCACTAAACCTTTCTGCCCTTTTTCCCCAAGGCCCTGGTTTTTTTCAATACTATCCGTTCTTATTATACTATTTCCCCCAGAACTCGAATTTTACTACCGGGGACTTCACTTTTTTCCCCCCAAAACCCAACCACTAACATTCCTATTTTAAAGTCAACTGTCCCCCACTGCTTTGCCATGCTCCCACCCACACCTGTAAGTGAACCCCCCCCCTAGCAACAGTTTTTTTCCCCATAGAAGAGGTCCCATTGAAATAAATGTTACCGCATTTTCCTTACAGTTTTGTCCACCCGCAATTAAAAACCAAATTTGCCCGGAAACCCATTCATTCCAACTCCCCCCCTTTGGGAAAAATACCACATATGAGGATTCCCACCCTTCTTCTAATTATTTCTTTTAATGACCTAACCCCTGCAAAATCGGGTCCTCACTCCTACGCGCCAACTCGTTGCCTCCACACGGACGATATGGGATTGTCCCATTACCTTCATGTGCCCCCAACGGCAAACAATATCCTCCACCCCCAGCCCCGGGAAAGCAAACTCTCGTCCTACTCCTGCCCTTTAAAGCAGAACGCCCTATCCTATACAACTTGGTACCCCCAACAACAACAATATTCGTCCTTCCTTAATGTCTTTCGTCTGACGTTCCATAGCGCCACTTCGTCGGTAGCACTGAGAAGTTTTGGATTTTCCCACAAATTTTTTCCCGGCAGTCCTTTCTTTTTCTCTTTTTCCCCTTACCTTCCTTTTTGCGTCAACTTTTTTCCTTGCTGTCCGCCACTAACCATTTCCCTTCTTGACCTGAGGACTCAAAAACGGAGGACAAACCCGAATTTTTTGTTTTCTAGGTCAGTGCCAAATTTCCATATTCGCCAACCTAAATTTTCCCTTTTAAAGCTGTTGGAAAAATTTGCTCGATGGGGGGCACTTGCTTCAATTCTAGAGAGCGCGCAAACGGTCTTCACAGAGCAATACACGTCAACAGTGATCCAAGGAAGTAACTAAGAAGCTTGAAAACCAAGCATAACGTATCCAAGGAAGGACCTAACGGGCTTTAAAGACACAGCATGAAAAAGGGTTCAAGGGAAAGGGGTAACAAGCAGAAGGGCCCCGCATGAAAAGTGATCCAAAAAAAGACCCAAAAACTTGAAAAACACATCATAAATGATCCAAGGAAAGGACCGACAAGCTTAAGGGCCCACAGAAAAGTGATCCAAAGAAGACCAACAAGCTTTTTGGGGGCCCCGCTGAAAAGGATCCAAGAAGGGCATAAAAAGCTTGGGGATCCCATCATGAAAAGTGATCGAAGAAAGACCTAACAAGCTTTAAAGATACCCGCATGAAAAATGATTCAAGGGAAGGACCTATAAACTTTAAGGATCCCCTCATGAAAGGATAGGGAAAAATACGTAACAAGCATAGAGGACCCAGAGCGAGAAGGAAGGACCCCAACAAACTTGAAAAGGGCCCAGCATGAAAAGTGTCCCAAAGGGAAAGGGCCTAAAAGCTTGAAGGGCCCCTAGAAAAAGTGAACCAAGGAAAAACCTAACAAGCTTAAAGGACTCAGCAAGAAAAGGATCCAAAGAAGTACCAAAGGCTTTAAAGCCCAGCATGAAAATGACCCAAGAAAGGGCCTAAACAATTTAAAGGCCAGCATTAAAAAATGATTCCCCGGAAGGGCCTAACAATCTTGAAGGACCCCGCAAAAAAGTAACCAAGGAAGGATTAACAAAACATGAAGGACCAAACGTGAAAAGTGACCCAAGGGCTCACCCACAAATTTTACGGGCCCCGCATGAAAAATGATCCAAAGGGAAAGGGCCTAAAAGCTTGAAGGACCCACGTAAAAGTGAGCATGGGAAGGGAAATAAACTTTGAAGGGCCCCCTCATGAAAAGGATCTAAGGAAGGACCTAAAAATTGAAGGACCCAGCAGAAAAAATGATCCAAGGAATGACCTAACAAGCTTGAAGGACCCCAGCATGAAAAGTGATCCAAGGGAAAACCTAAAAAGCTTTAAAGGGGCACAACTGAAAAGTGACCCAAGCAAGGACTACAAACTTTAAGGACCCAGCATTTAAAAATGATCCCAAGGGAAGGGCCAACAAGCTCGAAGGATCCGCGTGAAAAGTGATCCCAAAGAAAAAAACCCAACAAGCTTGAAAGACCCAGCATGAAAAGTTTCATTTAAGGGCCTTACAATCTTGAAAGGGTCCCAGCATGAAAATGATAGAATGAAGGGCGAACAAGCATGAAGGGGCCCAAACGAGAAATGACCAAGGAAGGACCTAACAAGCTTGAAACCCAGAAAGAAATGTGATCCAAGTAGAACCCAAGAAGCTTAAAGGACCCAGCATTTAAAAAATGGCCAAAGAATACCTAACAAGCTTTAAAAGACATAGCAGAAAAGTTATCCCGGAAGGACCTAAACAAGCTTAAAGCCCCCCGCATGAAAAGGACCATGAAGGGCCTAAAAAGCTTTAAAGGCCCCACATGAAAATGATCCAAAAAGGACTAACAAGCTTGAAAAACCAAGTGAAAAGTGATCCAAGGATTGACCTAACAAATTTATGAAACCCAGCATGAAAAGTGACCAAGGAAGGCCTAAAAAGCTTGAAGGACCCCGCAGATAGTGATGCAAGTAAGGACCTAAAAGCTTTTAAAAACCCATATGAAAAGTGATGCAATTAAGGACCTAAAAGCTTGAAAGGGCCCCCGCAGAAAAAATGATCCAAGGGAAAGGGCATAACAAGCTTGAAAGACCCCCGTGAAAAAATGATCCAATTTTACCCAAAAAATTTGACGGGCCGCAATTTTAAAGGATCCAAGGAAGGACCTAAAATGTAAACGATCCAAAGAAGGACCCAAAAAACTTTAAGGGCCCAGCACTGAAAAATGATCCAAAGGGAAAGCCTAACAAGCTTGAAGGACCCGCATTATAAGCGATCCAAAGGGGGACATAAAAGAGCTTGAAAAGGACCCAACATGAAAAATGATCCCAAATAAAACCTAACAAGCTTGAAATTTACCCAGCTTAAAAATGATCCAAGGAAGGATTTTAAAAAGCTTTAATGACCCCACTTAAAAGTGATCCAATGAAGACCTAAAAGAGCTTGAAGAACCACCATGAAAGCCCAAATAGCTAAAAAAATCCGAATACTGATTATCATAGGATTTTTAAGTATCAAAATAGTTAATAAATTTAAGTGGAAAATTGAATTATTACAAATTGGGGAATTTAAAAAACCCCTCGATAATTCATTCTCATAATTTACCACTCTGTAACTAAGACCCGGTTTTTTAGTCTTGAATTTGTTTAAAAGGAAATTTTTTATTTCCAACATTTACAGTAAAAGAACGAAAAAAAGTTGAATACTGAAAAAAGAACAAACCGGTTTTTCTTCAGGTTCACTCAAAATTTTTATTTAAGCATACGAAAGGGGGATCTGAAGTTCACCCCCGTCCAATGTTAAAAAATATAGCGTTTAAATAATTTTTCAAGGATATAGGGGCTGGGTTTTCAGCCAGCAGCTCCGTGCTTTTGTCACCACTCCTAGTTTTTTTAAAAAAAAAACATATTTCTTAAGTAGTCCTTTTTATATAATAGATATCAAACAGTAACAAAAAATGTTCTTTTAACTTTCCATAAAAAAAAGTTGCAATTTCCGACTCAAAAAAACATAGACGAGTAAATCATTTTTTACTTTACTTTATATATTTCTAACAGTTCTAGTTATTATGGACTGTTCATACCCCCCCAACACATCATCCAACTAGATCACTCACCCAGGCTACATCATCACCCAGGCTACACATACCCAGGGACTCACCACCCAGGTACATCCTCACCCGGGTCATCACTCACCCCCGGCACTCCTACCCAGGCACGTCCCACCCGGGACACATCACCCCGGGTCATCCCACCCCGCTAATCACTCACCAAGCTAGATCACTCACCCAGGCTACTCACCCCCCCCCGGCTACGTCATCACCCGGCACATCACCACCCAGGGTACATCACTCACCCAGGGGTACGTATCACCCGGGTACATCCTCACCAGGCTACATCACTCACCGGCAACATCACCCAGGGACGTCCCTTCACCCTGGCACATCACTCACTCTGGCTACATCACTCCCCAGGCTACTAACTCCCCAGGAATCACCACCCAGGTCATACTCACCCAGGTACATCACCACCCAGGCAACATTACTTCCATGGCTACGTCACCACCCCGGCTACTCACCACTCGGCTACATCACCACCCAGGGTACTCATCACCCGGATGCATCACCACCAGGTACGTCATCACCCAAGGGTTTCTCATTCACCCAGGCTACTCACCACCCAGGCTACCTCCCACCCAGGCTTCCTCACTAAAAACCCCGGGTACATCCTCACCCGGCTACGTCACCACCCAGGTTCAACATCAAAAGGCTACTCCCACCCCGGGGAACATCGCTCACCCAGGCTACTCCTCACCCAGGGTACATCACTCACCCGGCTACATCACTCCCCAAGGCTACCACTCACCCCGGGTACGTCACTCATCCACGCACATCACCCCTAGGTACATCACACACCCCGGTACGTCACCACCCAGGTTTTCTTTACCACCAGGCTACACACTCACGCAGGGTACTCACTCATCAGGCTCTCATTCACCCATACATCACTCACCCAGCTCATCACTTACCGCTACGTCACTCCTCAGGCTACATCACTCCCCCTACACCACCCCCCCGAGGGTAATTTTCACCCCGGGTAATCACTTACCCAGGCTACATCACTCGCCCAGGCTACATCACTACCCTTTTTTTTTTACTCACCCAACTACATCACTCACCCAGTCTACATCATCCCCAGCTACGTCTCCAGGCTACATCACTCACCCAGGCTACATCACTAACTCAGGCTCACACTCACCCAGGGTACATCACTCCCCAGGGTTTCATTACTCCCCTGGCTACGTCACTCACTCGGCTACATCACTCACCCCATGCCCGTCATTCCCCCAGGCACTCCTCACCCGTTACATCAGCCGCCCCGGCACATCACTTCCCCTAGGCTACAAAATTCACCCCTGGTACGCCCCTCGGCTACATTACTCAACCCAGGCCTACTCACCCAAAGGGTCCTCACTCAAACCCCGGCACATCACCACCCCGCTACATCACTCCCCCGGCTACATCACCACCCAGGGTACATCACTCACCCCGGGTACTCGCCACCCCGGGTACCCACTCTCCAGGCACATCATTCACCCAGGCTACCTCACCACCCCGGCTACATCACCACCCAGGCTACATCACTCACCCAGTCTACATCACTCACCCAGGCTACATCACTCACCCAGTCTACATCACTCACCCAGGCTACATCACTCACTCAGGCTACATCACTCACCCAGGCTACATCACTCACCCAGGCTACATCACTCACCCAGGCTACATCACTCACCCAGGCTACATCACTCACCCAGGCTACATCACTCACCCAGGCTACATCACTCACCCAGGCTACATCACTCACCCAGGCTACATCACTCACCCAGGCTACATCACTCACCCAGGCTACATCACTCACCCAGGCTACACACCAGAGTGTGGCTCTGATGACAGAGTCAGTGAGGCTGCAGCTCCTGGTTGTGCTTTAGCAACAGACCAGGTGAGGTCCACCTTGTTAGGCAGACACTTCTCTACCTCCAACTCTCTGGTGTCTGCTACCACCTCTCCGTCCTCTCGTGTGTACCACACCAACACCTGAAACACATTACTCTCACATGATTGCACTCAGTACACATGTGTTAAACATACTTCTCTGTCTATATTTGACATTTATGAAAGTACTTTGGAAGTACAATAGATTTAAGAGCTTTCTCAAAATTAATTTGCCTATACTAGTGACGAACAAATATTTTGGATTTATGCCTTGGAAATATTCTGCTATGTAACCACTTTAAACAAAATGTAAATAAAAAAGGTAATTTATGCACTGAAACATAATCCAACAGGCAGTTATTAATGACTATCCCATTACCGCAGCCATTGACTATCCCGTTACCGCAGCCAATAATTATCCCACTGTCACAATCAATGATTACCTCATTACCGCAGTCAATTACTACCCACCCATTACTGCGGGTAATGAATTCTTCATTACCGCAATCAATGACTACCCCATTACCAATGACAACCTTATGATCGTTGTTAGTGACTACCCCATTACCGAAGTCAATGGTTGCAACGTTACTGGAGCTAATGATTACCCCCATTACCACAGCAAATTGCTACCTCATTACACAAATAACACGTACATAGTATCCTATGTGCAGGTTTCCCTCCGACTTAGAACATTCACTCTTCTCACTGATTTCTTTTTTGACTGATTGGTTCGTCAGGCGCAGGTCTTAATCAATACCACAATGGCTAGCCCTCCACCACAGTCAATGACTAGCCCAACACCACAGTCAATGACTAGCCCTCCACCACGGTCAACAACTAGCCCAACACCACAGTCAATGACTAGCTCCACATCACAGTCAATGACTAGCCCAACACCACAGTCAATGACTAGCCCTCCACCACAGTCAATGACTAGCCCTCCACCACAGTCAACAACTAGCCTAACACCACAGTCAATGACTAGCCCAACACCACAGTCAATGAATAGCCCAACACCACAGTCAATGACTAGCCCAACACCACGGTCAATGACTAGCCCAACACCACAGTCAATGACTAGCCCAACACAACAGTCAATGACTAGCCCAACACCACAGTCAATGACTAACCAAACACTACAGTCAGTAACTAGCCCAACACTACAGTCAATGACTAGCCCAACACTACAGTCAATGACTAGCCCAACACTACAGTCAATGACTAGCCCAACACAACAGTCAATGACTAACCAAACACTACAGTCAGTAACTAGCCCAACACAACAGTCAATGACTAGCCCAACACAACAGTCACAGACTAGCCCTACACCACACTGAATACCACAGTCAACGAGTAACCCAATACAACAGTCTATAACTAGCCGAACACCAGTCATTGACTAACCCAATAACACAGTCACAGACTAGCCCTACGCCACACTGAATGACTAGCCCAACACAGTCAGTGACTATCCCTAGGGGGGGCCATTTCCCAAAACTAAAAGAGGAGGATACAGCGCTATGTATATTATATATATTTATATATATATATATATATATGTATATATTTATATATAATATATTATATATATATAATAATATATATATATATATATATATATATATATAAATATATATATATATATATATATAAATATATATATATATATATATATATATATATATATGTATATATATATATATTACAGGTAGTAGGTTGGTAGACAGCAACCACCCAGGGAGGTACTACCGTCCTGCCAAGTGAGTGTAAAACGAAGCCTGTGATTGTTTTACATGATGGGAGGATTGCTGATGTCTTTTGTCTGTCTCATAAAAAATGCAAGATTACAGGCATGTCTTGCTACTTCTACTTACACTTAGGTCACACTACACATACATGTACACATTTATTTATACACACTCATCTGAGTTTTCTTTGATTTTATCTTAATAGTTCTTGGTCTTATTAATTTTCCTTTTATATCCATGGGGAAGTGGAATAAGAATCTTTCCTCCGTAAGCCATGCGTGTTGTAAAAGTCAACTAGAATGCCGGAACAATGGGCTAGTAACCCCTTTCCTGTAAAGATTACTAAAAAGAATAAGAAGAAGAAAATTGTCAAAGTGGGAAGTCTGAATGTGCGGGGATGTTGTGCAGATGATAAGAAAGAGATGATTGTGGATGTTATGAATGAGAAGAAGCTGGATGTCCTGGCTTTAAGTGAAACAAAGCTGAAGGGGGTGGGAGAGTTTCAGTGGAGAGGAATAAATGGGATTAGGTCAGGGTTTCAAATAGAGTTAGAGCTAAAGAAGGAGTAGCAATAATGTTGAAGGATAAGCTATGGCGGGAAAAAGAGGGACTATAAATGTATTAATTAAAGGATTATGTGGAGTAAAATAAAGATTGGATGTGAAAAGTGGGTTATAATAAGCGTGTATGCACCTGGAAAAGAGAAGTGTGAGGAGAGAGAGAGATTTTGGGAAATGTTGAGTGAATGCGTGGGGAGTTTTGAATCAAGTGTGAGAGTAATGGTGGTTGGGGATTTTAATGCTAAAGTGGGTAAAAATGTTATGGAGGGAGTAGTAGGTTAAATTTGGGGTGCCAGGGGTAAATGTAAATGGGGAGCCTTTAATTGAGCTATGTGTAAAGAAATTTGGTAATAAGTAAAACATATTTTATGAAAAAGAGGATAAATAAATATACAAGGTATGATGTAGCACGTAATGGGAAAATAGTTTATTAGATTATGTATTGTGGATAAAAAAGGTTGATGGGTAGGCTCCAGGATGTAATGTTTATAGAGGGGCAACTGATATATCGGATCATTATTTAGTTGTAGCTACAGTTAGAGTAAGAGGTAGATGGGAAAGAGGAAGGTGGCAACAACAAGTAAGAGGGAGGTGAAAGTGTATAAACTAAGGGAGGAGGAAGTTCGGGTGGGGATATAAGCGACTATTGGGAGAAAGGGGGGGCTAGTGCAAAGAATGAGTAGTGGGGGGGGTTTAAGAGGGTTGGAAAGTTTTAAAAATGCAGTATTAGAATGTGGGGCAGAAGTTTGTGGTTATAGGAGGGTGGGGGCAGGAGGAAAGAGGAGTGATTGGTGGGGAAAGATGAAGTAAAGGGTGTGATAAAGAGAAAAGGTTAGCTTATGAGAGGTTTTTACAAAGCAAAGTGTTATAAGAAAGCAGAGTAATGGAGAGTAAAAGAAAGGTAAAAAGAGTGGTGAGAGAGTGCAAAAGGAGAGCAGATGATAGAGTGGGAGAGGCACTGTCAAGAAATTTTAATGAAAATAAGAAAAATTTTGGAGTGAGTTTAAACAAGTTAAGAAAGCCTAGGGAAAATATGGATTTGTCAGTTAAAAACAGAGTAGGGGAGTTAGTAGATGGGGAAAATGGAGGTATTGGGTAGATGGGGAAATATTTTTGAGGAACTTTTAAATGTTAAGGAAGAAACAGAGGCAGTAATTTCATGCACTGGTCAGGGAGTATACCATCTTTTAGGAGTGAAGAAGAGCAGAATGTAAGTGTGGGGGAGATACGTGAGGCATTACGAAAAATGAAAGGGGGTAAAGCAGCTGGAACTGATGGGATCTGACAGAAATTTAAAAAGCAGGGGGGATATAGTTTGGAGGGGTTGGTACTTTTGTTTAATAAATGTATGAAAGAGGGAAGGTACCTAGGGATTGGCAAGGCATGTATAGTCCTTTATAAAAAGGGGAAAGGGGACAAAAGAGACTGTAAAAATTTATAGAGGAATAAGCTTACTGAGTATACCAGGAAAAGTGTACGGTAGGGTTATAATTGAAAGAATTAGAGGTAAGACAGAATGTAGGATGGCGGAAGGCAAGGAGGTTTTAGAGTGGGTTGGGGGATGTGTAGATCAGGTGTTTACATTGAAGCATATATGTAAAACAGTATTTAGATAAAGTAGGGAAGTTTTATTGCATTTTGGATTTAGAAAAGGCATATGATAGAGTGGATAGAGGAGCAATGTGCAGATGTTGCAAGTATATGGAATGGGTGGTAAGTTTTTAAATGCTGAAAAGATTTTTTATGAGGATATGAGGCCAGGTTGGGTGTGTAAAAGAGGGGGAACTACTTCCCGTAAAATGGGTCTTAAACGGGGATGTGTAAGTCACCAGGGTTTGTTAATTATTTATAGAGGGGTTGAAAAGGGAATAAATCTAGGTTTTTGGGGAAAAGGGGGGGGGGTTTAAATTATGGGGAATAAAATTAAAAAAGGGGAATTTGACACAGTTTTTTTTTGCTGAGAAAAGTGCTTAGGGGAGATTCTAAAGAAAAATTGCAAAGGTTAGGGGATAGTTTGGGAATGTGTTAAAGGAGAAATTTGAAAGTAAAACATAGAAAAAGAAAGGTGATGGGGGTTTTCAAATGATTTAGATAAAAAAAAATTTGGGATACAAATTGGGGGGGGAGTATGGAAAAATGAATTTTTTCAATACTGGGAGTTACGTGCGGGATGGTTTAGAAAGGGTGAGGGTTTAATCATAAATTGATGAGGGGAAAAAAAAAAGTGGTGCGTTTTTAGGTATATGTGGAGTCAAAACGTTAACTATGGAGGCAAAGAAGGGAAAGTATGAAAAATTTGTAGTCCAACACTCTTAATGGGGGGTGAAGCTTGGGGGGTAAATGCAGCACGAGGAGACGGTTTTGGAGGCGGGGAGAGGGCCTTTTAAGGGCCAATGGGGTGTAAATATTATCAGAAAATTCGGGGTGTGGAAATTTGGGGAAGGGGTGGAGTTAAATAAAAGTATTAGTCAGGGCAGAAGAGGGTTGTTGAGGTGGTTTGGGCTTTAGAAAATGGATCAAGTAAAAGACATGGGGGAAAACATTAAATTATAGGGGGAAAGGGAAAGGCGGGGTAGGGTGTCCCCCGAAAGGGTTGGGGAGAGGGGGGTAAAAGGGGGTTTTGTGGGTAAGGGGGTTGGACTTCCAGCAAGATGCGGAGGGGTTAGATAGGAGTGAATGGAGACGAATGGTACTTGGGACCTGACGATCTGTTGGAGTGTGAGCAGGGTAATATTTAGTGAAGGATTCAGGAAACCCGGGTTTTATTTCATATAGTCGGACTTGAGTCCTGGAAATGGGAAGTACAATGCCGCACTTTAAAGGAGGGGTTTGGGATTTTGGGCAGTTTTGGGGGGAAATATGTTGTGTATCTTTATATGTTTTATGCTTCTAGACTGTGTATTCTGAGCACCTCTGCAAAAACAGTGATAATGTGCGAGTGTGGTGAAAGTGTTGAATGATGATGAAAGTATTTTCTTTTTGGGGGTTTTTTTTTCTTTTTTTGGGTCACCCTGCCTCGGGTGGGAACGGCCGACTTGTTGAAAAAAAAAAAAAAAAAAAAAAAAAAAAAAAAAAAAAAAAAAAAAAAAAAAAAAAAAAATATATATATATATAATATATATAATATATATATATATACTATAAAATATATATATTTTATATAATTATATATTTTATATATATATATATATATATATATATATATATATATATATATGTGTTTTGTGTGTGTGGGTGTGTGTGTGTGCAAGGAATTCGCGAGAGCATGCTCTCGCGAATTCCTTGCATTGTTCAAATCTCTAGTAAGGCTGATGCATGCAGGGGATGAGATGAAAAAGCTGTAAGCCTTCTCCCTGAAAGCTGGCTGCCTTGGATCAAACGCCAAGGTATTGTCCAGTGTGGGTAGATTGGTAAAGCACTGCATACCTTGTCCTAAGGTTCGTAGGTTCGAGTCTCCTTCAGCCATACCCAGGCCGGAATTGAACCCGCGGTCAGAGAGTCTCAAAACTCCAGACCATACCCCCGGCGGGGATTGAACCCGCGGTCATAGAGTCGCGTTAGCCACTAGACCAGCTAGCCACAAATCATATTGTGGCTAGCTGGTCTAGTGGCTAAAGCGACGGTCTGGAGCTTTGAGACTCTCTGACTGCGGGTTCAATTCCGGCCGGGGTATGGTTTGTTTGCAATCGTGTCATTACGATTTCGTGAGTCAGGTTAAGAGAGTGGTGAAGCAATGTAAAAAGAGAGCAAATGAGAGAGTGGGTGAAATGTTATCAACAAATTTTGTTGAAAATTAGAAAAAGTTTTGGAGTGAGAATAAAATATTGAGAAAACCTAGGGAACAAATGTATTTCTCAGTTAAAAATAGGAGAGGAGAGTTATTAAATGGAGAGTTAGAGGTATCGGGAAGATGGAGGGAATATTTTGAGGAATTGTTAAATGTTGATGAATATAGGGAAGTTGTGATTTCGTGTATAGGGCAAATAGGAATAACATCTTGTAGGAGTGAGGAAGAGCCAGTTTTGATTGTGGGGAGAAGTTCGTGAGGCAATGGGAAGAATGAAAGGGGGTAAGGCAGCTGGGATTGATGGGATAAAGATAGAAATGTTAAAAGCAGGAGGGGATATAGTTTTGGATTGGTTGGTGCTATTATTTAATAAATGTATGGAAGAGGGTAAGGTACCTAGGGATTGGCAGAGAGCGTGCATAGTTCCTTTGCATAAAGGCAAAAGGCACAGAAAAAATGTAAAAGTTATAGGGGAATAAGCCTTTTGAGTATACCTGGTAAAGTGTATGCTAGAGTTATTATTGAAAGATTTAAGAGTAAGACAGAGAGTAGGATAGCAGAAGAACAAGGAGGCTTTAGGAAAGGTAGAGGGTGTGTGGACCAGGTGTTTACAGTGAAACATGTATTTAGGTAAACAGTATTTAGATAAGGCTTAAGAGGTTTTTGTGGAATTTATGGATTTGGAAAAGACATATGACAGGGTGGATAGGGGGGCAATGTGGCAGATGTCGCAGGTGTATGGTGTAGGAGGTAGGTTACTGAAAGCATTGAATAGTTTTTACGAGAATAGTGAGGCTCAGTTTAGAATATGTAGGAAAGAGAGAGACAAGAATGTGTGATGTCACCGTGGTTGTTTAATATATTTATGGATGGGGTTGTAAGAGAAGTAAATGCGAGGGTATTGGCAAGAGGTGTGCAGTTAAAAGTTAAAGAATCAAAGACAAAGTGGGAGTTGTCACAGTTGCTTTTTGCTGATGACACTGTGCTTTTGGGAAATTCTGAAGAGAAGCTGCAGAAGTTGGTGGGTATGTAAAAGAAGAAAATTAAAAGTGAATATAGGAAAGAGTAAGGTTATGAGGATAACAAAAAGATTAGGTGAAGAAAGATTGGATATCAGGTTGGAGGGAGAGAGTATGGAGGAGGTCAATGTATTCAGATATTTGGGAGTGTACGTGTCAGCGGATGGGTCTATGAAAGATAAGGTGAATCATAGAAATGATGAGGGAAAAAGGGTGAGCAGTGCACTTAGGAGGCTGTGGAGACAAAGAGCTTTGTCCTTGGAAGGAAAGAGAGGAATATATGAGAGTATAGTTTAACCAACGCTCTTTTTTGTGTGAAGAATGGGTGATGAATGTGGCAGTAAGGAGAAGGCTGGAGGCAGTGGAGATGTCATGTCTGAAGGCAATGTATGGTGTGAATATAATGTAGAGAATTAGTAGTTTGTAAGTTAGGAGGAGGTGCGGGATTGCCAAAATTGTTGTCGAGAGGGCTGACGAAGGGTTGTTGAGGTGGTTCTGACATGCAGAGAGAATCGAACGAAACAGAATAACTTCGAGAGTGTATAAATCTGTAGTGGAGGGAAGGCGGGGTAGGGGTCGGCCTAAGAAAGGATGGTGGGAGGGGGTAAAGGAGGTTTTTTGTGCGAGGGGCTTGGACGTCCAGCAAGCATGCATGAGCTTATTTAACATGAGTGAATGGAGACAAATGGGTTTTTATACTTGACGTGCTGTTGGAGTGTGAGAAAAGTAACATTTATGAAGGGATTCAGGGAAACCAGCAGACCAGACTTGAGTCCTGGAGATGGGAAGTACAGTACCTGCACTCTGAAGGAGGGGTGTTAATGTTGCAGCTTTATAAACTCCAGTAAAAAAATAAATAAATATATATATATATATATATATATATATATATAATATATATATATATATATATATATATATATATATATATAAATATATATAATATATATATATATAATATATATATAAATATATTGTTGTAACCACGAACGAGTACTATTGATCAATAACAACACTGATCTAGCATATGGATTCGAATCCATGTTGTACTGGCCTGCCTCATGGTAAGAGAGAACTACATAACGCTTTAAACCACAGTAGGGTTGGTGGCCCTGTGGTTTGAAGTGTCATGTAGTTCTCACTTACAATGAGGCAGGCCAGTACAACATGGGTTCGAATCCTTGGCTAGCGCAGTGTTGTTATATATATATATAATATATATAATATATATATATATATATAATATATATATATATAATATATATAAAATATATATATATATATATATATATATATAAATATATATATATATATGTATATATATATATATATATATATATATAAATATATAATATATATATATATATATATATAATAATATATATAATATATATATATATATAGGGAGGTACCACCTCTAGAATTGTTCTGGGGACCTTCATCCTCAGAGAAAAGAATAAACTTCTTTCAAGGAAAACTCAAGGTTCTCCCTGAAGCCATTTGATAATTTTCTCCTACCACCCCTATATTTAATTAATATATTTTATTTAAAGACATAATGCATTGACAAAACATTCACAAAGATACAATAGAAAGTAAATCAACATAGGTAACTCAGAGCTACATCTCGAATACTTCGTCCAGCTCCCCGGCGGTGGGCCGCGTGCCCAGAATGCTGCAGGCATTTCCTCTCTGGATCGCAACACTGAGTCTCTGAAAGAGGAAGGTGGTCGCCCTGTGGTCCTTGGTTTCTATGATGAGCTTTTCACCCAGCTCTTTGAGGAACTTTAGAGCACACTTGTCCCATGCTCCAAGGGTCTCCGACCCTATTGGGATGACTATAGAAAGGGGGAAGGTCTTCATATTTGCAGATCTTTTGGGTCTCCCTGTGGCTGGTAGCTCCACCCCCTTCCACTACGGAGTATGGCAAGTAGGTGTCTGCCAATGTGGCAGGCAATCTGCTTTCCATCCTTCCAAGGTAGCATAGTGGCTCCATCAGGACGCTTTTGACTTCCATCAGACCTCTGCACTTGGGGTTCCCGTTGAGCTGGGCAACGGGCTGTGGCGAGGCTTCTCTTTATAATGTCATTGACCTCCTCATGCCTGGCATACTTCCCTTCTGCTGTGTGACACAGGAGACCATGAAGTCCAAATTGATCAGCTGTTGCCCTGCCGCAAGTACACCTATGTTCGGTGAGGATGGGGGCGGCTAGGCGAAGAGCAACACCAATCCGAATGGCCTGTGGGTCTAGTATAGTGCCCAAGGAGGAATTGGGAACAGCTAACAGGAAATCTCCTGAGTGTGGTGCCTTCACTGCCAGGAGACGAGCTTTGTCCTTTCCTGAGAAAATTGGGAGAGCTTTGGGTGTTAGCGATTTTTTCCATGATCTGTTTGTCCCATTGGAACTGTTTGTGTTCTTTGGAAAGAGCTGGTCTACTGAAGGAATCTGTAAGGGTGTCCCACCAAATCGCTGCTTCAGTAAATCTGGGGTCTTGAGCTCCTACCACGTCTCTCAAGCATTCGGGAACAATCTTCTTGACCAATGCACTGGAAGCCAAACACGAAGACAGAAAAGCAGGTAAAAGCAACATGCGTTGCTTTGCACACCCCTATACCTCCCAGTCGCACTGGTAGGGTTGCCTGATCCCATTGCTGATCCTCTAGTGACAGGTTCAGTGCCTTCTTAAAGGTTGACCTCAGGTGTGCGTCATATTCGTCGAGTGTTGGGTTGTCAAAAGAGGGTGCACACCTCAGGAAGTAAGTGAGTCTTGGAATAGTAAGGCACCTTGTGATGAGATACAGAGCATCATGGGCATGAAGATTGCTTATTCTCTCCTCCATTCTCATCAGGTCATTCAAATTTGTCCTTGAGGACTGTGTCGATGGCCTGGTGACCCAGCGGTACTCCCAACAGGGTACTGTTGGACGGAGTGGTAGTAGAGACTTCTGGGAGGATTCTTCGCACAGCATTGATTATTTCCTGGATCGGCGTAAAGATTTCACACTTGGGGGATTGAGGATGAGTCCCAAGTTTTTCTACCTGTGTTTTCACCAGTTGTAGGTCCCCTACCGGGGACTCTTCAGTACCTCCCAGAGTGCCATCATCCAGGTACCAATGTTGAGCTCGCTGCGTAGGCTGGAAGTTTTTTTCTCTTATTTGCCAAGCAGAAGAGAAGTGGAGCTAGTGGGTCACCCTGCTGAACACCTTCTGATGAGAGAATTTCATGTTCTCCAAGCAAAAGAATTGAGGGTTTGCTGTAGCCGGCTGAAATGAAGGGAAAAAGACTGGGGAACCGATCCCGAACTACGGGCAAGACAGCATCTCTCTTCACCATATTAAAGGCATTTCTAAAATCAAGTCTGACTACGGCCTTGTCTTCTGGTAGGTCCCTGATGTAGGCCCTTGCTGTATGAGCTGCAGCTTCACTGCCTTGAGGGACCCCCCAAAACCCAGTTGGTGTGGCTGGAGTAAAGTGGCAGCTTCTAGGCGAATGTTTCTTACTGCTGCTTTGGCAACGAGAAAGGCGAAGAGTGTTTCCACCGCAATGGGGCTGATTCCCCCTTCCTTCTTCAATGCACATAGTGAGGCTCCAAAAAGAAAGGGTTTTAAATTTTTTCTGGGATTCGCCCAGCCAGGCAGTTGTTGACGAAAGTTGTTAACTCGGTGAGAAGAATTGATGTAGATGCACCGAGTACTGGATTTACCATCTCTTTGAGGTGCTGATGTCGAATTCCAGTGTAACCTCCTGCAGATCCTGCTGGAAATGACACAATCGCCTTATAGACTTCCGATTCTGGCAAAATTAATTGTTCAGTGATGGGGTCTTCCTCAGGGTTGTTGTTGATGGCTATGGTGTCCCTGGTTGGATGCTTGTCTCTTAGTGCTTGGGCTGTGGTCTCATCCTTGGGGGCTACAATGTCGTCACTTGTAATTATTCGGATTACTCCCACTGTTACCTTTTTCAATTTTTTTGCTAACCTGTGCGCAGATTTTCTCGTTTTCAGTGGGACTTTTCTTGGGTCTACCTCTGTGATTCCTGCGATAATGGGGCAGAGGGACACAATTATCCGTTCTTGGGTAGTTGTGTACTGCCTTGTTAACTGACGTGGTTAGCAGTTTGCCTCGTCTCTCAGGAACTGCAAGACAGACATTGCCGAACAGGAGTAGGTTGCTGCATATGGGCGAGCCACTTTAGGGATGTGGGATAGGGTACAGCTAACAGTGGATTTGAATGCCAACAGAAGGTTATCGCAAGTGAGGAGGTTGCCATTGGAATTGTCATCTGCCTGTGGAGGCTGTGGGCTGCTCCCTGCTGGGGGCATATGTGATCCCGCACACCAATGGGTGTGCACGAATTCGGCCATCCCTGTTGCATGCTGGAAACTCTCCACACACCTGACGTGTGCCTCTTCTTTCATTGTTGGGTGCACTGTTTCCCTGGTTTTGTGGCTGGCTGGCATCATCATCTGCCATACCTCAAACTGTGTGGTAAGTCCAGGCTGAAGGGAAAATGGCGCATGGCACATACCGCATGTGGTTCATGGTGGTGGTGGGGGGAGGAGAGGGGTCTCCCGTCCTTGTGGTGGGCGGTGGAAGAAAGGGAGGAGTGGAAGATGTGTGATGAGGCGGAGTAGGGCACTCACTCCCTCCCAGGACAAGTCACTATACACCACAATGCTCTGTGCACCTGTTACTATACACCACTATGTTCTGTGCACAGCCCCCACTGTAAACGACACACCGCTATACACTACACATGCTATGCGCATACCATGCACATAGTGCATGGTATGCGTATAGACTATATACACTATACACTATATACACTATATACACTATACACTATATACACTATATACACTATATACACTTTACACACTATACACAGGGTGAACAAACACTCCATTGTTGTAACACGAGCGCACACACACACACACACACATATACATATATATATATATATATATATATATATATATATATATATATATATATATATATATATATATATATATATATACATATATATATATATATATATATATATATATATATATATATTATATATATAAATATATATAATATATATATATATATATGTGTGTGTGTGTGTGTGTGTGTGTGTGTGTGTGTGTGTGTGTGTGTACTCACCTATTTGTACTCACCTATTTGTGGTTGTAGGGGTCGAGTCACAGCTCCTGGCCCCGCCTCTTCGCTGATTGCTACTAGGTCCTCTCTCTCTCTGCCCCATGAGCTCTATCATACCTCGCCTTAAAACTATGTATGGTTCCTGCCTCCACCACATCACTTTCTAGGCTATTCCAGGGCCTGACTACTCTATGACTGAAGAAATACTTCCTAACATCCCTTTGATTCATCTGAGTCTTCAACTTCCAATTGTGACCTCTTGTGTCTGTGTCCCATCTCTGGAACATCCCGTCTTTGTCCACCTCGTCTATTCCGTGCAGTATTTTATATGTCGTTATCATGTCTCCCCTGACCGTCCTGGCCTCCAGTGTCGTCAGGCCGATTTCCCTCAACCTTTCTTCATAGGACAATCCCCGTAGCTCTGGGACTAGTCTTGTTGCAAACCTTTGCACTTTCTCTGATTTATTGACGTGCTTGACTAGGTGTGGATTCCAAACTGGTGCTGCATACTCCAGTATGGGCCTGACGTAGAAGGTATACAGAGTCTTAAACGAATCCTTACTGAGGTATCGGAATGCTATCCGTAGGTTTGCCAGGCGCCCGTATGCTGCAGCATTTATATCTGGTTGATGTGCGCCTCAGGAGATATGCTCGGTGTTATACTCACCCCCAGATTTTTTTCCTTGAGTGAGGTTTGCAGTCTTTGGCCATCTAAACTATATTGTGTCTGGCGGTCTTCTTTGCCCTTCCCCAATCTTCATGACTTTGCATTTGCAGGGTTAAATTCAAGGAGCCGTTGCGGGACCAGGCTGTAGCCTGTCCAGGTCTCTTTGTAGTCCTGCCTCATCCTCGTCCGATTATGATTTCTTCTCATTAACTTACATCATCTGCAAACAAGGACACTCTGAGTCTATCCCTTCCATATGTCGTTCACGTATACCAAGAACAGCACAGGTCCTAGGACTGACCACTGTGGAACCCCGCTGTCACAGGGCCCCTCCGCACACCCCGTCGCGTACCATGACTCGCTGTTGCCTCCCTGTCAGATATTCTCTGATCCATTGCAGTGCCTTTCCTGTTATGTGTGCCTGGTCCTCTAGCTTTTGCAGTAACCTCTTGTGAGGAACTGTGTCAAAGGGCCTTCTTTGCAGTCCAAAAATACGCAGTCGATCCACCCTCTCTCTCTTGTCTTTACTTCTGTCACCTTGTCATAAAACTCTAGTAGGTTGTGACACAGAATTTTCCTTCCCTGAAACCGTGCTGGTTGTCAATTATACACTTGTTTCTTTCCAGGTGCCCCACCACTCTCCTCCTGATGATCTTCTCCATGACTTTGCATACTATACACGTTAGTGATACAGTTTCTGTAGTTTAGTGCCTCATGTCTGTCTCCCTTTTTAAAAATTGGGAATACATTTGCCATTTTCCATACCTCAGGGAGTTGCCCAGTTTCAAATGATGTGTTGAAGATCTTTGTTAATGGCTCACACAATATCTCTGCTCCTCTTTAAGGACCCATGGAGAGATGTTGTCTGGTCCCACCTCCTTTGAGGTGTCAAGTTCGCATAGCGCTTCTTCACCTCTTCCTTGGTTATATTTTACCTCATCCAGCACTTGCTGGTGTGCCCCCCTGTTCTGATTTCTTGGAGTCCTACTGGTTTCCACTGTAAATACCTCTTTAAATCTTGTGTTGAGCTCCTGACATACCTCTCGGTCGTTTCTTGTGAATTCCCATCACCCTTCCTCAGTCTGATTACCTGATCCTTGACTGTTGTTTCTCCTGATGTGGCTGTACAACAGCTTCGGGTCAGTCTTTACTTTTGATGCTATGTCATTTTCATATTGTCTCTGAGCCTCCCTTCTTATCTGTGCATATTCGTTTCTGGCTCTTCGGCTGATTTCTTTATTTTCCTGAGTTCTCCGTCTTCTGTACCTTTTCCATTCTCTAGTACACCTAATTTTTGCCTCCCTACACCTTTTGGGGTGAACCAAGGACTCGTTCTGTTCTTCCCATTATTTCTGTTTCCTTGGAACAAACCTCTCCTCTGCCTCCTTGCATTTTGTTGTTACATAGTCCATCATTTCTTGTACTGGTTTTCCTGTCAGTTCCCTCTCCCACTGAATGTCTTGAAGGAAGTTCCTCATGCCTGAGTAGTTCCCCCTTTTGTAGTTTGGTTTTTCCCACCCTATTCCTGCTACTCTCTCCACTTGGAGCTCAACTATGTAGTCAAAGCACAGAACCACATGATCACTAGCTCCTAGGGGCCTTTCATACATGATACCCTCGATGTCCGAACTACTCATGGTGAATACAAGGTTGCTGGTTCATCCTCTCCTCTCTCTCTCTGGTAGTGTCTCTAACATGTTGATGCATGAGGTTCTCCAGTACTACATCCATCATCTTGGCTCTCCATGTTTCGGGACCCCCATGGGGCTCCAGGTTTTCCCAGTCAATCTCCTTGTGATTGAAATCACCCATAACTAGTAACTTTGCTCCCCCCATGTGTGCTCTCCTGGCCACCTCGGCTAGTGTGTCGATCATTGCTCTATTGCTCTCATCGTATTCTTCTCTTGGCCTCCTGCAGTTCTGTGGTGGGTTGTACATTACTGCAATTATCACCTTATGTCCCTCAGACTGGATTGTTCCTACTAAGTAGTCCCTTTCGCCCATGCCATCCATTCCTTCCATTTTCTCAAAACCCACTGGTTTTTAATGAGCAGTGCAACTCCTCCTCCCCCTCTCCTCCCTCTGTCTTTCCTGAGGATTTGATATCCGGATGGAAAGATTGAATCTGTTATTATTCTGGTGAGTTTTTGTTTCTGTGAGTGCTATTATGTCTGGGGATGTCTCTTTGATTCTTTCGTGCCACTCCTCATACTTGTTTGTTATTCCATCTGCATTTGTATACCACACCTTCAACTTCTTTTCTAAGACTGTGGTCTGGGAAGTATATTGGGTTGGGGAAGTGGGAGACCTGGTAAGGAACTATGGGTTGTTGCTGTGGGGTGGAGTTTGTAATGTAGTGGTGGGGGCTTTGGATGTGGCATGGGTGTTTTGATTTAGAGTGTTTGGTTGCACTGGGGTTGACCTGGTTGGGAGGCTTCTATAGGAAGTTGTGAGGGAGGCTGTATTTGATCTTCTTCCTGGGTCTGGGATCTCCTGTCTGTCTTCTCCATCCCCTCTCTTTCCTCCTTTCGCCTTTGTACCATCTCTCTCAGTTTCTTCCTTTCTTCTTGTGTTCTGTCGCAGTCGAGATACACCTTCCTGTATGCCTTCATGTCCCTTAATCGTGCTTTCTCCTGCAGGATCCTGGTCTGAGTCGCTTCTGCCTTGAAGGTCACTCTCACTGGCCGGGTTCTTTTTTTTACAAATCCCCCTATTCTCTGAAAATTTTCCAGCTGGGTCATATCGTCTTCTCATATTGCTTTCATGATGCTTTCAATTGCTTTTTTTTCCCCTTGTTTTCTTGCTTCATATGTTTCCCCTTCGACTTCCTGGAGCCCATACACAAAGACTGACCTCACCCTTTCATTCTCCCACTGCATATCCCTGTGTATCCCCTCATTTAATTTGGTTTCCTCCACTGCAGCTTTCCTTTCATCAGTTTCACTGGCTAATGTACTTGGGCTCAGTGGCCTGTCATTTTCCCTTCTCGGCTTTCCTTGGGCTCTGTTGTTGTCTGTTAGGGCCTCCACATAAAGCTTAGCTCTTTCATTTGCTACAGTCTCCTCTGATAGAGCATCTCCATGCAGTTGTGCCCCTTCCTTCCCTACAGTCCCCTTATTTGTGGCTGAGGTAGCAGTCTTTGTTGTCAATCCCAAAATGTTCTTTAGTTCTTTAGGCTGTTTCAGATTTTTCAATTCCTCTTCTAAACTCTGTATCCTAGCTTCTGCTGCTTTGACATGCACCTCCCACTTCCTGCTTTCCATATCTATCCTCTCTTCCATTTTCATGCTAAGTTCTTCTAGTTTCTTTTCCCATTCATGATCCCTTTTTATGAGCTCTGCTTTCCCAATCTTCCTTTGCATTTTCCTCCTCCTGTCCCTTGGTTTTTCTTGTTGCTCTCTGGCAACCCATTTTTGTTTTATCCTGATTGCCTCAGAGTGGGAAACCTATGTAGTTCTGTATGTTAGGTTAGTAGTGTGTATGTCAGAGTGTGGGGGGGAAGTAGTGGAGGAACTGTGGCTATGTGGGAGCTGAGTGGGGAGGGGTGGGGAGGGTTTAGGATGAACGGGGAGGGGAGGGTGATCGAGGGAGGGAGGGATCAGGGGAAGTAGTGAGATGTCGGTGGTGAGGGGGGGAGTGTATGTGTGTCTGGATATGTGTGTGTGTGTGTGTGTGTGTGTGTGTGTGTGTGTGTGTGTGTGTGTGTGTGTGTGTGTGTGTGTGTGTGTGTGTGTGTGTGTTGTGTGTGTGTGTGTGTGTGTGTGTGTGTGTAATTTTGTGTGTAATTGTGTGTGGGAATTATGTGTGGGTTTATTATGTACTGAAAGGTAGGTGGCTTGAGTGTTTAAGGTAAGTCTCAGTGGTCCTTGGCTGCCCACACCTTCTTGTGACCTGACCCCCAACCTCCTGGGACTTGATGGCACTTACTTACAGTGTGTGTGTGTGTGTGTGTGTGTTTTGTGTGTGTGTGTGTGTGTGTGTATGTGTGTACGTGGGTGTGTGTATGTGGGTGTGTGTGTGTGTGTGTGTGTATGTGTGTATGTGGGTGTGTGTGTGTGTGTGTGTGTGTGTGGTGTGTGTGTGTGTGGTGTGTGGTGTGTGTTTGTGTGTGTGTGTGTGTGTGTGTAATTTTGTGTGTAATTGTGTGTGGAATTATGTGTGGGTTTATTATGTACTGAAAGGTAGGTGGCTTGAGTGTTTAAGGTAAGTCTCAGTGGTCCTTGGCTGCCCACACCTTCTTGTGACCTGACCCCCAACCTCCTGGGACTTGCGGAACTTACTTACAGTGTGTGTGTGTGTGTGTGTGTGTGTGTGTATGTGTGTACATGGGTGTGTGTATGTGGGTGTGTGTGTGTGTGTGTGTGTGTGTATGTGTGTATGTGGTGTGTGAAAGTGTGTGTGTGTGTGTGTGTGTGTGTGTGTGTGTGTGTGTGTGTGTGTGTGTGTTTGTGTGTGTGTGTTTGTGTATGTGTGTATATATGTGTGTATGTGTGTGTGTGTGTGTGTTTGTGTATGTGTGTGTATATATATATATGTACTCACCTACTCACCTAGTTGAGGTTGCGGGGGTCGAGTCCGAGCTCCTGGCCCCGAGTGTGTGTGTGTGTGTGTGTGTGTGTGTGTGGTGTGTGTGTGTGTGTGTGTGTGTGTGTGTAATTATGTGTCGAATTATGTGTAGGTTTATTATGTGTCTGAAAAGTAGGTGGCTTGTGCTTGGAGTGTAATGTAGATTCTCAGTTGTCGCTTGTGTCCACAACCTCTTGTGACTTGACTCCAACCCTTACAGTGTTGCCTATGCTCGACCCGCTTATAGTGAGTTAATCGCCTTGTTCAATGGATTACCATTTGCTAAACCTTATTGAATACTTGAGTGCCTATTCTTTATCGTGCTATGAGAGTTAGACCATTCACATTCAGCTTGGCGGTTAATTGGAACCTGAACCCCACACCCAAACAACCACTCATAGGTGATACAGTACTTGTAGTTCAGCTGTAGCACTGTAGATTGTTCAGGTCGATGTGACGTCCTGGTGTAGATCCAGCTCGATGTACGTCCTGGCGTAGATCCACCTCAATTTCTTCTCGTTAATAATGTACCCTATTCACTGTATTTCTTTCACTGGTCACACGATTGTTTCACTTTATTACCTTTCTTGGGTGACACTTGGCAACGCCGCCTTACACACTAGCCTGCGCCACAACGCTTTTATTTTCCAGATCACTTACAAAATTGTGGCTCTCCCCACACTTATGTGGCTCAGGCAATTAAAAAAAAACACTTCTAGGATTGTTTACTACCCTGACACACTTAGCAACCCTTGCAGAACACTTAGGTAGCCCTCAAAAACACTTAAATTCCCGGAGCACCGATGGCGTGACTAGCGCGCTCGTGTGTGTGTGTGTGTGTGTGTGTGTGTGTGTGTATGTCGTGCCGAATATGTAAAACTGGTCATTTAGCAAGAACTTAATTAAAATGAAGTCCTTTCTGAAATTTTCTCTTATAAGTTTAAAGATATATTTTTTTCATTAATGTTAATGTAAAAAATTTTAATTTTGCACCAAAAGTATCTTAGAAAACTTGCCTAACCTTATTATAACAGGCGCAATTTATTTTAGCCTAATCCAACTAAATATATTTTAGATTTGTTTACAATAATTTAACACTAAACAAATACAACGAAATATATTTTTTTCGTTAGGTTCAGAATGATTTTGGCGAAATTATTGCAT
>NC_069400.1:54289677-54409677 GCF_026875155.1 Cherax quadricarinatus
CCACAGGCGCAGGGGGAACCCACTGGTTCCTTTAAAAAATACAAATACATTTTGACCCAAACCAACACTTTAAAAACACTTATTAGGCCAAAGCTTGGGAAATTAAAAATTTTTCCACCTGGGGAAAGGGGGTTGGAAAAGTCGTTGTTAGAGTTTTAAATTTGCGCCCTTCCTCCAGGAGACGTTTCCAGCCCCCTAATTGCACTGCTTTTTCCTAGGGGGTTTTACTACATTTTCTTCTTGTTTAAACCCGGGTCATGTCTTCAATGCACTCCTGTAAACCTTTCCCTTAGATTTCCATCTGCACTGGATTAAACACCTTTTAAATTTCTGGGGAATTTTAATTTTTAATTAATTTTACGCAAACTTTCCTAAACCACGACACAACACTTTGACTTTTTTGGAAAAACACCCTTGTGCATCGGGGGTATAAATGCAACTCCCTTTTCCCAGGGCCACAATGTTTCGATTTGTTCAGTATAAATTTAACACAATGTCCACCGGGTTTTGAATGTTCTGTGGGTTTTACTGCCTCTGGGCACCAAAAAGGTGTTCACGTAGGGGAAGAAAAATTTTCTTTACGCCACCATCAACCAATGAGTAATTACCTTATTTAAATCTTGAACTTACCCAACTCAAAAAGGGTTAAACGTTTTTTGAAAATCCTCACCACTTCCCTCGGATTATCCCCTATAGAAAGTGCGCTTCAAACCCTTTTGGGTCCACAAAATTAGGTGAGGGGGAGTCAGATTTTCCCGCTTCGGGAATTTTCGCCCCATGTATGACAGAGGGCAAATTGTTCACCCGATTTTTCTGGCCTCCCCCAAACACGAAACGGAATTCCCCCAAAATTTAAAATTCTTCCTGTGTAGCACCTTACGAAGACATCTTTTTCACGTCCCCTTTTCATTCTTTGGGACATTTCCCTCCCTGCCAAGGGGTCTGGGAGTAAAAATTTCCAGCCCAACCCCTCGCTGGGTAAACAAAGACGGTACTTTTCATCACTCTTATTTAATTCCTTTCAAGGGTTGAGGCACCCCCCTACAAAATTGGGGGCTTTAAATCTTGATCATCAATTTTGGGAAACCGGGATCGCCTACCGAAATTTTTTCCGGAACACGTAAAAACTTTTTCTGCTAAACAAGTCCTGACCCAACTTCTGGGATGAACAGCCCTAGAACTGTACAAGTAAATAGACATACATAAAACCTTAAAGGGGAAAAACCATCTGAAGTACCGGTTAAAATGATTGGCCCACTATAGCCACTCCGGCCCACATCAAAGGGTTTTACCAACGGAAACGCGCCCTTTTTGGGCAATGGTGGGGGACCCTGGGTCATTAGGTTCTGGCACCCACCCGGCGACATATTACAAAAACCCGACTTAAATAACCTTTTTTTTTACATTTTCCCGGGCCTTTGGAATCCAAATTTTTCCCCCAATACAGTTTAAGGAAATCCTTACCCCACCGTCATCACGTTTAGGGCATTAAAGACAATAAAGGGTTGTCAGGTATGATTTTTGGGCAGCAAGATGGGGTGTTTAAAATTTTCCCCCCAAATTTCCCCAGCATTTTGTAACCTCCCCTTTTGCACATAATTACATCACCCTTTTAAATACACCCCCAAGCTTTTCTTTTATTGACCCTTTCACAATTTTTCCCGTCCATCTTAAATTTAATCTCATCCCGTAGGTTTTCTTGTACCCCGTAGCCATTTTTTAAAGGGGAGGGGGAAAATTATATAGATATTCTTCTTACTTATAAATTTAAACACAAACCCTTGTCAAACAAATCAGCTTGGGTAAGGAAAGAATCCTTTTTCATATCAAGGGCTAAGAGGAACTCCCTGACGGGGAGCGGTGCTCACCGTAATTTGACAGGAGAAATTTATGGGGCCTTTTGAAAACCGGCCAGTTTTTTTTTGGCCCACCAGCCAATTTGGGCCCTTTAAGACAAGAAGTCGCGGGGATTCTCTTCACCAGGAATGTGTTTAAAAGGGTTTAACATATGCTGCCCAAAAAATTTTTTTATATTTCTCCTGCTTTTTGTTTGATTCACGCCCTCTGTTTTGTACTTACCCCAATCTTACGGGTTACCATTAAAAAATTCCATTGAAAGGATACCTCGTTATCAGCCCCAAATTACGGTGTCGCTGAATTTATCCCCCCGCAATTTTTTCTTATAAATTTTGGCTAATTTTGACACCTCCAAAAATTTTCCCGGGAATTTCCAACTGGGGGTAAGGTACGTGATTTGATTGGACCCAAACCCTAGCCTTAGACATAACAAGAAAATTTGGCACTATTACTTTGGAAGGTAAGTGACTGCCCCCAAATATGCAATTTCAAGCATCGAAAAAAATTTGTGGAGTACTTTTTTTCCATTTTGGGCTGGCCAAAATTATGGGGGAACCTCCAACATTGGTAATTTTACATATTCACCATTATTTTCTTCCCCCCTTTTAACTTTTTCCCCTTCAGGAAGGGGTTTTTCACCCAAGCACATTTTAAGCTTTTTGTTTCCCTTTTTATCAAAAATTTTTCCCCTTTTAGGGAAAAGGGGGGGATACAAAGGGCCTAGTGGATCAAAAGCTTTTTAAAAACTTCCGCAAGTAAGACTCTCTTGGTTAATTTATTGGCATGCTGTAGTTTTTAACTTTAACGATAACAAATCCCCCCTCTGTGTCCCAAGTAAATCCCCCGCAAAAATTACAAAATTTGGGCACCTTTAACTCCAGGGTTGTCTTTATTTATTTGAACCCTTTAAAAAGGACAATTAATGTTCCTTCCCCCCAGGGGGATAATTTTTCACCCTTTCTTTTTTTCATTCCCCCGCGTATATGCCATTTAAAATTTCCTCCATAGAAAAGTCCCCCCCCCAGGAAATTGTCCACCCTAAAATTGTTTTTCCCATTACTCCACTCAGTGATCAAACCCTTTCCTTAAGGGGGGCATTTATCGTTGCCTTTGGGGTAGGAAGGGCTGGAGGGAGCACCAAACAAAACACTCCTGAAACGAAAAGTCTTCAGGGGACTAAGGGGGGCACCCAGGAAATTCCCCGGGGCCCTAAGAACCTATGCAATTCCCCTCAGCCTCCGCCCGCCCACTCTCAGGAAAGCTTTTCCTTTTGGCCGCTGTAAAGGCATAATTCTTTTCCCCGGGAAATTTTTTAAAATTCTCCCAATTTTTTTCCGGGCAACGACGGACCTGTCCCTCAAACATTTATTCAAACTAGGTACATTTTTTTTACTCCTGGGGGTACAATTAAAAAACCCAAACTCAGAGGGGTGGTTTTTTAGAATCCCTTCTCACTCTGGGGTGGGCAAATATTTACCAAAAAATCTGGCTCGCTCGGGGGGTACCTCCCCCTATGAAATTTTTTTTTTAACTTTCTCCATTAATTATATCATCGTAAGCAGTAACGTCTGGTGTCCCTTTCTCAGTTTTCCCTGGGGCGAGCCTTTAATTGTCCTACCCATCCCGGTAATTAGTTTGGGAATTTTTGGATGGTTCCAAACTTCCAAAGGGAAATCTCACCCAGTATTGTCCAGATTCAAATTTAACATCCTTCTGGGATTGTTCTTGAGTAAAGGGAAACATTTTGGACTTTCTTTTTTTTACACTGATCCCTTGCTGTCCCCAAATTTCCCATAATTTATCACAGGTTCAACTTCAAACCCCTATTGAAGTATATTTTTTTTGGGGTGATCTTCATGAGTAAGACCCCCCTAACTGTATTTATGGCTTTTCCCCCAGTCAAACATTATCAGTACGAGGGAAACCTGCCATACATCACGTGACCTCCCGCGGTCCTTAGAAGGGTTTACTCCGCATTTCTTTGTCCCAAACCCCTTTTCAAAGGTGGCAAAAATGGTCACAAACCCAACAAAAAATCTATTGGGCCCCCCAGAATCATTATTTTATACCAGAAGGTGCCAAATTTACCTTACTTTTAAAGGGGCCCCCCCAGTAGCGTTAAACCAAACCCCATTGGGAGATTTTTTCCTGGGGGCCTAACCACAAATTAAAAGCATTAAAAACGTTTTTTCCCCTATTGGGCCCCGCCTGACAGTTTTCATAAACAGTGGCGTATGAAATGGGCCCCTTATTCCCAGAGAAAGCCAGATAGCTTTAGTTTAGCAGGATCTCCCATTTGTAACCCTTTATCCCATTTAAAATTTAAATTAAATTCAAATTTAAAGTTTATTCCCCTAAAGGGTTACAATGCTGGGTTTACAGAAATTTTTGGTTTTGTTTTGGGTTTCTTTTAGTAAAAAATTTTGATTACAGGGGTGTACCAACTAGAACGCTTAAAATGGCTACCCCTTTTTGGGCATACTTAAATTTTTAAATTTTTAATTGTAAAATATTCCAAAATTTTGAGGTAAAATTGGGATTTGGGTAAGTGAAAAAAAAAAACTAGTTTTATAGTTTTTGCAAAAGTGAAGCTTTTTTTTTGGGACATAAAATTTTGTTTCAAATTTGGGGAAACACAAGATTCATTTTTTTTAAGAAATGAGATTTAAAATTTTCCCGTTTTTTGGTCAAAAGAGTGAGCGAGTGTAAGTGTGAACCCCCAGGTTAAATTTGTGTAGTTAGTTGACGGGGGGTATCAGGGAGATAAGATGTTTTCCCAATGGTAGTTTTTTAAAGGGGAGGGAAAGTGTCGCAGTTCTAAGTTTTTCATAGGGTATTCCAGATTTTAGGGCCCTTTTAAAATACATTGAATTTTTTGTAAAAAGGGTTTTGGGCGGGCACGGGGGAAAATCGTAAGAATTTTTTGTGTCTGGGGTTACCCCGTGGGTTTTTGTCCAAAAACTAACAAGAAAGCGTTTTAGGAAATTTTGATATTAGAGTTTTAAGGCCCTTTAAAATAAAAGATTGCACATAGAATTTTGGATGAAAGAACTGGGGGGAAGTTTGATCTTTGAAGAGTTTGGGGGGGTGTGCTGGGGGGGGGGGGGGGGGGGGGGGTGGGGGGGTTAGCGATTTATCCTTTCTGCGCTTTTTTTGGGTTTTTTATTGGCTTTAGGTTGGGTTTCTGCGTTGATCCCCCCAAACACAAAAAGCAAGGTGAGGGTAGGGGTAAATAATGAGGGGGTATAAATGTGAGAAGGGCATTTGCGGCCCCATAGTAAACGATCCCCTTTGGGGGGATCCCAAACCCTTTTGGAAAACTTTTTGGGGTATTGCTGGGTATGGGTGCGAAATTCAGGTTGTTGCAAGGTATAAGCCTAGGAAATTTTCCCCCATTAAATTTTTGGTAATTTTAAATGTTTTCAATCTTAATGTTAAAATTTTTGGGATCTCCTGCTCTGCTTTAAACCCAAAAATAAATATAAGTTTTGTCAAATGTAAAGCGTAAAATTTATTGGTTTTCCCTCCGGGCCCCATATTTAATCAGCTCCTCATTCACAATTGGGGTTGAGGGTGGGAAGATTAGGGGGAGAGATGACATAAGTCGGTCATCAGCCAAAAAGAATGGGTTTTCGGTGTTGGGATACGTTTTGGGTGGTCCCTTGATGTTTATTAGGAAGAGCCCCCGGGGCCCAAGGGCACTTCCCTGCGGGGAAATCCGTATCAAGTCCGGGTTTTCTGATGCTGTGTCTTTTTAAAGGGGACGTACTGGGTACCTATTAGTAATGGGAAGATTTGAAAAAAAAGCAAGCGCATGGCCTCTTATACCGTAGTGGTCAAGTTTGTGGAGTAGGATTTGGTGGTTTACTGTGTCAAAAGCTTTTCTTAGGTCAATAAAAATTCCTAGTGGATATTCCTTATTTTCCAATGCTGTGTAAAGCAGATCTAGCATTTTTATGATTGCATCATTAGTGCTTTTATTTTCCTGAATCCAAACTGGCAGGGGTTGAGTATGTTTTGAGCCGTTAAAATGAATACAGTCTCTTGTACACGAGTTTCTCAAAGATTTTGGATAGCAATGGTAAATTAGATATTGGCCTATAGTTGTTTAAGTCTGTAGGGTCACCACCTTTATGTATTGGTGTAACCCTTGCCATCTTGAGTAGTTTCGGGAAGGTGCTAGTCTCTATTGACTTGTTAAAAAGTAATGAAATAGCATGTGAAAGGACATGGCCGCTCGCTTGTACAGTAATGGGGGGACATGAGACAGATTCCCCGAGTTATTTTTAAGTGACTTTATGATCCCAATGACTTCCGTGGGCTCAGTTGGTGCAAGATAGAAGGAATTAGGGAAATTTCCATCTAGGTAGTCCCCGGCATGGGCATTGGTATGTGGGATTTTACTGGCGAGATTAGATCCTATGTTTGAAAAGAAGTCCGTTTATCTTGTTAGCTGTGTCAGTGGGATGTAGTGGTGTTTCATTAGGTTTAGTTAGGACAATATTCTTGTTTTTTCTCAGTTTGGGGGTCCCTAGAATCTGAGAGAGTGTTTTTCCAGTCTTTTTTATATCTCCTCTAGTGTCTGTGAATCTACTGGAGTAGTATAGTTTGTTTGGCTTTTTTTATTACTTTGGTGAGAGCTGATGAATAGTGTTTAAGAGTATCTTTGTGTATTAAGCCCTGTCTATATTGCTTTTCATATTGGTGTTTCTTGTCTATGGATTTCAGAATGGTGCTGGTTAGCCATGGGCAACCAAGCCATTTGTTTGTGATCTGTTTTGTTTTTATAGGACAATGTTTGTTGTATAGTCTAAGTAATTTGTTAAGAAAGATGTCTGTCCAGTCATCAATACCATTGGCCTTGGAGAATTCTGTAGGCCAATCAACAGTCTCTAGGTCAGCTGTGAACTTCCTTACTGAGGCCTCGTCATGGAGTCTAAATGAGACTTTGTTGTATTCAAGTGGTGGTTTACTAATGTTTGTCAGGAGGAAGGTAGGGTAGTGGTTTTATGAAGGTACGTTGTGATCCCTGATCCAGTAATGCTGTTACAGTTTTGGATTTATGCCGTTTATCATTAATCACCACATCCAACACAGGCAAAGCTACCTCAGCTAGGCCATCATTACCGACGTTAGCTGCAATCTTTACGTTGGCTACTGTTGTGTCCGGGTTATTATCACTATCAGTACTATTGTTACCATCATTACGATTAGATCCGCCCTTACACATAGCTATGTGGTGTCTTCCCTTGTTACACTGATAACAATAGTGCAAGTTAGCCCGGCAATCCCTTACATTATGATTTCCTAGACACCTGATACATCTAGCAAGCTCTTCCAATCTTTCCACTTTAACATCCCATGAATTATAGGCATTACAGTTCTTAGAGAAATGAGTACCGTTGCAGAAGATACAATCTCTCCTTTCTTTGCCTGACCTCTTATCAACTGGGCTACCCTTGTTGTGGTACTTCCTCCTCTTGCTTTGATGTGGAGAACCACTATTACTGGCCCCTGTCACTTGATACGTGCCTACGTAACCCCGTTTAGTAGGTGACTTAGGATTATTGATATTAGGATAAAGTTTCCCTTTGTGGAACTTGACAGGTGCACTGGGGTCTGTAGACGTGGTATTCCTAGAGGTAATGGGTTGGCTGGTCTGCAGTTGGACAATTAGCTCCTGCAGTTCCACTCTTATTTCTTCCAACCCGAAGTAACCCTTGTGATATCTGTTAGATAACCACTCTACTGTCTTGTGGTTCAATTTATTCTGAATCAAGGCACTCAACAACCACTCTGCTCCCTCCAGATCATATTTATTACTCAAGGTCTTAAGAGTGCTTTCTAGTTTGATCCTAAATTGCTGTAAGCTGTTGCGGTTGTGATCTGGAGTCTTCAAACTAGCCAAATTAGCTACTAGATCCAGCCTACTTTGCTCCAAGTTACCGTAAGTGACCTCCAACAAGTCAACTGCCTCACTATAGGAGTCATCTACATTTGGGAATGCTTGTATGAGAACATGCACATCTCCCCTTACTTGTCCCTTTAAATAGCATAATTTGGTAACACTGCAGATCACTCCTATCATGTACGACTGCTTTAAAGATAGACCAAAACTCCTCCCATTTTCTCCCGATTAAACACAGGCATGCATAATTCTGGGGGTTTTGGTAGACACCTCTGACTTTCCTTACTAGGTTGACCAACAACATTGTTTACACCCTTTACCTTCTCCAAAGCCTTAGTTTTGCAGGACACAATGTTGTCCTCCACTTCATAATATTGATCCAGCAGCCGCTCCCTTTCAGCATCATCTGCACAATTCTCTAGCAGATCTCTTTCACAGTCTTTAAACCACAATCTATATGACTCATGTCTATTTTCTAAGGCATCTAGGTGTAGCTTTAATTCATCAGGGTTTACCATTTCTTGTCTCATTAACTCCATACACTTGTTGTATGATTTAGTAACATGACCCTTCCGAGCTTGTAGTGACGCTTTCTTTGCTTTGGCATCCATGGACTTGCCAGCCGCACTAACTTCCTCAGACCCAGCCATGGTTAGGAATTAATAATCACCAATTATACAACTTAAGTAGACACCTTGTGAGAGTAATTCTTGCACTTTACTCTTGTATAAATCCTAGCCACCCATGTGCTAGTAATTAATTGGGCTAATTATCCTCCACCACACGACCCATTAAATTTGTGTACCCTATACCCACTTCCTTCAATCAGTCACTTAATTATTAAGTAATTAATTCAATTAATTTTTTACTGATTGCATCCGGTTCAGGAAGGACCAGCGGGCAGATGTGGAAAATTTTATAGGGTGCTTACCTGTATGTACCGCAACATTATATACATACAAGTAATCTCATTGGGAGACAACCATATTGTTTACCGTAGTCATCCCGTGTAGACATGTGAGAAAACTTAACCACCTCTGGTCACTACAGGTGGCCCCTCGACCCTCACAATCTTGTCCACATCTATCCGAGACCAGTATAAATTGGGTAGCACCCTCAAGCACGGCGCTATTAATTAATTGTGGACTGTAAAGATTATATTAGTTTAACTGAATGAAGGGGGGGGGGATAGGATACACATGGATACATCCATCAAGGAAAAACATTTGTACATAATCCCACCACTTACCAGATATTCCCTGGTGGTCACTTGATGTGGCTGGATCACCCTTAACCTATCCAATTAAAACATACCTAACTGGCCAGTATCAGTCTGTTATAACTAGAAGGGTTACTTAACTGGGGGTAATTGATGCTCCTTATTTCCTCCATTCACCATCTCATTTCGACGTCCCGCCACACCGACACGGTTCTTATTCCAGCAGGACGAGGTATCCGTTGGTTTGTCCCGGTTTAGAAGTCGTGATACCATAAAGCTTCACTATCCTCGATATGATAATCACTCGTTCACTCGGAGCAGGGCGATCTATTTCACATCCCGCATTCTCTTAACTTAATGTTATTATCACTGATTACATTACCATTCACAAGACGATTTAACATCTCATAATCATTATACACATTAGAGGTCACTCCATTAAGATCTGAGGCCGATGAGTAAGGATTACCTCACGGGTATTTCCCCTGGACACACACCATGGCCGTGCACCAGTCACACCTGGTCGAACCATTATTCACTGATTTTACCTCCCTTTTACGGTGGTCCCGTAAATCACGTTCCCTCACTCTTCACTAGGGACAGTCACGACACTTCCTATTATGAATTGAGGCCTATATTAATCCTTAGGCCGCCGTGAACGCCAGTTTCCTCATCCCCGGTTTTCACAGCCTCCTCACCCATTCAAAACACTGCCGCCACCTCGTGCCCCAGCTCGACCCCTCACCCCCCCCCCCCGCACATCTGTGCAGGCGCAGCGGGAACCCAGCTGGTTCCATTAAAAATACAAATACATTTTGACCCAAATCAACACATTAAACACTTATTAGGCACTATAGCTTCGGAAATTAAATAATTTCCACAGCAATCATTCTCCTTTGTTTGTTGTAAAAATCAAGTCAATTCATTCATAAATAAGGATGGAATCCCCCTAAATACGTAAATAACTTACTTCCGAGATATAGGCCGCAGCGCGCAGCACCTCAGGTGCCCGGGAATTTTTTTTTCCCCGAAAAATTCGCTTTATTTTACACTTTTTCCGTGTCCTACGAGTGTTTATTGCAGTTAACCATTCTAAATCCGTTTTCTCTCATTACATATGAGAAAACGGACCTTCTCTTCACCTTCAGGGAATACACAGATCAATTTTTTTTCCTCTGGGGCATCATATTATGCTATATATTATTTTTTAAGGTGTACTTTTTATGTTTATATGCTATTATTATATTGCAGTATGTCATAATAGATCAATTGTGATAGGTAAATAAGCCTTATAATTGATATTAGCGTGGGTATGGAATGTTTTGTTGGCTGGAGGTGTCGGCCATTTTGGGTACTACACCCAGGGTACCTGACTGGTTCCTTGATTATATTATCTCCGCCTGCTCTGGCATAATCTCAGACGGTGAATTTGTATTATATTAGACATAAAGATATAAGAAAAGGATAAAAATAACACGGGGAAAAAAAAAAATGCCGCGTCAGCGCTTGTTACGCAAGGCGCTGTCACCATGCCTGTTATAAATGACTGTAATTCCTTTTAGAAACATCGTACAAGGATAATAATTATACCAAAGTGTAGCCAGAAAGTTAAGCTATTTTTTGGTAACAATAACTCAATTTTCTTATTTTTTCGATTTTTTTTTTTTGCTCTGCGCGCCGGCTACCTGATGGTCCCCTTAAGACTTTTAATATCAAAGTCGTATTTAAAAATCTTGATCCATTAAAAAAAACTTTTGATAAAGAATTCCCTCCAAGCTACTGATGGATGTGTCTATAAGATTCCTTGTAAAATTTGCGATAAAGTTTATTACGGTCAAACTGGTAAAAATCTCGAACTAAGATTAAAACAACATAAATATAGCATTAGAGCTGGACCAGATTCCAATGCTCTATTTATTCATGTGAGAGATTTTAATCATCCAATTGATTTTCAAAAAGTTGTCAAAGTTGTATCAAGCAAGTCCATGGTTGACAGGAATATAATTGAATCTTGTTTCTTGAAAAGCAGTTTTGACAATAATATGAACATTTCCTTTGGTTTATATAAATTAGATCCATTTATAATTAATAGAATTTGGGAAGAATTTAATAATACACTGGACAAATAATAAATTTTAAAATTCTTAATTCTTGGGTAGAATAGTTTCTTGGTGGGTTGTGTGAAGGACCTGTCTAGTTGGGCCAGCGGGCTTACTGCAGTGTACCCTTTCTTATGAGTCTCGCGGCAGGTGTTGCTTTGTTATGAGATGTGATAGTGAGGTGTGGGCTAAACCCTTTATATGCCTTCCTTTCATGCATTACTTTCATTGTTCCTTGATAATGTGAGTAGTCACGAAAGCGCTTGGAATTTCTCCATTCTTTCACAGTGTTTGTTTTGCATATTCTGAAATCACCTGTTTACTGTGATCTTATTGCATATATATATATATATATATATATATATATATATATATATATATATATATATATATATATATATATATATATATATATAATATATATATATATATATATATGTCGTGCCCAATACGTAAAACTGATCAGTCTGCAAGAATTCATTTAAAATTAATTCCTTTCTGAAAATTTCCAGCTAAATATAATTTAAATAAGTTTGCAATAATTTGATAATTCTTAAACATAATGAAATATATTTTTTTTGTTAGGTTCACAAAGGCTTTTGCGAAATTATTGCATACACAAATTTTAGTTTGCCTTATTCAGCAAGAAGAGGATTGCTATTTAAGTCAAAATCGCAAGTTTTATCTATTCGGCACGACATATATGTGTATGGTATGGTTTATAATGAGCAATGCTGTGATTTTTTTTTAGCTTTGTTGTTCAAGGTTGTGCACAACAGACTACACTAAACAGCACTCGAGCTTGTATAACCAATAATTTGAGTTATATATAACTGAAATAACAGGTTGATTGTTGAAGAAAGTAGAGGCACGAGGAATAAGAGATATTTTTTTCTGGATAGAGGCTTGGTTGACAGATAGGCATCAGAGTGTTTTCATAAATTGGGAGAAATTATTGTGAGAACGCGTCACAAACGGTGCTCCTGTGGAGCACCGTTTGTGACTTAAATGAGGGAATAAATAGCGGCATAAGCAAGTTTACCTTTTGCACCAAAAATAACCATGACTTATAAACTAAAAGATGTACATCTTACTCACACTGAATAAGAAATAGAATTAAAGGTTCTGGTTAGCAGTAACATAAAGCCAAGACAACAGTGTATAAGCATTCACAAAAAGAAAAACGAATAGAATTCTTGACTTCATACCAATAATAAATTTTTATAGTGGGCGTGAAGATAAATTATGTAATATCACAGTCACTAGCGATTGAAGCAATATAAATCCCCGGGCCCTGATGAACTTTTTTCAAGGGTTCTAAGGAGTGCAAAATGGAACTTTCTGAGCCATTAAGTTTTTTATATATCTTTCTTCGAACAGGTGTAGCGTCTCATATGTAGAAAATTGCCAATGTAATTCCTATTTTTAAATCAGCGAACAAGTCGTTACGGTCAAATTACCGCCCAATAAGGCTGCCTCAATTGTAGGCAAATTACTAGTTAACTATAACTGATAATATAAGAAACCATGTTCATAAGCCTAATTTGATTAATGATGCTCAGCATGGATTCACTAGCGGCCGTTCCTGCCTAACTAATTTACTAACGTTCCTCAGTAAAGCTTTTGAGGCTGTTGATCACGATAAAGCATTTGTTATTGTTTACTTGGATATTAGTAAGGCTTTTGATAAATGTACCAGAGACTTTTAAAGAAAGTGGCAGCTCATGGCATTAGGCAAATAGTGTTGTCATGGATCGAGTCATGCTCACAAGCAGAAAGCAGAGTGTGCATAAATGGGGTTAAATCTGGAGAGGGTTATCTGTAATAAGTGACGTTCCAACGGGATCAGTTTCAGGCCCGTTGTTGTTTATAATATATATAAATGACCTTGACGAGGGAACTACTACTGATATGAGCAAATTCGCCGATGACACGAAGATAGGTAGTTTAACTGTTTCAGATATAAATGTCACGGAACTTCAGGAGGATTTAAACAAACTCAATTCATGGTCAGAAAAGTGGGAGATGCAATTCAATGTAGATAAATGCAAAGTTCTGAAGCTCGGAAATGTTCACAACCTTAGCACTTTTCAGCTAAATAATGTAGAACTTAACGTACAGAACGCGAAAAGGACTTGGGGGTTATGATAAGCAGGAACCGTAAACCAAGACGACAGTGCCTAAGCATACGTAATAAGGCAAATAGATTACTGGGATTTATATCAAGAAGTGTAAGCAATTAGAAGTCAAAGGATTATACTTCAGGGTTATACATCATTAGTAAGGCCTCACCTAGATTACGCAGCTCAGTCTGGTCTCTATATTACAGAATGGATATAAATTCGTTAGAAAACAGTCGGCAAAGAATGACAATTTACATACATTGCATTAGCAATCTTCCATATGACGAAAGATTGAAGACCCTTAAATTACATTCACTTGTAAGAGAGAATGAGGGAGACATGATCGAAGTGTATAAGTGAAATATGGGTATTAACAAATGGGATATAAATAAGGTCTTGAGGATATCTCTCCAAGAGAGAACCCGCAATAATGGATTCAAATTACACAAATTTTGATTTAGAAAGGATATAGGAAAGTATTGGTTTGGAAATAGGGTAGTTGATGAGTGGAACAGTCTGCCTAGTAGGGTTATTGAAGCTAAAACACTGGGTAGTTTCAAATTTAGGTTTGGATAGATACATGAGTGAGTGAGGGTGGATTTGAGTGGAACTTGCAAATGAGTAAATAGAATTATCAGGGCTTATTGCTTGGATAGTGTTGAAAATTTGGTTGGGCAAATATTCTGGTAGTGATATGGATTGTAAAGGGCCTGTCTAGCATGGGCCAACAGGCCTGCTGCAGTATTCCTCGTTTCTTATGTTCTTTTATGGAGACCAGTACTCAGCAGTGTAATTTAGGTGAGGCCTCTCTAATGATATATGAAGGTGTAATATAAACGCTGGACGTCCAATGCTTACACTTTCTTGATATAAATACCAGTAATAAATTTGCCTTATTACGTACGGTTAAGCATTGTTGTCTTGGTTCAAGGTTGCTTCGACCATAATCCTTAAGTCCTTTTGGCATTTTGTACGGCTAAGTTCTACATTATTTAGCTGATAAATGCTAGGGTTATAAGCATTCCCAAGTTTCAGAACTTTGCATTTATCTACATTGAACTGCATCTCCCAGTTTCCTGACCTCAAACTGAGTTTGTTTAAATCCTCTTGAAGTACCGTGACATCTATATCTGAATCGATTATTCTACCTACCATTGTGTCATCAGCGAATTTTTTCACATCTCTAGTAATTCCCTCATCAAGGTCATTTATATGTATATTATATACAACAATGGGCCTAAAAATGACACATGTTTAATGCCATTTCTTACAGATCCCCATTCAGAATTTACCCATTTATGCATACACTCTCTGCTTCCTGTTAGTGAACAATGATTCGATCCATGAGAGCACTTTCCCCCCAATACTATCAGCTGTATTCACCACCTTGACAGCGGCAGGTGTGGACGTGTGCCTCGAGCTCCCCAACACTTGCACCAAGGGTTTCTTTTGAGGGCTTGGTGGCATGACACTATGGCTTCGTGTGTGTGGAGAGGAGTCAACACTTTGGGAATAGAGTTACTCTGTGGGGCCATCACACCTGACGTGTCACATGTGTTGTTACATAAAATCCTTCGTGACACATATGAGATTGCCGACGAGGATTTTTTTTATATTTTATTTAAAACGGTACAGTACAGCAGATAATGTATAAATATATAAAATAACACACAATCAGGTCCAAAACATTATACTAGCCTATCCTTAAGCACACCACCACCATATATCGGAGGGTGTATACTAGCCATCCCCATACACTGCCTTCCCCTCCCCGCAACCTATACTAAAATCACATGGCTTACAAAGTAAGAAAATAACGACATTATTGTTACAATATACAGACATGTAAGTATATTATGATGGATTGGTACTCCGACTACGGTCACAAACCGCCACCCTACAGTCCCAGCCAGACCCCACTCTCACCACCCCCCTGCCATCTCATGACTTTACATAAAACTGCCCACAGCAGAGCATATACATGCTCTACCCTCACAGTAGTTTCTACAGCAACATCATAGGGGCCAGCCCCAGTGATACCTCACCAGGAGGCTCACAACATATTGTTCATGCGATGTATTAAGGACCCGTACCCCCAACAACTCACATGTGTGGCAGGACTCTACACATGTATCTTGACACAAGATACATTACAAGCAACATATGGGTACACATGTGAATGTTCTGCTCTGTCACACTGCCAAATTGTTACAACAGCTACACAGGCCCCCGGCCTAATAGTTATTGCAATCATTGCCATATGCCTCTGGAACGTAAACTGTAACACTCCACCTTGATTGCCACTGCAGTGCCAGCCTTCACAGAGCTGTGGGCACACACACAGGTAATGTTGCCACCCACAATCATTCACGCCAAATATACATGCCAAACCATCATGTACCATGCCACCCCTGCTACACATGCCATTATCCTACCAACTCCTCCCCCTATCATCACTAGTTGGCAATCTCCATGATTGCCCCCCCCCCACTACATACCCATCAATGCACTACCAATACCTACTTGTATACAATCCACCCTCCCCCTTCACATGTCAGAGAGGGTCCTATAACCCCCCAGAAACACCGCCTCCCACCATTTCCTGTATATGCCCCTATTTCTGCACAACGTTCTACAGAACGTTGCCACTAAAACTGTTCCACACTTCCCACTCACACCTTCCCCACATACTCCACAAGATATAAATGAAATCCACTATAATGTATGCAACTGGCCTTGCAACTCCCTCGTCCTCCTCCCCTATGTCAAAACTAAGTATCATCAGCACTGACCCTTTCCTACCTCTGACCGTAGCCACCACCCGACTAATTCACCCCCTGATTCACCCAACCCCCTCACAAAAAAAAACATGTGGAACACTGTTTCCTCCCCTCCCACATACCCCACACCTTCTCCCCTCCACAACCCATCTATCCCTCAGTACCATACCCATCAGCAAAATACCATGCAGGAACTGCTACATCATCTCATGTACCATAGGACGTAGCTGCATCTTACTGAAACAGAGTCAAATCTCCCCCCAATCATATATAGGAAAAATCCCCTCCATCGGTGCCATTACCCTACCTACTATCACTCTACACATAAGCCCCACCCTGAGTTTCCCAGGTTCACAAGCCATCACCATTGCAACTCCTCACCCCTATACAAGTGCCACAGCATGTCATGCACCTTTCCCATCTGCCCCCCCAGACACTCCCTACTCACAACACCTCCCATCGAAAGAACACACATTTGACTCACCTACACAGGTCCAGAAGTCCCAAGCCTCTCTGATGCACCGGCAACATAGCCACCTCTCTTTGCATCCAGTCATAACACGAACCCCATAAGAATCGAAAAACTCTCTTTTGGATATATGTGATCACCAGCCATACATGTGTTCACCATGTGCCAAATATTGCTAAACAACAAAACTTTTACCATAATTGCAAGCTGCAAAATTGCCAAGTGATACGGATCCAATGCCCCTAAAAGTTTCTCCACCCTCTCCACAAACCTAACCAAATTGGCCTTCCATGCCCTCGTCTGGTCCCCCACATAAATGATCCCACAAATCTTTAAACTCATGGTATACTACTGCACCACATCACAATCCCACTCAATGAGTTGCTCCCATCCTCCCAACCCCATGATCCACGATTTCTCGGCATTTACTATCATGCCCATCTCTCCCCGATATATCCAGACTACCTCCTTCAGCCCTCCAAACTGCATCCTCCCCTCCTTAACCCACCAACCCATGCCATGTCCTCCCCCCCACATATATGGTCCTCGACTAACCTGTAAAAGAGGTCCAGCATGCATGCAACCAAGAGTTGTGGCTTCAGGCACCCTTGTCCAAGACCCCTCCCCATTACCACTGCCCCCCAATGCCCTTTAATCTGCACCCAAATGTGCACCCCCCCCCCTATACAGCATTTCCACCCAACCCCACTATTTCCTCCCCAAAGCCCTGCCGAAGGAGGATGTCCTGCAATTCCTCCAGCTCCCCCTTGTCATAGACCCCCTTCCAGTCCATCACAAACAAGCCTCCCCCCCCTTTGCACCTCCTCCTTTTTCTCCATGAATCCCTGGAGTATCCCATGCCCTGTCACCATCGAAATACCCGGCAGGCCGAACTGGCTCTTCGACACAACCCTATCCGCAACATACTTCATTTTATTCACCAAGACATCGGAAACAGTTTATGGTTGGCACACAACAATATGGCCCTATAGTCCCTAAGAGTATGTTGCTGCTGCCCATTTGGCACCAACACTACCATCACAGCTGCCTGCACTTCTCCCAACTTTCCCCCCTCCTTCATTGCATTCATCAGCCATGCCAGAAAACCATTCATCAGTTCCCAATGATGCATGTAAAATTCGCAGGGCAGGCCATCCAAACCTAGAGCCTTTCCCTTACTCATTCCAGCTAGCACCCACCAGATTTCCTACTCTTCAAAGGCATCTCCCAAAGCCATTCTATCAGACACCCAGAGTTTACATGGTATGCTCCCACATGCCCCTTCTAAATTCACCCTCTCCTTGCCTCGACTGTGCCAATAACCCTCAAACCACTGGTCTGCATACACACCCATACCCTCCATTGCCCACAGCACCTGACCCTCTTGATAACCCTCTTCCCTACCATGCACTTCTAACTGCACTATGGTGGTGGCCTGTCTTTGCTGCTGCTGGCCACGCAACATGCACACAGAAGCCCTGTCACCCAATAACACTTTCTCCCCAAGTGCCTGTACCTGCACTGCCCCAATCCACTCATCTTGTATTTCCCATATCTTCCTCTTCAAAGTTTCTATTTCCTCCACTGGATAAACTCCCTTTATCGCCCCCCCTACCACTACCACCCCATAGACTATCTTCCAAGTAAGTGATCAGGCTGTACCTCAGTTTGTTAATTCTCTTTCCCTCATGCACCACATCCTCAGCCACCCTCCTCTCCACACTATTCGTCTCCCAAAAGGTAGCAAAACTGTCCAATGCCTCCTCATCCTCTAGGACCTGCATGTTCAATTTCCTATAGCGCACCATCATTCACACCACACACACACCAGATGGTAGCTACCACCATGCAACTTACCATGCCACACCTGCTACATGTGCCATTACCCTACCAGCTCCCCCCCCCATTCTCACCAGGTGGCAAGCCTGTCTTGTCCCCCTGATTGCCCCCCACTACATACTCCACCATGTTCTACCTATTGTACACAACCCACCCTCCCCCTCATATGTCAAGCAAACTCCCCACAGTGAGGGTCCTATAACCCCCTGAAAAGCCTGCCTCACACCTTTTCCCATATATGTCCCTATTTCTGCACAAGGTTCTGTAGAATGTTGCTGCTAAGATTTTCTTCCACACTTCCCACTCACCCTTCCCTCGCATACTACATGAGATGTAAACAAAATCCACTATCATGTATGCAACTGCTCTTACAACTCCCTTGACCTCCTCCCTCATCTTTAAACTAAGCTGCCCCAGCAGTTACACCCTCCTCCCTCACACTGATGCCACCACCCAGCTAATAAATTCCCTGATCTAAGCCATCCCCTCACAAAAAAATCCACGTGGAACACTGTTTCCTCCCCCACACATCCCACACCTCTCCCCCCCTCCACAACACATCTATCCCGCCTCTTACTGAAATGGAGCCAAATGTCCCTCTAATTGTACATAGGGAAAATCTCCTCTACTGGTGCCATTACCTTACCTACTATCACTGTACTAAGCCCCTACCCTGAGTTTCCCAGGCTCATGAACCATTGCCATCACGGATAAGATTTGCTCACACTCCAGCAACTACTCACCCCCATACAAACACAGTAGCACGTCATGTACCCTTTGCAGGTCCAGAAGTCCCTAGCCACCCTGACACGCCGGTAACATTACCACCTCTCTTTACATCCAGTCATAACCCAAACCCCATAAGACTCAAAATACCCCCCTTTGGATATGCGTGATTGCCGGCTCCGTCAGTGGGTATGCGTTCACCACATACCAAATCTTACTAAATAGCAATACATTCACCACAATTGCATGCTTCAAAAGGGTCAAGTGATATGGATGCAACATCCATAAACATTTCTCCACCTTCTCCACCAACCTAACCGAATTGGCCTCCCTCACCCTTGTCTGGTCCCGTGTATAAATGATTCCACAAATCTTTAAACTCACGGCATACCAGTATACCACATCACAACCCATTCCATGTGCTGCTCTCATGCCCCCAACCCCATGATCATCAATTTTCCAACATTTACCACCATGGCCATCACTCCCCAATACATCTGGACTACCTCGTCCAGCCCTCCACCAGAATAGTTGTGTCATCTACATAACCCTCCTATCCTGGCCATGTCTTCTCTTCCATCGCAACCCCCTCCCCACATATATGATCCTCAACTAACCTGTAAAAGGTCCTGCATGCACACAAATAAGAGTTGTTATATTGGGCACCCCTGTCTGAAGCCCCTCCCCATTACAACTGCCCCCCCATATGCCCATTAATCTGCACCCGAATGTGCACCCCCACTATTTCCTCCCTGAAGCCCTGCCGACTGAGGATATCCCACAATGCCTCCTGCTCCACCTTGTAATAAGCCCCCTTCCAGTCCAACACCAACAAGCCCCCCTCTTGCCCCTTCCCCTTTTCCTCCACGAATCCTTGGAGTATCCTGTGCCTTGTCACCATTGACTTACCTGTCAGGCTGAACTGGCTTCATTCTATTCCCCAATAACTTTGCAAACATTTTACCAATTGCCTGCACCTCTCCCAACTTACCCCTCTCCTTCATTGCATTCATCAACCATACCAGAAAGTCCCTCATCAGTTCCCAATGATGCATGTAAAACTCACAAGGCAAGGTGTTCAAACCTTTCCCATACTCATCCCTGCTAGTGCCAGCCAGAATTCCTCTTCCTCAATGGCACCTCCAAATGTTGTTCTATCACCCTCCCCCTCCCCCCGAGTTTACACAGTATGCTTCCACACACCTCTTCTAAATCCCACGGTTGACTGTACCCACACCGCCCCAAACTGCTCATCCTGTATCTCCCATATCCTCCCCTTCAGAGCTTTTATATACTCCACTGGATAACTCCCATCACTACCCCACTACCATAACAACCTCATAGCCTATCTTCCAACTAAGTTGCTAGGCCGTACCTCAGTTGGTTAATTCTCTTTCCATTGTGCACATAAAACTTGCCGATCTGCTCCTTTGTCACCCAATCCCACCAACCCACCACACCCTATACTGCCCTCCCCTCCACACTAAGCATCCCCCAAAAGGTCGCCAAACTGCCCACCGCCTCCTCATCCACTAGAAACCGTGTGTTCAATTTCCAATAGCCAGTATGCCTCCTCACCAGTGACATCCACCCCACCTCCGCCAAGACTGCCCGATGATCTGAGTATGCTGTCACAACAGTACTGAGAGACTCAACAGCTACCCTCTGCATGACATAAATCCAGTGTAACCTTGCTCCATAGCCCTCCCTCAGAAATGTGTGCTCCACCTCTGATAGTCGTCCAACAAATGCATCCCTCAAGTGAATGTCCCTGAAAAGTTCCCCAGAGCATGTGAACAGTGACCCGCTCCTCTTGGTGCCACATCAACACTCCTTATGACACAATTCCAGTCACCAACCACAATCGCTACAGATGGCAACATGCTAAGGAAATATGCTAAGTCCTCCCTTATGAAGGCCATCTTCACCTGCACATCACTTTCATCTGGAGCATACAAGGATGCAAACGACAATGCTCATCCATACACAGTCCATCCACATGGAAGACCCTCGAACCCCCTACCACTCCTGAGTAACAAAAACGAGCTTGCCTCCTGGATCAAGACCGCCATACCCCCCTCAGATGTCCAGATGGTGTGTCAAACCCCTGATATCCATTCACCTTGAACACGCTGCCATTTTTAAAGTTACGTTCTTGAACAAACACCACATCCACTATGCCGATACAAAAAAGCACTAAACCATTCAAGCTTTGCACCTACACACAAACCATTAGCATTGATGGTCATACACCTAAGGCCAGTTTAATTTTCCTCCCCCTCTGCTCCACTATGCTTTTCACATGCCCACTGGGGCCCTGGGTTCCAGCTTTGCCACACACACAATGCACTGCACCTACCCCTTTGAAACAACTGCTGGTACCGTTTACCACTGATCACACTGCGAACCACATCAACCCATGCCTTCTTCCCTAGCCACTGCGCCACCATCAGGACATCGTCTGAGTCTGACGCCGCCACCGCCCGCTTCCTCATCACGACCTCCTCCTCCATATTAGTAACCTGTGCGTCTACATGTTGTACCTCCACTTCCACTGTCTGCATTTCCACGTCAAAAGCAGACAGCGCATCCCCGCTGTCAACACCAACTCTCACTTTCTCCTTCCTCTTGTCTACCACAGACTCCACCTCCGGCATGACTTGATCTCGACCACCTGCTCCTCTTGGCATCTGAAGCCACCTACCCCTCCACAGAAGCCATCTGTAGCATCAGTGGACCAGTTGACTCGCTATATGTCGTTTCCGGTGCCATCTTCACCATCTCCTCCACCTCCTCGTTCCATAGATGACCACGCTCAAGACCATCTTGCCTCTCTCGATTGAGCTCCACTCCCTCGTGAATGGGTGCTCCTCCACGTTCTGGCCCCCTGCCTGGCCACACTTCCCACACTCTGCAGCCATATGGTCATTCTCGCCGCACAAGTGGTATGTAAGGCGTTGCCCAGCAAACGTGACCATAATCTGTATCTTGAACTTGTCGAGGAACACGTAGGATGGGATAGGGTGGCGCAAAGTCATTTTTAGGGTGAATGTCCCCTCCAGAAGTCAAGCCACCCAGCCACCCACTTGCCTTGTTGAGCAACACAGATTGCACCATACCTGCTAAACGCATGGCAGAGACCCACCGTTGCGCAGCTTAATCCATGTATATTGGCGAGAAAGGTCTATCATACACACTCGTGCCTCAGGGATGACATCAACACAGATATCTTGAGAGTGGTCAATGAGCGACTCATACACATGCACCGAGAGCAATTTCACAAACAGCCTGAAATTGCCATTTAAGGCCACACCATACAAGTCAGCATCTACAATACCATATGTGTTGCATATGATCATAGGGAGCAACACTTGCACTGCATTTGGCATAATCACCCCACAGATTAGTTTGATGCCGACCGTGTTAACAGGTCTCCTAACAATAGTACGATGTTGTCACACCGGTAAGCTCACTAGGTAGGCACGTCCGCTCACACTGGTTACCATGCATCTAACGAGCCTTACTAAAATCCAAATAAAGAATATAAAATTCTTTATCATGAACAACAATCTCAAAAGCTTTACTAAAGAAAGTTAGTAAACTAGTTAGATACAGAGTATCATTAATCAAATTATGCTTATCAAGATGGCTTCTTATAATGTCAGCTAAAATTTACTCAAGCAATTTGCCTACAATTGAGGTCAGGCTTATGGGGCAGTAATTTGATGGTAACGACTTGTCCCTTGATTTAAAAAATTAGAATTACATTGGCCATCTTCCACATATCAGACACTACACCTGTTTGAAGATAGATATACTAAAAATGTTAGTTAATGGTTCAGAAAGTTTTATTTTGCACTCCTTAAGAGTCCTTGAAAAAAGTTCATTAGGGCCTGGGGATTTATTTTGCTTCAGTCGCTAGTGACTGTGATATTACATAATTTATCTTCACGGAATACACTGCTCAGTTGTCGTACTGGGTGATTGTCTGCTGTTCTTGCTCCATCCTGACACCTGGTGGCAGGGTTTGTTGGATCAACAATAATGGCGACTGCTGTTCGACGACGCATCAATACTGTGTTTATTGAGCTTACAAGAGGTTCTGTAACTAGTGCATCACTCCATGTGTTATTGCTGGTGATCATCCGCAATGCATACGGAATCCAGCAGGAATCTCTGTGTGGCATAGCCTTAAATGGCATCTCCTGGATCTTCATCAAGTTTACTGCTACTGGGACGTACAAGCAGATTGTGTCCCGGTACCAAGATACAAGAATGAAAGTTACTCCGGCTGTAACAGTACAGTTGTACGACGTTTCAAGGTACTATACGTGGGTACATGTCAGAAATATACCATTTGAAGCCAACGAAGCTGATATACGTGAAGCGTTCGAGAGCTATGGGACTATACACCTGGCCACCATGGGCAGGGGGTTGGAAGACCTCTATGCTGGGCAACAGGAGGGGTGGTATTCATTGAAAATGTCCCTGCACCAGCTGATACCTTCGTACGTGCATCTGGAGGACTTTCGAACGCAGGTGTATGTAACGTATTCTGGTCAAAGAAGAACTCGCCGCCTCTGCAGTGCTTGGACCACATGGCGGCAATGTTTTAAGCGACAGCCGCCCATGGAGTGTAGTCGTCGTCCAGACGGCGAGGCGCCATGACAGTCTTCGGAAGAACAGGTGGTGGCGGAGTGCCCACACCCGACGTCATGGAGTTCTCAGGTGGATCGAGCTGCGACACAGGAGTCATCCTGTGTATCTCTGACTGGGAATACCCCATCTGACGCTATGGGGCTTATGGACAGTGGTGTGCTTCTAGCAGGGGAAGCAGGTGATATGGAGGACACGATTGTTTCGGCCTTGAGTGAACTTTAAGCGTTGCATGATGCCAATTCTGTGTCATGTGTGTCTTTGGACAAGGGTTCAGAGGTCGTGCAATTGACAGTCGATGATAATGATAAGATTGAGGACATCTTCAATGAGAGCCTCTAAGACGTCTCCCTCGAAGTGTGTTCTCATTAGATCACGAAGTTAGTTGGTGAAGTGAATAAGTAGTATCGACACTGTGCTTCTGTGGATAAATGGGACATTGTGTGATTTCTACTCGCTAGTTGGACCCAAGTTCCAGGTAGACTTTTTGGAACCTGTGTTAATAGTGGGTAGCACTAGCGTTAATCTGAAGTTATTTATGTATGAGAGAAACAATTCTACTTGTGTGAAGGTTCTGTTATGGGAACCTGGTGAAATTGCCAAGTCCTGTTGTCCGTTGGGACTCTGTGAAATTATAACTAAGTGTTTTGGCTTTTGCACTGAGGTTTATGATTGATTTTTTGTGTGTGATGTACCACTTATCCAAAAACTGATGTTAAGTCTTCTTGTTTGTATAGTGATATAGTGGTGGCCCGGTGGCCTGGTGGCTAAAGCTCCCGCTTCACACACGGAGGGCCCGGGTTCGATTCCCGGCGGGTGGAAACATTTCGACACGTTTCCTTACACCTGTTGTCCTGTTCACCTAGCAGCAAATAGGTACCTGGGTGTTAGTCGACTGGTGTGGGTCACATCCTGGGGGGCAAGATTAAGGACCCCAATGGAAATAAGTTAGACAGTCCTCGATGACGCACTGACTTTCTTGGGTTATCCTGGGTGGCTAACCCTCCGGGGTTAAAAATCCGAACGAAATCTTATCTTATCTTATCTTATCTTTACCTAGTAAGAAAGGAGATACCTAGAGAGAATTGTAAAATGCATAATATCTGGACTATGGAAAATCTCCTTTAACTAAGAGTTCTCTTATTTTATGTACTGACGTTCCATACTTACTGTGTAATATATTGAGTCACAGAAATTATATCTTATGTTTTACAAGATGAGTTAAAAATTAAAGTTACTTAATTTCTATTTTTGTCGACTTTGTTTCATAAACAAGACCTTACAAAGATCTATATCAAGGTAATCTTATAACTAAAAGATATGACCTAGTGAGTCGACTCCTTGTTGCACAGGCTACTGAAAAGACAGCATGATCCTTGATGTGTTCGTCAGCTCCCTCTTTTTGTAACATAATCATAATCAGTGTTTACGATGCATCCCAACTTTGATTTCTCCCCATTTATGCAAAACAAAAAATAATAAAAAAATAAAGAAAACACTGTCTATCTGTCGACCAAGACTCTATCCAGAAAAAAATCTATTCCTTGTGCCTCTTTCTTCAACAATCAACCCATAATTTGAGTTATATATAAATCAAATTAAGAGTTATATAAGCTCAATTACTATATAACGGAGGCTATTGTGCACAACCTTAATTAAACAACAAAGTTGCACAAAATCACAGGATCGCTCATTATGCCATGGTGTCTTGTGATGCTCTGGCGACGCTCGACCAGGGGATGCACACTGAGCATCATGTTACGAAAGTCGTAAATGTAGGTATAATATATAACCAGTTTAGTTGCTGCTGTAACGTATGTTTACAGGTACACAAAGCGGTTTAACACCACCGTCTCAGCATTTTTGGGTAAAAAGCTGGTCAACGATTCGAGTCTCGTACTACTCGGGTCCTTGGGCTTTGGAACTGGTGCAATTGTGGCGCTCTTCCTAGCTGCTGGGAGTATGTCGGCTCTCCATGACTTGTTGATGACGTCTAGTATGGCCTCCTGTCCACTCTGGCCAGCCTGTGCAATCATGGAGTATGTGACCTCCCATCGATGACCGTGGCAGTGTAACCGGTGTTCTTCATGGCATGTCGGAGTTTGATGTCCGTGAGGTCTTCTTCAGTCACATAAGACTCGTGTGCAGCTTATACCGTTAACTGACGTTTTTGCAGATCATCTGTATATCACGGATGTCCTGTGGGAGCTGAGTGGAGGCTCCCGTGGAGATGAAGAGCTCTTCCAGTTTCTTAGAATTTCTTGGACTGGGTACAGGTGTGCTTCGGCTTGCTTTTGCCAGTTGTGATGTTAAGCCTGCCTCATATCTCGGATAAGGTGGTGTGATACCCGAATGTTGAGCACCGCTCCAGCCATTTCTCTGTTTTTACTGAGGGACACTCTGCGGGCATGCTGCACAATAACATTCAGAGTATTTTTGTTCTCTGCTGTAGGGTTGCACCTGTATAGTTTCCTAAAAGAATTGATGCTCTGGTTCTGCTCCCGCACCTCGTCTTTGTAGAACCACCAGTCTCATTTGTGGGTGTGTCCTGCAGACATTTTTGAGAATGCACACTCTGCCTCCTGGATGAGTACAGTGGCTAGTTCTTGCTCAGCTTTATCAGTGTCTTTGAGAAGTGTATGATAGTGTATGTAGCCCACCAGTCATAAAGATAATCCTGGAACGCCTTCCAGTTGGCCCTCTTTACATCCCTTCTACAAGGCATCACAACCGTGTGGGGGTGCCTGTTGAATGTGCTGATCACTGCAAGGTAGTCACTGACGAGGTTAGGACGAATTTCCCATGTGGCTCCCGCTGTGAGCTGTCTTATCCCGAAGGTAAGGTCGAGGCAGCCACAGTGGTAAGAGTCTCCATTGTCTAAAAGCTTTACCTCTAGAATATCGTGTAGGAGCATTGTGTCTGCTAACAGTATTGGTGGCTGAGTGAGAGTGCAGCATTGGATAACATGCGTTGAAGTCTCCACCTACAATAATACTCGGTGCGTGCCAGCGCGAGGAGCTTTGCAAATTCGAGAGTGTCTCGGGTTCTTGCAGATGTTGTACATGGTAATGGGCGCCCCAGGCATGTGTGCAAGGATGGCATGTACCTCGACATCCTCCGCACAGTTCACAGGGTTGGCTATAACCTCTTGAGGTATTACATTTGATATGAATACAGATGTGCCTCTGCAGTGAAGGCCCACGTCAATGTGCCAAAATTACCCAGCAAAATTGGAGAGTCTTGGGCACATTGTTGGGACAGTGAGGGTTTCTTGTAGCAAGACTGTCAACCCCATCCTGAATTACTGCCCCTCAGGCGCTGAATGTTCCATTGTAGGACCTTGATAAGAATACAGATGTGCCTATGCAGTGAAGGCCCGCATCAATGTGCCAAAAATACCCAGCAAAACTGGAGAGTCTTGGGCACATTGCTGGGACAGTGAGGGTTTCTTCTAGCAAGACTGTCAACCCCATCCTGAATTACTGCCCCTCAGGCGCTGAATGTTCCATTGTAGGATCTTGAGGGTGGGATGTGGTACGGAAGATATTCCATCTCTGTTTCCTGAACTGGGGATCGGGCCCTGTCCGCTCTGAGAATCTGCAGATTCATGGCATCCAGTGTTTCCTTCTCGGTCAGCAAGCACACCCTCAGGAGTGTGCTGACCATTTGCCGGAACATGCTCTGTTGTTCCGTGGAGTTGATTGTATTGCAAATAATATCCGTGATCACTTTCTAGTTGTAGCTACACTGAGAGTAAAAGGTAGATGGGGTACAAGGAGAATAGAAGCATCAGGGAAGTGAGAGGTGAAGGTTTATAAACTAAAAGAGGAGGCAGTTAGGGTAAGATATAAACAGCTATTGGAGGATAGATGGGCTAATGAGAGCATAGGCAATGGGGTCGAAGAGGTATGGGGTAGGTTTAAAAATGTAGTGTTAGAGTGTTCAGCAGAAGTTTGTGGTTACAGGAAAGTGGGTGCGGGAGGGAAGAGGAGCGATTGGTGGAATGATGATGTAAAGAGAGCAGTAAGGGAGAAAAAGTTAGCATATGAGAAGTTTTTACAAAGTAGAAGTGATGCAGGAGGGAAGAGTATATTGAGAAAAAGAGAGAGGTTAAGAGAGGGGTGAAGCCATGTAAAAAGAGAGCAAATGAGAGAGTGGGTGAGATGTTATCAACAAATTTTGTTGAAAATAAGAAAAAGTTTTGGAGTGAGACTAACAAGTCAGTTAAAAATAGAAGAGGAGAGTTATTAAATGGAGAGTTAGAGGTATTGGGAAGATGGAGGGAATATTTTGAGGAATTGTTAAATGATGATGAAGATAGGGAAGCTGTGATTTCGTGTATAGGGCAAGGAGGAATAACATCTTGTAGGAGTGAGGAAGAGCCAGTTGTGAGTGTGGGGGAAGTTCGTGAGGCAGTAGGTAAAATGAAAGGGGGTAAGGCAGCCGGGATTGATGGGATAAAGATAGAAATGTTAAAAGCAGGTGGGGATATAGTTTTGGAGTGGTTGGTGCAATTATTTAATAAATGTATGGAAGAGGGTAAGGTACCTAGGGATTGGCAGAGAGCATGCATAGTTCCTTTGTATAAAGGCAAAGGGGACAAAAGAGAGTGCAAAAATTATAGGGGGATAAGTCTGTTGAGTATACCTGGTAAAGTGTATGGTAAAGTTATTATTGAAAGAATTAAGAGTAAGACGGAGAATAGGATAGCAGATGAACAAGGAGGCTTTAGGAAAGGTAGGGGGTGTCTGGACCAGGTGTTTACAGTGAAACATATAAGTGAACAGTATTTAGATAAGGCTAAAGAGGTCTTTGTGGCATTTATGGATTTGGAAAAGGCGTATGACAGGGTGGATAGGGGGGCAATGTGGCAGATGTTGCAGATGTATGGTGTAGGAGGTAGGTTACTGAAAGCAGTGAAGAGTTTTTACGAGGATAGTGAGGCTCAAGTTAGAGTATGTAGGAAAGAGGGAAATTATTTCCCAGTAAAAGTAGGCCTTAGACAAGGATGTGTGATGTCACCATGGTTGTTTAATATATTTATAGATGGGGTTGTAAGAGAAGTAAATGCGAGTGTCTTGGCAAAAGGCGTGGAGTTAAAAGATAAAGAATCACACATAAAGTGGGAGTTGTTACAGTTGCTCTTTGCTGATGACACTGTGCTCTTGGGAGATTCTGAAGAGAAGTTGCAGAGATTGGTGGATGAATTTGGTAGGGTGTGCAAAAGAAGAAAATTAAAAGTGAATACAGGAAAGAGTAAGGTTATGAGGATAACAAAAAGATTAGGTGATGAAAGATTGGATATCAGATTGGAGGGAGAGAGTATGGAGGAGGTGAATGTATTCAGATATTTGGGAGTGGACGTGTCAGCGGATGGGTCTATGAAAGATGAGGTGAATCATAGAATTGATGAGGGGAAAAGGGTGAGTGGTGCACTTAGGAGTCTGTGGAGACAATGAACTTTGTCCTTGGAGGCAAAGAGGGGAATGTATGAGTGCATATTTTTACCAACGCTCTTATATGGGTGTGAAGCATGGGTGATGAATGTTGCAGCGAGGAGAAGGCTGGAGGCAGTGGAGATGTCATGTCTGAGGACAATGTGTGGTGTGAATATAATGCAGAGAATTCGTAGTTTGGAAGTTAGGAGGAGGTGCGGGATTATCAAAACTGTTGTCCAGAGGGCTGAGGAAGGGTTGTTGAGGTGGTTCGGACATGTAGAGAGAATGGAGCGAAACAGAGTGACTCCAAGAGTGTATCAGTCTGTAGTGGAAGGAAGGCGGGGTAGGGGTCGGCCTAGGAAAGGATGGAGAGAGGGGGTAAAGGAGGTTTTGTGTGCGAGGGGCTTCGACTTCCAGCAGGCATGCGTGAGTATGTTTGATAGGAGTGAATGGAGACAAATGGTTTTTAATACTTGACGTGCTGTTGGAGTGTGAGCAAAGTAACATTTATGAAGGGGTTCAGGAAACCGGCAGGCCGGACTTGAGTCCTGGAGATGGGAAGTACAGTGCCTGCACTCTGAAGGAGGGGTATTAATGTTGCAGTTTAAAAACTGTAGTGTAAACCACCCTTCTGGCAAGACAGTGATGGAGTGAATGATGGTAAAAGTTTTTCTTTTTCGGGCCACCCTGCCTTGGTGGGAATCGGCCAGTGTGATAATAAAAATAAATAATAAATAATAATCCGTGAATGCCTTGATAAGTGCTATGAGATTCTCCCTGGTAAGGGCCTGCATTGGCAGTGTGTTTGAAGCAGGGGATATTACCTGGGCTCTTGTGGTGTGTGGGGGCTCCTGAAGGTTGGATTTCTTCCTTGTGTGTACCGTAGCTTGTTGCTGTGTACCACGTTCGGAAGCTTGCATCTGCTTGTGAGGTGCAGACATAGCCATGGAAGCCTGTATAGCGGCTGCGCAGGGCAAGGGGTGCCGGCGTTTCCGTGTTATGGCCGGTGGGGGCTCGTGTAGTGCCGCCTGCTGATTGCCTTGACCAGATGTTCCCTGTTGACGCCGCTTGTTCCTTATGTTTTGGTTTCTTCGTTGAGGAAGAGGGGCAGGAGGCTCCTGTCCAGGACGCCTGGTTGAGGCTTTGAGGATCAGAAATTCCTCGGCATTGAGTTGGGTGGCCTGATGAGTTCTACATTATGGCAGGGTTCTTTGTGCCCATCGTCTGCTGAGTATATGTGTGAAGAAGGGGCTTATTTACTGTACACAGGTGAGGTGAAGCAGTCGTGATATCAGTGGACAAATCCACATGAAATAGGTTTTGCCTATAGGTTAGAGAAGTGAAGAATTCCCTGCATCAAAATCCCAAGATGCTGTTGTGTCTAACAGGAATGTAGATGAATGGTTCAGAGAACCGACAAGTTGATGAATTAAACATGTGCAACACTTGGGTATTTTTATTTAAGAAACGTTTCGCCACACAGTGGGTTCATCACTCCTTCTGATCTTCACCGTTTTTCATTGTTTAGAATTGAGGAAGCCACTCCATGGCAAAACGTTTCTTCAATAAAGATACCCGAGTGTTGTACAAGTCTGACTCATCATACCCAAATGTTTCTAGGCGTGCCAAGGACCGACAAAACCCAGTTCTTCGGTGTGCGAACTCAGGAAACTACAAACTGAGACGTGAAACACCCTGGTCATGAACATTACCTACGACAGTGTTCTCCAGAACTCAGCTTTGATAGGAAAAACTTTATTCCAGCACTTTCAAGGAAACACATGGTCTGCTCTCCCAAAATGCCTGGGACTATAGTAAACGTGCTACGAACGGGTCTCGGTATTTAGAGCAGACTTAAGTGTCGCTTTTCCAGAACAAACCTTACTATGTAAATACACATGAAATAATAACATTCATATTCAATGAATTATTTGAATGATTAGACAATATTTTATTTAGTTTGTTATACAAACCTTGACCTGGGGAGATGCTGTCGGCGGAATTAAGATCTTAATATTGACTACTCCTCTGATGGTGTTCTCAGGGGAAGGAGGAAGAGGACTCACTAAATGTTTCTCATTGATGGGCAACTCACCACTACTCAGCTCAAACTCTTGAGAACTCTGGTGCTGAATCTTCCCGCGGGAAACAACCTGACGAGAAAGGAGCAATGATTATCTCATAAATTTCATCATTATAGGAGGACATGTTCAAAAAATATATAGTGATAGCTGCATTTGTGTGTCTCTTTAGTGCCCAAAATATAAACGGAAGTTATACACGCAGGCTTTGTATTTAGCATATATATTTGTAATTGAAAAGAATTGTAAATTGTGAAGTTATTCTGATAAATGCAAAATATTCAAAACATTATTAAGCACAATTATATCATGAAAGTTTCTCATGCATAAAAATATTTCTTTACGGTACCATGTCTCTTGAAAGGAGGCTCCGTGTCATGGTAAAGAGGCTCTTAGTCTGAGGAATTAGACCTTTTGGTCACCTTCCTCAGACCGAACGTAATTACCCCGAATCTTCCCTACCCTATCCCATCCTTCCTTTTTACCTTTCCTCCTCCTCCTCCCCATCCTTCCTCTTTTCTGCCTTTTGAATTCTTCCCACAGGCACTAGTTCCTAGGTAGGGGAAAGGGTACTGGAGTCCATCCAATTCTTTTGAGGTCTGTGAGGGAAAAGTTCAACAGATAGGAGTAGCGAGCGAGTATATGGTGACGATAGTTTGATTGCCAGTCTGCTTGTTAAGGTAGGGTCAGCGTCTAGCTCCCGCTATCCCCTCCTTTTTCCACCAGGAAACGTGACGTGTGGGGCTCCAACCAAATGGATAATCACTAGACTCACAGCTCCTAGCACAACTTTAAGTAAAAGCCTCTGCTCCTATTTTAGTGGATATATTGGTTAAAAGCTTCACTTTTAACCAATTCTAAGATGTAGTTCATTCTGCCATGATTTACAAGTTTTGCATTTAAATCCTCACCAATCTTATAAATACTTTACTTATCATGGAGAGTGATTTCTTAAGCAGTGTGTAACTTTTGTCTCTTTCTAGCTTGGAATGTCAACTTGGGTCATCTGGCAACCACAGAAAAAGTGTTGAAGGAGACTAACTTCACATGTGTTCTGGGATGTCTCTTTTTATCTGCATACCTGAGTGTAGCCAACCCCAGGGAGCTTTTCCTCATCTTTGCAGTGGTGAAAAATCTGCATTCCTATCATCTTGATGGATCTTTCAAGGCAAAACCTGTGAATGAATAGTCATTGGGCTGTCGCTCACCATCTGTAACCCCCCCCACTTCATCAGCAACGGCTACAATTTCTACAATACGCGGTGTCAACATCAACCAGACACCCCAGTCTAACTAAATATTAGCGTTGAATTCAGATATCATTTTTATATTTAATTTTTCTTTTTTCTTTCAAGTAGGATAAAAGTTCTTATTTAAATGTTTTATATTTTCAATTATAACAATAAAGTGTTTATATTTGTATATTATTTCTTTTTCTATTCATTAATATTCCTAAGGAGGAGCCAGCCTTGGTAAGACCTATTTAAGATCTTACAGGGCTGAGTAAACCTTCACAAGGTCCTTGGCGGTGGTGTAGTTTGCCGTGGAATCTGGATCACCTGGGAATGTCCCGATACCTCTTTGGTCTCCCGGGGGGTGGTGTTGGGTGGCTTTCAGGTGATGGGTGTATCTCTGGAGGCTTCCTGTCAGATTCCAAAGGGTGTTGGCCAAAGGAGGTATGCTTTATGATGTGTGTCCGGCTGCCCTCTCTTTTGTACACTGAGGTGGCTCGGTGGAAGTGAGGTTGCTGTCATAGATTGCTTGTTTACTGGCATGAAGGGTAGAGTATGGCACGGGTTCCATGCCGCATCTGGACTACTTGCGGTGCTGAGGTCCTCTTGGGCGCAGAGGAGGATTTACGGCCCTTTTTTGCCTCCTAGAAGTTATCCCTCCTAGACCCCCCTTTTTTTTCTTTTTTATTTTTTCCTAAAAAACAAAGATGATCTAACCATGGAGTCCCCAATCCATGAATCTACTCCCCCTGGGTCCCTTTCTGATACCGCAACCTGTTCTGACCCTGCCTCGTTTTTTGACCACTCTTCAGACACTTCTAATGCCTTTGTACTTCCTGCTGGTGCTGTTTCATCACCAGGTTCAGGTACTGGGGATTCGACTGACTCCTTCAATACGTCTGACCTCCTCTCTTCTTTGACTATGCTTCCGGCTTCTCTATGGTGCGACAATTTTCGAATCTCCCACCCATCCAACGTTGGAAAGACTCTGCTCCCACACCTAAACACCCACGACAATTGCCTGATGATCCTTCTCTTTCTTCTCGTTCTACTCAGAAAAGACGGGCACATCACACACTCCTTTTCCACGCTGTGTTTCGAAATACACAGTTGACTAAGTTTTTACTTTACAACTGACTTCCTCTACTGCAAGGTGCTTCTACGCCATGTTGGTAGAGATATATCCTTTCATGCTCTCAAGAACGGTACATGCATCATCACTGCCCATAATGCTATCGATACTATTCTTATAACTATTGAAAAACATCATTTCTTCAATTCTTGTAGTGGTATTGTTATTCTACCCCCTACCATTGTCCAACTGAATTTCCATACATGTGGCAATGACATTCTGGAACGGCTAGAACTCCAAGACCTTCCAATCCTCAAAGTAGACACATACGTCCTCCCTGCCCTTAGGCGGAGATTATACCTTTGCAATATAGCTAGTTTAACTTTCAACTACCGTGAGTTCCCAACCTGTGTTTATATAGCGGGACATCGTATACAAGTTCGAAAGGCGATCCCTACACCGCAATAGTGTAGAAATTGCTGGCGTTTTAGTCATCCAGCAAAATATTGCAGGTCCATAACCAATTTACCGGTCTGTGGTGCCGATAACCGTACCAGTATGTCTTATAGTCTACCTCCCTCTTGCTTTGTCATGAGGCTCACCCACCTTACTCTCGCCATTGCCAAGTTTATTCTTCTGCCCCCTCACAAGTTGCTTCCTCTCCTGTCACCTCCAAAGCTTCTTCTCTTGTTCCCTCTACACTTCATTCCCCCCTACTTTGGTACAGTGTATCGTCTCTCCTTTCTTTACTCACCCTCTTCCTTCCATCTCCAATATTGCATTATATACAGCGTCCTTGTCCTCAGAAACCCTTGATAGACACTGATCCACCTCCTGTTCCTCCTCTTCACGTATCTCCGCCTGCACAACTCCTTTCTTCATAGTGTCCCAATCCTTCACTGCTTAAGTCTTCCGCTACCTCCACTTTCGGACTTTTCTAACCCTTCTAGTCCGTAGATACTTTTATCTACAGATTTCTTGTATCTTTCTCGTTACAAACCATGGCTTATTTACAGTGCAATATCTGCGATCTCAGAGGTAACCGGGATGAGCTTCAGGTGTTGCTCTCCCAGTTTTTCCCTGTTGGTGTTTGTTTACAAGAACCCAGATTACACTCTGCTGTTATCCATCCTATCTCAGGCTCTGATTTATTGTATTCTTCGGATCCTTTTTCCGATGGAACCTTTAATGAAAGTGCCTTCTCATACGCACTGATGTTCCATACCTTCAGCTCTTTGTTCATACTTTGCTGCATTACTCTGCAGCCCATATCCACTTGAATAAGTGGTATACAATCTGCTCTTTGTTTCTTTCGCCTTCTAGGGCATCATCTATCGAAGATGTTGCCTTTCTAGATTCTTCCTTACCGCCACCACTTCTCTTACTTGGCGATTTTAATGCCCACCATTTCTCTCTAGGGGGTGTCACTGTGTGATACGATTCTGGCCTGTAAGCCACTGATTAGTTTAGTACTTCTGGTAATAAGAGGTATAACAGGTACCGGGAAGTATTGATGTACACTGAGTCATCCAAGGCTTAATAAAAACTTTAAGGTCTTTTCCGGATTTTATGTAATATTTTCCGGATTTTATGTAAGGCCTTTCCTTTCACTCCTGTACATATATGCACAACTATCAACTTCTTTAGTAGGGCACCACAATGTACAACTGTCTTAACAAATTAACATTAATAACGAGGATATTTGTCACTTCCTCTCTAATAAATACACTTCACCATGTCGGCAATTGGTAGAGTTAATCACAGACTAAGGCAGGATATTTCTGTACTGGAAGTTTTCTCTAGAAAGGCTGAACTCTCTAGTAAAATCCCCTTGTGACGGCTCTGGAGATAATATGGAGGAGCTAGTAGAGCCTCTTATGTAAATTCTCACAATATTAGAGAAGAGAGTGAACTGTCCTGAGCCGAACGCTCAGGTTTAATGTCAACTCGGTATAGGGGAGGGGGGGGGGGTAGTACAAACGATCCACCACCTACTTTGCCTCTAGTATCTGAATTCTTCCAGTCGCCTAATTCCTTACTTAAACATGTACAAAAATAATATTTTTTTATTATTATCACACTGGCCGATTCCCACCAAGGCAGGGTGGCCCGAAAAAGAAAAACTTTCACCATCATTCACTCCATCACTGTCTTGCCAGAAGGGTGCTTTACACTACAGTTTTTAAACTGCAACATTAACACCCCTCTTTCAGAGTGCAGGCACTGTACTTCCCATCTCCAGGACTCAAGTCCGGCCTGCCGGTTTCCCTGAACCCCTTCATAAATGTTACTTTGCTCACACTCCAACAGCACGTCAAGTATTAAAAACCATTTGTCTCCATTCACTCCTATCAAACACGCTCACGCATGCCTGCTGGAAGTCCAAGCCCCTCGCACACAAAACCTCCTTTACCCCCTCCCTCCAGCCTTTCCTAGGCCGACCCCTACCCCGCCTTCCTTCCACTACAGACTGATACACTCTTGAAGTTATTCTGTTTCGCTCCATTCTCTCCACATGTCCGAACCACCTCAACAACCCTTCCTCAGCCCTCTGGACAACAGTTTTGGTAATCCCGCACCTCCTCCTAACTTCCAAACTACGAATTCTCTGCATTATATTCACACCACACATTGCCCTCAGACATGACATCTCCACTGCCTCCACCTTCTCCTCGCTGCAACATTCATCACCCATGCTTCACACCCATATAAGAGCGTTTGTAAAACTATACTCTCATACATTCCCCTCTTTGCCTCCAAGGACAAAGTTCTTTGTCTCCAGAGACTCCTAAGTGCACCACTCACCCTTTTCCCCTCATCAATTCTATGATTCACCTCATCTTTCATAGACCCATCCGCTGACACGTCCACTCCCAAATATCTGAATACATTCACCTCCTCCATACTCTCTCCCTCCAATCTGATATCCAATCTTTCATCACCTAATCTTTTTGTTATCCTCATAACCTTACTCTTTCCTGTATTCACTTTCAATTTTCTTCTTTTGCACACCCTACCAAATTCATCCACCAATCTCTGCAACTTCTCTTCAGAATCTCCCAAGAGCACAGTGTCATCAGCAAAGAGCAACTGTGACAACTCCCACTTTATGTGTGATTCTTTATCTTTTAACTCCATGCCTAAATAATACCCGGGTATATAATCCATATTTATATAATTTAGATTCATAATATTATAAAGTAGAGGAATCTATAATTTAGCTATTATTAAAGAAACCCTGAGTATAATATTATGTGGAGAAATCCCGTATTAATAAATAATTATGACCAAGGGGCATAACACTGTGGCTCCGGCAGCATTCAGTTGGAGGCTTCTCTCACTTCTCTCCCCCTCCATATTTTAAATAGAGGTATTCCCACCCATTTTGATTCTCGTACTCATTCTCTTTCTTGCATCGATCTCTCAGTCTGCTTTTCCTCAACTGTACTAGGCTTCACCTGGTCTGTCCTCCGAACATTTTCCACTCATCCTTACCTCTCCTTCGTATTCCCCCACCTCCTTGTTTCTCACGCTGGCAATTTGACTGGGAGAATTGGGACCTAACCACACGTCTAACTGCTTTTAATGAGACTCCTTCCTCGTCCTCCATTGATGAACTTGTACTCTTCTTCTCGACCTCAGTCTTAACCACAGCTTCACATTCTATACCCCTCACCTCGGGCAAGCATTCTCAGAAGTGCGTGCCTTGGTGGTCTCCTGATTGTGCTCAAGCAGTACGTTTGAAATGCGCTGCATGGGGCAGGTAACAGTACAACAGAACCACAGACAGACTCCTTCATTTTAAATAGAAGACAGCGGTTGCTCGCTGTGTCATCCGTCATGCTAAACGTACTTACTGGCAGGATTGTTTCTACCATCACTTTGGTTTCCTCCATGAGTGCAGTCTGGAAAAAAATACGTAAACTGAGAGGTAAATACTCCCCCGACCCAGCTTCTATTCTTCGGGTTGCCAGTGTCAATATAGCAAATCCTCTTGACATTGCCATTGAAATTAGTACTCATCTGGTCTGTATTTCTCAGGGGCTCCATCTATGAGGCTCGTTTCTTTCCTCAAAGTCTGCCAGAGCTCATAGACACTTCTTCTCTCAAAGAAGACTCTTATAATGTGCCTTTTACACTTCTGGAACTGGTGGCAACACTCTCCGCTTGCCGATCATCAGAAGCCGGGCCTGATGTCATTCATATTCGCATGCTACAGCATCTATATTAGTCAGCTCTTGCAGTCCTCTTATGTCTATTTAATCTTATTTGGTCACAAAGAGTTCTTCCCCAGCTGTGGAAATCTGCCATTGTTCTACCATTCCAGGTACTACGGGACATAATGCCTCCGACTACCATCCCATTGCTCTTACCAGTGCAGTTCGCAAGGTGATGGAACGTGGATGTGGTATTTAGAGACAGAATAGTCTTTCAACTAGTCATTATGGCTTTCGTACGAGCCGTTCTGCCATTGACCCCTTAATATGCTAGGATATTTATGTTCGTAATGCTTTTGCGAATAACCACTCAGTTATTACCATATTTTTTGACCCTGAGAAGGCATATGACACAATTTGGAAGTGTAATATTTTGCCCCAGGCCCACTCCTGAGGCCTCCGAGGAAATCTACCATTCTTCCTTATGAACTTCTTAACTGAAAGACATTTTTTAATAATATGCTTTTCCCGGACTTTGTCCAAGCTGAAGGTGCCCCTCAGGGATGTGATGTGAGCACATCACTTTTTCTCCTTGCTATAAATGCTTTGGCCTCTATTCTTCCATCCAATATTTGGTCTTCACTCTATAGTGATGACTTCGCTATAGCTTGTGCAGGCGCTGACTGTCACCTTATTGCAGTTTCACTCCAGCATGCGGTCAACCGTGTTTCTCACTGGGCCAACACCCATGGGTTTAAATTTTCTAGTAGTAAAGCTCACCAAATTACTTTCACTAGACGTTCAGTAATCTCTGATCATCCCTTGTACCTCCATGGCTCGCGTGTCCCAGAACGAGATACGGTCAGGTTTCTCGGCCTTCTGTTTGACCATAAGTTATCCTGGAAACCTCACATTACCTTTCTAAAGGTAACTTGTCATAGCAGGCTGAACCTTCTTGAAACCCTCACTCATCTTTTTTGGGGGCTGACCGTAGAACGCGCCTTCGCCTATATTCAGCCCTAATGTTACCGAAACTCGATTATGGTGACCAGATTTGTTCAGCGGCCTCTCCTGCAACTCTCTCTATCCCATCTATCACCAGGGATTACGTTTATGCCTCGGTGCTTCTCGCTCTTTTCCAGTTGAGAGCCTCTATGCAGAAGCGAATATTCCATCCTTGTCTGATCGCCGTGATGCTCATTGCCTTCACTATTGTGTTCATTCTCATGACTTCCACAATCCTTCCATATATAGGATAGTCACTGATTGTAATAATGTTGGTAGAATTACCGACAATATGTAAAGTAAAAGGACAGAAGTGCAACTAATGTGACATTTTATTGTGGCAACGTTTCGCTCTTCAGGAGCTTTGTCAAGCCGATACAAACAGTATATGGACACAGAGGGCATATAAAGGCTCAGAGTGAGGTGTAATACTGGTGAGGTGCTATTTCGATGTTCTCTAGTGGTAGTAGTAGTAGTAGTAGTAGTGACAATATGGTAGAGCAATTAATTCGTACATGAGTAAAAGGATATAAAAGCTATTACTTGAGTAACATAAAATGTCACATTAGTTGCACCTGTGTCCTTTTACTTTACATAGTCACTGATGTTAGTAGATGTTCTTAATTTGTTCGTCGCCCCTGTTTACTTCGCCCCTTTTTTTTTTTTTTTTTTTTTTGCCTACATTCGCTCGTCTTCTCTTCAGTTACCACCTTTCTATGTTCATGTAGCATTTCACTTTTCCGTACCCCTTTGGGAAGTTCCAGCTCTTCGAGTCTGTTCTATCCCACTCCCATGCGTGAAAGCCCAACTGCCTACAGTGGCTTCCTGCTCTCTTTTTCTGGAACACTTTTCTTCTCATTACTATGCCATCGCAGTGTACACCGATGGTTCTCAGTCTTCTGACGGTGTAGGATTCGCAGCAGTGATTCCGGACAGTGTCGTGCGAAGGCATTTATTATCCTCTGCTAGCATTTTTATGGCTGAATTTTATGTCATTCTTTTAGCACTTATCCGTATTGCACCTATGCCTGTCATCGTTTGTGGTCGTTTCAGGCTTTCATTAGTGTTTTACGGGCTATACGAAAATTTAATACTACTTAGCCCCTAGTTCTTCGTATCCAACTATGGTTATGCCGTAACTCTACCAAGCACAAAGATATTGTTTTTGGTTGGGTCCTTGGTCATGTTGACGTACAGAGCAATGAACAGGTAGACTGCAGTACATTACCTCCCAGTTTCATTTAGAGGTGCTCCATTCACGGACTATTTTCTTGTAATTACTACCCACCTTCACACCCATTGGCAGCAACATTGGTCTGCTTCGTTCCATAACAAACTTCTTTCTATTAAACCGAGTATAGGTTTCTGGCCGTCTTCTTGTCATCAATGTCGAGGTTGGGAGACTACTCTCTCCCTTATTCGCATTGGCCACACTCGTCTTACTCACAGGTATCTCATGCAGTGGTGCCCTGTTCCTCTCTGTGAGAATTCTCAGGTTCCAATATCTGTTAGCCACATTCTGTTGGACTGCCAACTCTATCAACATGTACGTACAACCACTGTGAAAGAACAGTGAAACTCCAAGCGGTTTCGTGACTTCTCACATTATCAAAGAACTATATCCTTAATAATGTGAGAAGTCGCAAAACCACTTGCAATTTTACTATTCTTTCACAGTGGTTGTTTTGTATATATATATTTCTTTCTTTCAACATACCGGCCGTATCCCACTGAGGCGGGGTGGCCCAAAAGAAAAACCAAAGTTTCTCCTTTCAAATTTAGTAATATATACAGGAGAAGGGGTTACTAGCCCCTTGCTCCTGGCATTTCAGTCGCCTCTTACAAAACGCAAGGCTTATGGAGGAAGAATTATGTTCCACTTCCCCATGGAGATAAGAGGAAATAAACAAGAACAATAACTAGAAAGAAAACAGAAGAAAACCCAGAGGGGTGTATATATATATATGCTTGTACATGTATGTGTAGTGTGACCTAAGTGTAAGAAGAAGTAGCAAGACATACCTGAAATCTTGCATATTTATGAGACAGACAAAGGACACCAGCAATCCTACCATCATGTAAAACAATTACAGGCTTTCGTTTTACACTCACTTGGCAGGACGGTAGTACCTCCCTGGCCGGTTTACTACCTGGGTATAAATATATATATATATATATATATATATATATATATATATAATATATATATATATATATATATATATATATATATATATATATATGTTATATATATATATGTATATATGTATATATATATAATATATATATATATATATATATATATATATATATATATATATATATATATAATATATACATACATTATATATATATATATATTATATATATATATATATATTATATATATATATATATATTTTATATATACATTATATATATACATATATATATATATATATATATATATATATATTTTATATATATATATATATTATAAATATATATATATATATATATATATATATATGCAAAACAACCACTCTGAAAAAAATAGAGAAATTCCAAGCGCTTTCGTGACTACTCACATTATCAAGGAACTATGAAAGTAAAGCCCAAAAATGTAGATATACACCATTTCCTTGGAAAATTAAATAGCTTAGCCCATTCTATAAACTTTACTGTTAAGTTTGAAGAAAATAACTCATTGCCTTTTCTAGATGTTTTAATTATTAAGGGTAATAATGAATTCAAATTTAAAATTTACAGAAAACCTACAAATAACTGTTCCTATGTCCACTATTATTCCTCGCATCAAGATAGAGTCAAACTGTCTGTTTTCTCATCAATGTTTTTGAGAGCTTTACGAATTTGTAGTCCTGAGTTCATAGATGAGGAAATATCCAAAATTTATGAAATAGGTAATGATTTAAAATACCCAAGAAATGTAATTGATAAATCTTTTAAAGTTGCTAGAAACACTTTTTATAATCCAAAAAGGGACAAACCAGCCTTATTCAACTAAAAATTATGTTGGTTCTCCCTTACCATGAAAACTTGGTTGATATGCCTTCTCTTCTTAAGACTTTTAATATTAAAGTTGTATTAAAAAATCTTGATACAGTGAAAAAACTTTTGATAAAGAATTCCCCCCAAAATGCTGATGGATGTGTCTATAAGATTCGTTGTAAAATTTGCGATAAAGTTTATTACGGTCAAAAATGGTAAAAATCTCGAACTAGATTAAAACAACATAAATATAGCATTAGAACTGGACAAGATTCCAATGCTCTATTTATTCATGTAAGAGATTTTAACCATCCAATTGATTTTCAAAAAGTTGAGAAAGTAGTATCAAGCAAGTCCATGGTCGACAGGAAAAATAATTGAATCTTGTTTCATAAAAAGCAGTTTTGACAATAATATGAAATTTCCTTTGGTTTATATAAATTAGATCCATTTATAATTAATAGAATTGGGGAAGAATTTAATAATACACTGGACAAATAATAATTTTAAAATTTTCTTGGGTAGAATAGCTTGGGGTGAGTTGTGCAAGGGACCTATCCAAGTTGGGTCGCCGTGCGTCACGTGTTTTAACCGTTGTGGGGTCTGATAGTGAGGTGCTGGCCGGACCCCTTATATAGCTTCCTTGGATGCTTTACTTTCATAATTCCTTGAATGTGAGTAGTCACGAAAGCGCTTGGAATTTCTCTATTCTTTCAGAGTGGTTGTTTTGCATATTTGAAACTCCTGTTTACTGTGATCTTATTGCAATATATTAATATTATATATATAAATATATTTTATATATATATATATATATATATATTTTATATATATATATATATATATATATATATATATATATACATATATACATGTATTAATAATAACAACACTGCAACTAGCCAGGGACTCGAAGACATGATATTTTGGCCCGCCTCATGGTGAACGAAAATCACATGACGCTATAACCCACAGGACCACCAAATCCAGTAACCAGCCAAGCTAGGTGTGTTACCCTTGGTCCGAGAACAAGTGGTGGTGAGGGTGCCTCTGAGGTATTTTCATTCTACTCCCTGCTTGATGTACTAGCCCAACAAACAATATTTTATAATATTGTAACCACGAACGAGTGGTAATGATCAACAACAACACTGCGACTAGCCAAGGGCTCGAACCCATGATGGTTTGACCCACCTCATGTGTGCATATATGTACATGTGTAATGTTTATATGCATGTGTAATTTTTATATGTATGCATGGGCAGATGTATACATATAAAGATATATATGTGTGTATACGTATATTTGCATGTGAACATGTGCATATATTTGTATGCACTCGTGTGAAGTATAAAATGTGTACATATATGTATGCAAGTGTTTTTCTCCACTTGTATATGCATGCGAGCATGTATGTTTGAGAAAGTATGCATGTATTTTGTATATATACGTGTGTATGAATTTTATGTATAAATGCAAGTGACTTTTAATGCCTGAGTCTATATGAACACGTGCATTTCTATATGTGTATGTACATTATTGAACATTTAGGTGTATGTATATATGTATGAATGTATGTATTGTTGTGGATGTGTTCATGTATGTATATATTATTGTACCCACGAACGAGTGGTAATGATCAATAAAAACATTGCAATAGCCAAGGAGTCGAACCCATGCTGCTTTGGTCCCCCTCATGGTGGGTGAAAACACATGATTCTTTAGACCATTAGACCACACAGTCCTTGAGAATGGCGCATCCAGCCAAGCTAGATGTTGTACCTGCCATCCACTACCACCACCACCTCTACCACCATTACCTCCACCACCACTACCACCACCACCACCACCATCTCTACCACCACTACCACCATCACCACCACCTCTACCACCAACCCCTCCACCACCACTACCACCAAAACCACCACCACCACTAACACCACCACAACGTCTACCACCACCCCTACCAATATCATCACCATCTCTACCACCTTTACCACCACCACCACCACCTTTACCACCACCACCACCTCCAACTCCATCTCTACCAGCAACACCTCTACGACCACCGCAACCACCACCACCTCTACAACCACCACAACCATAACCACATCTACCCCCACCACTTCCACCACCACCACCTCTACCACCACCATCACCATCTCTACCACCATCACCTCTACCACCACCGCCTTTACCACCACTACATCTTCCACCACAACCTCTACCACCACCACATCTACCTCGAACACTACCGCCTCTACCACCACCACCACCACCACCATCACCACCACCTCTACCACCACCATCACCACCTTTATCACCACCTCTACCACCACAACCACCATCACCACCACCTCTATCACCACAATTACCATCACCACCACCTCTACCACCACCATCACCATCTCTACCACCGTCACCTTTACCACCACCGCCTTTACCACCATTACCTCTTCCACCACCACCTCTACCACCACCATCACCATCTCTACCACCGTCACCTTTCCCACCCCCGCCTTTCCCACCATTCCTTTCCACCACCACTTCCCCCACCACCAATCTACCCCAACACCACCGCATCTCCCCACCGCACCCCCATCATCACCACCCCCCCTCTACCCCCACCATCCCACCTTTACCACCCCCCTTACCACCAAAAACCACCTTCACCACAACCTTACCACATACCTAAACCCCCACCCCACCCCCTTTTGTTTTTATAGATAAGAAAAGATAAGATAAGATAAGATTTCGTTGGTTTTTAACCCCCGGAGGGTTAGCCCCAGGATCCCCCAAGAAGTCGTGCGTCATGGGGGACGTCTAATTTTTCCATTGGGGCCCTTTAATCTTGCCCCCCGGATGCGCCCACCCCAGTCGACTAACACCCAGGTCCCTATTGCGCTAGGTGAACAGGACAACGGGTGTAAGGGGAAACGTGTCAAAATGTTTCACCCCCCGGGGAATCGAACCCGGGCCCTCCGTGTGTAAAGCGGGGCTTTAGCCACCAGGGTATACAATCCCGACAAGGGGGGAAGACAAAAGGCTTTTAAAATTAGGGGGCTATGATTGAGTTCTATAAAGGGAAAAGAGGAATGAAAAAAGGGGTTTTTTGTAAAAAAACATGATAAAAATTTACCTAGAAGGACCGCAGCAAGGTTTTAAGCTGGAAAATTTCAGTTTTCAGGAGGGGATATGGGAAAGCACTGTTTTGGGTAATAGAGTTGTGGATGGTGGCACAATCCGAGTACCGTTATAGAAGCAAGACTTTGTAAATTTTTAAAAAAATAGGTTAGAAAATAATGAGTGGTTGTGAGGGGTGTGGGGGTTGGGAAACCTGATTGTGGTGCTACTAGGCGATGCCTTTTCCCCTTTCCCTTATTTAAGTGGAAGTGACCGGGATGGGCGGGCCATTGGTCTAAGCCAGGGTTTGACATGGACCTCCCTGTAGGCCAGTATTCCCGCTGCAGTGTTCCTTCGTTTTATGTTTTTTTTGAAGCATCTTTATTTGAAGATTTCCCTAAGGTTTGGTTCTTTGTCGAATACATAAAGTAGGAGGAGCAGTTTGAGATAACCCTTTTTTGAGTTGCCACATTCTCAATTGGCTATTCCCCCCCAAAAGCGAACAGGCACTAAGGGTCGGATTCTTGGGCCCCCCTATAGATCAGACCTTGCTTCAGTCATTATAATGTAAATCTTGAAATTTTGAGGGTGCATGGTTCCCCTCACGTTTTCACCCTTTTTCATTTTCTTCTGCTGTGGTTTTAAAAACAGTTGCTATTTTTTTGGGCTGCTGTTGTGCCCTTGACTACCCATGGCATGCACTTTAAAACCTATTTTCTGTACTGTGTTTAAAAGTGTCACAGTTCCCACCACCGCCGTGGCTGTGATACTGCTGGTGCGAAGGGGAAACAGCAGCTACTTGAGATTTTTCGAGTATTTTTGTTTTCGTAATTACCAAATGTTCACGAAGGTATTGGGAAACGCCTTAAATGCGTCGTAGGGGGGGGGTTGTGTCAGAGAGTCAATTTGGGATGCCCGGTAAGTCGTTTTTTAAAGGGGCAGGGTTTTAGACGCCCATACCGTCTGATGACAGGCTATGCGTCTGCCCGTGATTTTTATTTGCACCTGCTGTGCTGCCACTATAGGCCCATGACTTCAATAGCCCGACCTGCCTCTCTCTCTGGGAGCTCACCTCACTGAATCAAAGGGGCCTTCTCCTCTCTCCTGTGGGGGATGGCCCTCCCGGGGCCAGGGCACAAGCCTTGCCCCTGTGTATCCTATCTTGCAAATAAAGTAAGGGGGCATCAGAAGCCTTATCAGTGAACCCCCCTTGCAGCAAACTGGCAAAAAACCTTTTTGAAAAAAATGGTGACGCAGTGCCTGTAGATAGTGTATGCCGGGAGAGGAAAGGAAAAAGGGGAAGAAGTTTATTCATCACCCCACACAAGAAGCTGTCTCTCAACGAGCATCCCGAGTGGTGCCGTTTCAGCATCCCGACCAGGACCAGGGATCTAGCTGGGGAAATTTTTTGGGAATTTTTTTTGAGAATTTAAAAGTGGCGTCCCTGGGACTCCATGCCACAGCACTCCATGCTGTTTCTCAAGTCACGTATTCAGCGTCACATGTATGTTGTTGCTATTGTTTTTCAGCTCTGCATAGCTATTTCAGCAAGTGAGTCTGTGGTGATTTCAGCGTCCAGTGTGGCTGTTTCTCCAAGTGGATATGTGGGAGAGGAAGAGGCCGGTTCCTTACCTCACTTACACCTCACCCGCCTATCACCACACTCCTCCACTATGTACTCACTTACTCTGCTGTGTTTTCTGCTGTTTTCCGTGTGAATTCATTGCCAGAGCTGTGTATCCAAATCCCCGAGGCAACTCTAAGCCATATGGATCACCAAGCCACGAGCGGACGAAGCCACGTGGATCACGAAACCACGTGGAGCAAGCCACGTGGGGTGTGGACGATGCCACGTGGATCTACAAGCCAAGTGGGTTACTTAGTCAGACGTCCCAAGCCACATGCTGTGGCTTGGGACGTCTCCCACAGAGGCAGGGTGACCCAAAAAAGAAAGAAAATCCACAAAAAGAAAATATTTCCATCATCATTCAACACTTTCACCTCACCCACACATAATCACTGTTTTTGCAGAGGTGCTCAGAATACAACAGCTTAGAAGGATATACGTATAAAGATACACAATATATCCTTCCAAACTGCCAATATCCCAAACCCTTCCTTTAAAGTGCAGGCATTGTACTTCCCATTTCCATGACTCAAGTTCAGCTACATTAAAATACCCAGTTTCCCTGAATCCCTTCACATAATATTACCCTGCTTGCACTCCAACAGCTCGTCAGGTCCCAAATACCATTCGTCTCCATTCACTACTATCTAACACGCTCACCCACGCTTGCTGGAAGTCCAAGCCCTTCGTCCGCAAAACCTCCTTTACCCCTCCCTCCAACATTTTCGAGGACCCCTACCCCACCTTCCCTCCCCTACAGATTTATACACTCTCCATGTCATTCTACTTTGATACATTCTCTCTAAATGACCAAACCACCTCAACAACCCTTCTTCAGCCCTCTGACTAATACTTTTTTTAACTTCACACTTTCTGCTAATTTCCACACTCAGAATTTTCTGCATAATATTCACAACACATATTGTCCATAGACAGGACATCTCCACTGCCTCCAACCACCTCCTCGCTGCAGTATTTACAACCCAAGCTTCACACCCATTTAAGAGTGTTGGTACTACTGTACTCTCATACATTCCCTTCTTTGCCTCCATAGATAACATTTTTTGTCTCCACATATACCTCAATGTGCCACTCGTCTTTTTTCCTTCATCAATTCTATGATTAACCTCATCCTTCATAAATCCATCTGCTGACACGTCAACTCCCAAATATCTGAAAACATTCACTTCTTCCATATTCCTGCTCCCCAATTTGATATCCAATTTTTCTTTATCTAAATAATTTGATGCCCTCATCACCTTACTCTTTTCTATGTTCACTTTCAACTTTCTACCTTTACACACATTCCCAAACTCATATACTAACCTTTGCAATTTTTCTTTAAAATCTCCCATAACTACAGTATCATCAGCAAAAAGTAACTGTGCCAATTCCCATTTTGTATTTGATTCTCCATAATTTAATCCCACCCCTCTCTCGAACACTCTAGCATTTACTTCTTTTACAACCCCATCTATAAATATATTAAACAACTATGGTGACATTGCACATCCCTGTCTAAGACCTACTTTTACCGGGAAGTATTCTCCCTCTCTTCTACACACCCTAACCTGAGCCACACTATCCTCATAAAAACTCTTTACAGCATTTAGTAACTTACCACCTATTCCATATACTTGCAACATCTGCCACATTGTTCCCCTACCCACTCTATCGTATGTCTTTTCTAAACCCATAAATGCAATAAAAACTTCCCTACCTTTATCTAAATACTGTTCACATACATGCTTCAAGGCAAACACTTGATCTACACTTCCCCTACCCACCATGAAACCTCCTTGCTCATCTGCAATCCTACATTCTGTCTTACCTCTAATTCTTTCAATAATAACCCTACCGTACACTTTTCCTGGTATACTCAGTAAACTTATTCCTCTATAATTTTTACAATCTCTTTTGTCCCCCTTCCCTTTATATAAAGGGACTATACATGCTCTCTGCCAATCAATAGGTACCTTCCCCTCTTTCATACATTTATTGAACAAAAATACCAACCACTCCAACACTATATCCCCTCCTGCTTTTAACATTTCTGTCATGATCTCGTCAGTTCCAACTGCTTTACCTCCTTACATTCTTCGTAATACCTCATGCACCTCCCCCACACTCACATCCTGCTCTTCTTTACTCCTAAAAGATGGTATTCCTCCCTGGCCAGTGCATGAAATTACCACTTCCTTTCTTCGTCGAAATTTTAAAGTTCCTCAAAATATTCTCGCCATCTACCCAATACCTCCGTCTCCCCATCTAATAACTCCCATACTCTGTTCTTAACTGACATATCCATTCGTTCCCTAGTCTTTCTTTATTAACTCGCTCCAAATTGTTTTCTTATTTTCATTAAAATTTCTTGACAGTGTGTCTTCCACTCTATCATCTGCTCTCCTTTTGCACTCTCTCACCACTCTCTTCACCTTTCTTTTACCTCCCATAAGCTAACTTTTTCTCTTTTATCACACCCTTTACTTCATCATTCCACCAATCACTCCTCTTTAATCCTTCACCCACCCTCCTATAACCACAAACTTCTGTCCAACATTCTAATACTGCATTTTTAAAACTATTCCAACCCTCGTCAACCCCCCCCCCCATTACTCATACTTGCACTAGCCCACCTATCTGCCAATAGTTGCTTATATCTCACCCCAAACTTCCTCCTCCCTTAGCTTATACACTTTCACCTCCCTCTTACTTGTTGTTGTCATTTTCCTCTTGTCCCATCTACCTCTTACTCTAACTGTAGCTACAACTAAATAATGATTCGATATATCAGTTGCATCTCTATAAACGTGTACATTCTGGAGCCTACCCATCAACCTTTTAACCACCAATACATAATCTAATGAACTACTTTCATTACGTGTTATATCTACCTTGTATATTCATTTATCCTCTTCTACACATAGCTCAATTAAAGGTTCCCCATTTTCATTTACCCCTGGCACCACAAATTTACCTACTACTTCCTCCACAACATTTTTACCCACTTTAGCAATGAAATCCCCAACTACAAGTTCCCCAACCACAAGTACTCTCACACTTGGTTCAAAACTCCCCACGCATTCACTCAACATTTCCCAAAATCTCTCTCTCTCTCCTCTACACTTTTCTCTTCTCCAGGTGTACATACGCTTACTATAACCCAATTTTCACATCCAACCTTTATTTTACTCCATATATTCCTTGAATTAATACATTTATAATCCTTCTTTTCCTGCCATAGCTTATCCTTCAAGAATATTGCTACTCCTTTTTAGCTCTAACTTTTTTTGAAACCCCTGACCTAATCCCATTTATTCCTCTCCACTGAAACTCACCCACCCCTTTCAGCTTTGTTTCACTTAAAGCCAGGACATCCAGCTTCTTCACATTCATAACATCCACAATCATCTCCTTATTATCATCCGCACAACATCCACGCACATTCAGACATCCCACTTTGACAATTTTCTTCTTATATTTTTATGAAATTATTACAGAAAAAGGGGTTACTAGCCCATTGTTCCCGGCATTTTAGTTGACTTTTACAACACGCATGGCTTACGGAGGAAAGATTCTTATTCTCATTGCCTTTTCTAGATGTTTTAATTATTAAGAGTAATAATGAATTCAAATTTAAAATTTACAGAAAACCTACAAATAACTGTTCCTATGTCCACTATTATTCTTTCCATCAAGATAGAGTTAAACTGTCTGTTTTCTCATCAATGTTTTTGAGAGCTTTACGTATTTATAGTCCAGAGTTCATAGATGAAGAAATATCCAAAATTTATGAAATAGCCATTGATCTGAAATTCCCTAGAAATGTATTTGATAAATCATTTAAAATTGCTAAGAATACTTTTTACAACCCATAAAGGGACAACCAACCTTATTCAACTAAAAATATGTTGGTTCTCCCTTACCATGGAAAGTTGGTTGATATGTCTTCTCTTCTTAAGACTTTTAATATTAAAGTTGTATTTAAAAATCTTGATACAGTAAAAAAACTTTTGATAAAGAATTCCCCCCAAAATGCTGACGGATGTGTCTATAAGATTCCTTGTAAAATTTGCGATAAAGTTTATTATGGTCAAACTAGTAAAAGTCTCGAACTTAGATTAAATCAACATAAATATAGCATTAGAACTGGACAAGATTCCAATGCTCTATTTATTCATGTGAGAGACTTTTACCATCCAATCGATTTTCAAAAAGTTGAGAAAGTTGTATCAAGCAAGTCCATGGTTGACAAAAATATAATTGAATCTTGTTTCATAAAAGCAGTTTTGAAAATAATATGAATATTTCCTTAGGTTTATATAAATTAGATTCATTTATAATTAATAAAATTTGGTTAGAGTTTAATAATACTTTGGATAAATAATAAACCTTATTTCTAGGGTAGAATATTTTGTTAGTGGGATGTCGTGAGTACCTGTCTAGTTGGACCAGCGGACCTACTGCAGTGTTCCTCTTTTCTTATGAGTCCGGTATTGTCGCGCGTCAGGTGTTTCTTTGTTGTGGGGGTTGACTGTGAGGTGTAGTCTAAGCCCTTTAATTGCCATCCTTTGATGTATTACTTTCATAGTTCCTTGAAAATGTGAGTATTCACAAAAGTGCTTGGAATTTCATTACTCTTTCACAGTGGTTTTTTGCATATTTTAAAATCACTTTTTTACTGTGATGTTATTGCATATATATATACGTATATATATATATATATATATATATATATATATATATATATATATATATATATATATATATATATATATATATATATATATATAAATATATATATATATATATATATATATATATATATATATATATATATATATATATATATATATATATATATATATATATATATATGCAAAACAACCATTGTTCTTTGATAACGTGAGTAGTCACAAAAGCGCTTGAAATTTCTCTATTCTTTCACAGTGGTTTTTTGTATATTCTGAAATCACCTGTTTATTGTGATCTTATTGCATATTATATATATAATATATATATATATATATATATATATATATATATATATATATATATATATATATATATATATATATATATATATATATATGTATATGTTTATGTATGTATGTGTGTGTGTGTGTGTGTGTGTGTGTGTGTGTGTGTGTGAGTGTGTGTGTGCGTGTGTGTGCGTGTGTGTGTGTGTGTGTGTGTGTGTGTGTGTGTGTGTGTGTGTGTGTGTGTGTGTGTGTGTGTGTGTGTGTGCGTGTGTGCCTGTGTGTGTGTGTGTGTGTGTTTGCCCACCATGAGGCAGGCCAAAACAGCATGGGTTCGAATCTATGGCTAGTGCAGTGTTGCTATTGATCAATACCACTCGTTCGTGGTCACAATAATATATAATACTGCTCGTTGAACTAATACACCAAACAGGGACTAGAATGAAATTAGCCTCGAGTTATCCACACCATCGTGTGTCCTTGGGTACGGAGTACCACATCCAGTTCCGCTGGATGTGCAACTCTTAAGGATCGTATGGTCCAGTGGATAAGGGAGTCATGTGTTTTCGCCCACCATGAGGCAGGCCAAAGCAGCATGGGTTCGAGTCCTTGGCTAGTGCAGTGTTGTTATTGATCAATACCACTCGTTCGTAGTCACAATAATGTAAATATATAATATATATATATATATATATATATATATATATATATATATATATATATGTGTGTGTGTGTGTGTGTGTGTGTGTGTACTCACATATTTGTGGTTGCAGTGGTCGAGTCTTAGCTCCTGGCCCCGCCTCTTCACCGGTTGCTACTGGGTCCTCTCTCTCCCCGCTCCATGAGCTTTATCATATCTTAAAACTAGGTTCCTGCCTCCATTACATCACTTTCTAGGCTATTCCACTGCCTGACAACTCTATGACTGAAGAAATACTTCCTAATATCTCTCTGACTCATCTGTGTCTTCAACTTCCAATTGTGACCTCTTGTTTCTGTGTCCCCTCCCTGGAACATCCTGTCTTTGTCCACCTTTTCTATTCCGTGCAGTATTTTATATGTCGATATCATGTCTCCCCTGACCCTCCTGTCCTCTAGTGTCGTCAGGCCGATTTCCCTTAACCTTTCTTCATAAGACATTCCCCTTAGCTCTGGAACTAACTTTGTCGCAAACCTTTGCACTTTCTCTAGTTTCTTGACGTGCTTTATCAAGTGTGGGTTCCAAACAGGTGCTGCATACTCCAGCATGGGCCTAACCTACACGGTGTACAGTGTCTTGAACGATTCCTTATTAAGGTATCGGAATGCTGTTCTCAGGTTTGCCAGGCGCCTATATGCTGCAGCAGTTACCTGGTTGATGTGTGCTTCCGGAAACATGCTCGGTGTTATACTCACTCCAAGATCTTTCTCCTTGAGCTAGGTTTGCAGTCTTTGGCCGCCTTGCCTATACTCTCTCTGCGGTCTTCTTTGCCCTTCCCCTATCTTCATGACTTTGCATTTGGCGGGATTAAATTCGAGAAGCCAGTTGCTGGACCAGGTGTCCAGTCTGTCCAGGTCTCTTTGAAGTCCTGCCCAGTCCTCATCTGATTTAATTCTCCTCATTAACTTCACATCGTCTGTGAACAGGGACACTTCTGAGTCTAACCCTTCCATCATGTCGTTCACAAATACCAAAAATAGCACTGGTCCTAGGACTGACCCCTGTGGGACCCCGCTGGTCACAGGTGCTCATTGTGATACATCATTACGTACCATGACTCGTTGTTGCCTTCCTGTCAGGTATTCTCTGATCCATTGCAGTGCCCTTCCTGTTATATGAGCCTGATCCTCTAGCTTCTGCACTAATCTCTTGTGAGGAACTGTGTCAAAGGCCTTCTTGCAGTCCAAGAAGATGCAATCAACCCACCTCTCTCTCTCGTGTCTTACTTCTGTTACTTTATCATAAAACCCCAGAAGGTTTGTGACACAGCATTTGCCTTCCATGAATCCGTGCTGGTTGGCGTTTATACTCTTGTTCCGTTCCAGGTGCTCCACCACTCTCCTCCTGATAATCTTCTCCATAACTTTGCATACTATGCACGTCAGTGACACAGGTCTATAGTTTAGTGCCTCTTTTCTGTCTCCTTTTTTAAAAATGGGAACTACATTTGCCGTCTTCCATACCTCAGGTAGTTGCCCAGTTTCGAGGGACATGTTGAAGATTGTGGCAAGTGGCACAAACAACATATCCGCTCCCTCTCTAAGGACCCACAGGGAGATGTCCGGTCCCATTGCCTTTGAGGTATCGATGTCCCTTAGCAGTTTCTTCACCTCCTCCTCATCTGTATGTATGTCATCCAACACGTGTTGGTATATTCCTTGCTGGTGTCCCCAGCTGGTCTGTCCCCCGAGAGGCCTTCCTGTCTCCTCTGTAAATACTTCCTTAAATCTCATGTTGAGCTCCTCACATACCTCTTGATCGTTTCTTTTGAGTTCTCCACCTTCTTTCCTTAGCCTTATCATCTGGTCTTTGACTGTTGTCTTCCTCCTAATGTGGCTATACATCAGTTTCGGGACAGACTTGACTTTCGATGCTATGTCGTTTTCGTACTGACGCTGGTCCTCCCTCCTTATCTGTGCGTACTCGTTTCTGGCTCTTTTACTAATCTTATTTTCCTGGGTCCTTTGCATCCTGTACCTTTTCCATTCTCTGGTGCACTTAGTTTTTGCCTCCCTACACCTTCGGGTAAACCAAGGACTCGCTTTGGTCTTCCTATTATTTCTGTTTCCCTTGGGAACAAACCTTTCCTCTGCATCCTTGCACTTTGTTGCTACATATTTCATCATTTCGTTTACTGATTTTCCTACCAGGTCTCTGTCCCACTGAGCCTCCTGCAGGAGGTTCCTCATACCTGTGTAGTCCCCCCTTTTGTAGTTTGGCTTTTCCCATTCAGTTCCTGTTACCTTTTCCACTTGTAACTTTACTACATAATCAAAACTCAGAACCACGTGATCGCTAGCTCCAAGGGGCCTCTCGTAAGTGATGTCCTCAGTGTCCGAACTGCTCAGGGTGAACACAAGATCCAGTCTTGCTGGTTCATCCTCCCCTCTCTCTCTGGTAGTGTTCCTGACATGTTGATGCATGAGGTTTTCAATTGTGTGTGTGTGTGTGTGCAAAACAACCATGGGGGAATCGAATGATAGCTGTAGGCCATTTGTATTGAGATCAACACGGGATCAGGAGTTTGCAATGTTTCGTAATAGAGGGGTCCAAGCAGATGCCATCACGTGGAGCGTCTTTGCTGGAGTGAGGCAGAGAGGTGGGAGGCATCAGGCAAGCAGGAAGTGCTCCCGAGTATACCAATACTCATAGACAGTTGCATCTGTGGTCACAGTGGGATCCTTGATAACCTGCCTATTGTGTATAAAAATATCTAGTTGAATGAATCCTATTGTAGCCAGCGGGCCCAGTGACTTACTGTCGCCAGCTGGCCTAGTAGCTTTCTGTAGCCAACTGGCCGAATGGCTTACTGTGGCCCGCTGGGCCAGTGGCTTACGCACTGGCCTGGAGTTTTGCGACTCACCTGCCACGAGTTCTAAACCTTCCCATACCGTGGATAGTTATCCAAGATATAAGCCACCAAAGATTTGATTGAAATACACATGTAAAGTGCATTCACAGGTATCCATATTCATTTCATAGATATTTTTATTTGCATGTATCTCTTAAGTCAAAAGTCATATCGTTATTTTCCTGTTCGACTGCATTCAGCTTCAACAGGATATTTTTTAACCACACTGATTTCGAAACTGACAATCGAAGCCAGTACCAGTATACCGCCAGTTACTGCTCCTTGTCCCATCATAGTGATACTCAGTTCATTGAATCCAGCTCTGATTAGACAGCGGTAAATGGTACCGTTGCCCACTTAATCGATGACCTGATAATCAGCGATCACTGCAATCTCATGGGGCCGCCAGCAATGAACGGGTACTATGACAGAGATCTGAATCAGAACATTTTTACCTAATGAATTAACCAGCAAAACAAAGTACAGTTAAGTTTTTAGAAATGTTCTTTCATATTTATTCTGCTTTAGTGATTGTAAACAAAGTACCAAGTTAGATAATAATTTAACAAAATTTTGACAAGTGCCAACACCGAAATCTAGATTCTGTTGGACCTGTGCTGGCATCTGTAATAGACATTGTATATTTTTTTCCTAATGATTTACAGGTAGTTTATAATGACGTTACTTTGTTCGTGAAGGAGAAGCAGAACGTTAGATAGGTTGCTCTTATTAATATCTAATTCTGAAAAATGGTTTAAGTACCCAGTACTCAATGGAAAAACTACGTTAACATTTAGAACTGGTAATATACAGTTATACAAAACGAATGTGTTTGCTTTAGTAGGAGGAAATCATATATGGTTTCGAAGATGACAAAAACTTGAACCTGAGAACACTTAGTCCTATTAATTATCCTCTATTCTTAACTTTAATCAGATTAGTGAAATTATTATTACTATATATGAATTTGAATGTCATTCCTTGAAAAGGTAAAATATTTACCTAATAAAAACTTTCACCAAATTCCATGATAAGCCTCATTATAAATAAGGTAATTAATTGCTACATTAGATAAAACTTTAGGCATAGATGAGCAAACAAAGGTTCTAATTTTTATCGGGGAATATTCAAGTATTACAATGTAATGATTCTTCATCTGGTGAGTTAGTGGACGCGTAACCACTTCACGGGTTTTCTTCATAACGAAGAAAAGTCATCACTCTATCGAAATAGTGGGAAAAACGAGAAGCAGAAACAAAAACGTAACTTCCTGGACAATAAAAACAGCTGAGGTCTGGCCGGTGGCAGAGAAGAGCACGGGCAGGATGTACTCCTGAGCTTCCCCGGACACACACTTTAGTTTTCCTTCAGGAGCGTGGATCAAGAGTGATGAGTTGGAGGGAGAATAGTAATACTTTAGGTCCTTGGAGAACTTCGACTGATGCATAACTGTGCGGCAGTTCACAGCCATCATCTGTGGCAAGTAGAAAAAAGAACAGAATGAAGTAATGTTTGCAGATCCTGACCAGATATTGAAATTTCAGTAATGCTGCGTACTTCAAAACCCCAACAGTATGTATGTTTCGCATACATACATTATATATATATATATATATATATATATATATATATATATATTATATATATATATATATATATATATATATATATATATATATATATATATATATATATATATATATATATATATATATATTATTGTAACCACGAACGAGTGGTATTGATCAAAAACAACACTGCACTAGCCAAGGACTCGAACCCATGCTGCTTTGGCTTGCCTCATAGTGGGTAAAAACACACGACGCCCTAATCCACTCGACCATATGATCCTTAATACTCGCTACTCAAGGACACACAATGGTGTGGATGACTCGAGGCTAATTTCATTTTAGTCCCTGTTCGGTGTACTAGCACAATGAGAAGTATTTTATATTATTGTAACCACGAACGAGTGGTATTGATCAATAACAACACTGCACTAGCCAAGGACTCGAACCCATGCTGCTTTGGCTTGCCTCATAGTGGGTAAAAACACACGACGCCCTGACGCCCTAATCCACTCGACCATATGATCCTTAATACTCGCTACTCAAGGACACACGATGGTGTGGATGACTCGAGGCTAATTTCATTCTAGTCCCTGTTTGGTGTACTAGCACAACGAGCACTATTTTATATTACTGTAACCACAAACGAGAGGTATTGATCAATAACAACACTGCACTAGCCTAGCACTCGAACGTATGCTGCTTTGCCCTGCCTCATGGTGGGCGAAAACACATGACGCTCTAATCCACTCGACCATGCGATCCTTAGGAGTAGCGCATCCAGCAGAACTGAATGTTGTACTTCCTACCCAAGGACACACGGTGGTGTGGATGACTCGATGCTAATTTCATTCTAGTCCCTGTTTGGTGTACTTGCACAACGAGCAGTATTTTGTATTATTGTAACCACAAACGAGTGGTATTGATCAATAACAACACTGCACCATCGTGTGTCCTTGGGTAGCGAGTACAACATTCAATTCTGCTGGATGCGCTACTCTTAAGGATCGTATAATCGAGTGGATTAGGGCATCATGTGTTTCGCCCACCATGAGGCAGGCCAAAGCAGCATAGGTTCGAGTCCTAGGCTAGTACAGTGTTGTTATTGATCAATACTACTCGTTCGTTGTTATAATAATATAAAATACTGCTCGTTTTGCTAGTACACCAAACAGGGACTAGAATGAAATTAGCATCGGGTCATCCACACCATCGTGTGTCCTTGGGTAGCGAGTACAACATTCAGTTCTGCTGGAGGTGCTCCTCTTAAGAATCGTATGGTCGAGTGGATTAGGGCGTCATGTGTTTTTGCCCATCATGAGGCAGGCCAAACCAGCATGGGTTCGAGTCCTTTGCTAGTGCAGTGTTGTTATTGATCAATATCACTCTTTTGTGGTTACAATAATATAAAATACTGCTCGTTGTGCTTGTACACCAAACAGGGACTAGAATGAAATTAGTCTCGAGTCATCCAGACCATCGGGTGTCCTTGGGTAGCTAGTACAACATTCAATTCTGCTGGAAGCGCTACTCTTAAGGATCGTGTGGTCGAGTGGATTAGGGTGTCATGTGTTTTCGCCCACCATGAGGCAGGCCAAAGCAGCATGGGTTCGAGTCCTTGGCTAGTGCAGTGTTGTTATTGATCAATACCACTTTTCGTGGTTCCAATATATAAAATACTGCTCGTTGTGCTAGTGCACCAAACAGGGACTAGAATGAAATTAGCCTCGAGTTATCCACACGATCGTGTGTCCTTGGGTAGCGAATACAACATTCAGTTCTGCTGAATTAAGGATCGTATGGTCGAGTGGATTAGGGCGTCATGTGTTTTCGCCCACCATGAGGCAGGCCAAAGCAGCATGGGTTCCAGTCCTTGGCTGGTCCAGTATTGTTGTTGATATATATATATATATATATATATATATATATATATATATATATATATATATATATATATATATATAATATATATATATATATATATATATATATATATGTCGTGCCCAATAGGTAAAACTTGTTGTTTTGGATTAAACAGCAACGTTCTTTTTGCCTAATATGAAAAGCGAAAATTTGTGTATGCTATAACTTCGCAAAAATCATTTTGAATCTAATGAAAAAAATATGTTTCATTGTGTTTGTTTTTTATTAAATTATTGGAAACTTATCTAAAATATATTTAGTTGGGTTCAAGCTAAATTAAATTTCACTTGTTATAATAAGGTTAGGTAATTTTTTAATGCGCTTCTCAGAAACAAGCGAAATTATTTTTAGTGACAATGCAGCCAGCAAGATTCGAAGCTATGTTGGCAACTGTCCACAACTGATGCTTAACTTCCATCTTGACGCCTTAACAATTCAGCTACAGCTGCCCAATAACCTTAGCTAGCCATAGTTCATCCTGTTACCGGATACACCAGTAAGACTCAGACATGGTCACCACCTGTTTCATTCTCTTCCTGTATGTCCTACCCTCAAGTTGGATATTATACTGAATGTACCTCGCAGAAACAGCGAAAGTATATTTAAAGAAGTATCACATCCAACACGATCGAACTCATAGCTGCAACTATCCACGACAATTGCAGTTGTGGCGTAGCTCTCAACCTGACGCCTTAAACCACTCAGCTGCAGATGCCCAGTAACATTAGGTAGCCTACTCGACTGCAAGTCATATTTTTTCCTAATGCGAGGTACACCAGTGAGATTCCAACATGGTCTCCATATATTTCATTTTCTTCCGGTATGTTCTTTCATCTGGAGCGATACTTAACTCAAAAGTACATAAGTATCTTGATTTAAATCTCAAGGTTATCCATAACATTTACAAACAAAGTTTTAGTACCAAAAGGATGCAAAATTTTATGTAATATCAGTCCTATCTCTATACATGTTAATTTCATAGAGAAAAAATTACTTACGCCCAAAGGTATGTATCTCTTAATGAATATACAATAAGAGAGCATTTGTCCAGTGTTTTAGGAAATAAATATTGTTGACTAGTGTCACACTGGTGAAAAACATTCTTAATGATTCTCATGCAAGTGACTGACTTTTTCCTAAAAAAAAAAAATAAAGAAACTGAAATCCTGCCAAGACACATGACTGCTTTACTCATGGGTTGACAGTAAATTAGGTTAGTATAAAGAGAAAATTAAAAACATTGTTTTACATATAACTGGACTTATCTGCTGAAACAAGTCAACACGTACCATGACGCGATTAGTGTCGTAGTTTGGCAACACTACTGTGAAGAGACCATCTGGTGCTGTGGTCATGTTGGTGCACCGACCAGCTGCACACACGTCTACAGGAACACCAGCAGCAGCAGAACCATCTGGCAGCTCAGCTCTCACCTGAAATTTGTAGAGATCGTTGGATTGATAATCATTACTATATAGTCATCAGGGACATGCTTAATGAGTGTTTAGGTCCAGCAGACATAACGACACAAAAGTTCAGTTGACGAAAAAAAACTGTAGCATTAGGTTGAAACTGTTTTGTCTATTAACTACTGCGATTTTAATTGATATCAAAAAGTTTATACTAATTTGCGTAAATATTTCTTAGCTCTAATGATTAGAGAACAAAAAATATTCATAATGACACATTAGCTAAACCAATTATATATTACAATATGATCAAAATAGGTATTGCCAAATTTAATTATACATGTAACAAGAGTCAAAATATATTTTACACACACACACACACACACACACACACACACACACATACGCACACACACACACACACACACACACACACACACACACACACACACCACACATACGCACACACACACACACACACACACACACACACACACACACACACACACACACATACGCACACACACACACACACACACACACACACACACACACACACACACACACACACACACACACACACACACACACACACATACACACACACACACACACACACACACACACACACACACACACACACACACACACATACGCACACACACACACACACACACACACACACACACACACACACACACACACACACACACACACACACACACACACACTGGTCAGTCCCGGGGACAGAACTATTTTTGGTATATGTGAATGACATGACGGAAGGGATAGACTCAGAAGTGTCCCTGTTCGCAGATTATGTGAAGTTAATGAGGAGAATTAAATCATATGAGGATCAGGCTGGACTACGAAAAGACCTCGACAGGCTGGAAGCTTGGTCCAGCAACTGGACCAAGGGGAAAGGGAAAGAAGACCACAAACAGAGAATAGGCTAGGTGGACAAAGACTGCAAACCTCACTCAAGAAAAAGGATCCTGGGGTGAGTATAATACCGAGCACATCTCCTGAGGCTCATATCAACCAGATAACTGCTGCAGCATATGGGCGCCTGCGAAACCTGAGAATAGCGTTCTGATACCTCAGTAAGGATTGCTCTAGACTCTGTACACCGTGTACGTCAGGCCCATACTGACGTGCATCACCAGTTTGGAACTCACACCTGGTCAAGCAAGTAAAGAAATTAGAGAAAGTGCGAAGGTTTGCAACTAGGCTAGTTCCAGAGCAAAGGAGAATGTCCTACGAAGAAAGGTTAAGGGAATCGGCCAGACGACACAAAAGAGTCAGGGAAGACATGATAATGACATACAAAATACTGCGAGGAATTGACAAGGTGGACAGAGACTTGGTGTTCCAGAGATGGGGCACAGAAACAAGGGGTCGCAATTGGAAGCTGAAGATTCAGATGAGTCAAAGAGATGTTAGGAATTATTTCTTTAGTCATAGAGTTGTCAGGAAGTGAAATAGTCTGGCAAGTGATGAAGTGGAGGCAGGAACCTTACATAGTTATTAAACGAGGTTTGATAAAGCTCATGGAGCAGGGAGAGAGGGAACCTAGCAGCAATCAGTAAAGAGGCAGGACCAGGAGCTATGTATCGACCCCTCGAACCACGAATAGGTGAGTACAAATAGGTTAGTGCACACACACATACGCACCCAAGAACAAACACACACACACACACACACACACACACACACACACACACACACACACACACACACACACACACACATACACACATTGCATCAAGAACCAAATCTGGCCTAAAGTTGTTGTTCAACTACATCAGGAGGAAAACAACAGTCAAGGACCAGGTGAATAGGCTAAAAAAGGAAGGACGGGAGCTCACAAGGAAGGACCAGGAAGTACGTGAAGAGCTCATCTCGAGACTGAGGGAAATATTCTCAGAGGAGACAGAAAAGCTCACAACAGACTAAGGCATAAGAGTGCTGGCACTAGCATATGTTAGACACAATACATAAAACCTCGGAGGTGAAGAATGTTGGGTGAGTTAAATACCTCAAAAACCGTGCAACCAGAAAATATCTTTGCCAGAGGTGAAGAAGACAGCAAATGTAGTCCCAGATTTTAAGAAAAGAGACAGATAGAAGCATTAAACTAAAGACCAGTGTCTCTGACATGTATAGTATGTAAAGTCGTGAACAGGATTTTCAGAAGAGTGGTGGAGCACCTAGAAATCAGTGAGCTTATACATGACAACCAGCACAGCTTCATGGATGGAAAATCATGTGTCACAAACATACAGGAGATCTATGACAAGGTAAGAGCAGTAAGCAAGAGAGACAAGTTGCATCGATTGCATTTTCTTGGACTGTAAGAAGGCTTGTGATGAAGTACCTCACAAATGACCGCTTCAAAAGTTAGAGGAGCAAGCAGAAATAACAGAAAAAGCACTGAAATGCATCAGAGAATACCTGACAGGATGGACACAACGTGTGATGGTAAGTAACGAGGTGCATGTGTCGAGTGGGGTTCCAGAAGGATCATTTCTAGGGCCGGTGTTGTTTCTTGTTTATGTGAATGACATAACAGAATGAATAGAGTCAGAAGCGACCCTGTTTGTAAACGACGTGAAACTAATAAGGAGAAAACAGGAGGACGAGGATTGGGAAAGGTTACAGACGAGTCTGATAAATGGTTCCAAGAGTGTAAGAGGTGCGAGCCTTTTTTCAGCGATTAGAAAATTAAGATTGAATTTTTTATATATTTTATTTAAAAAAACACATTATACATGTATGGTATACATAATTGACTTAAAACAAGGAACGTGAAGCATTATATAAGACAACAACATACATATAAGTAAATAGAGGACAACCTGAACATACCTTAAACACAAAACAGCTATATAATCCAAAACCTGGAACTCTTATTCATATTGCGTATAAAACTTTACATACAAAAAACAATCTCATATAAACTAATTCATTGCACACTCAATGGTACAATGGTTATATAAAATTACTAACAAAAACCTACATGACACTTGAAATTGAATCATGGTATTCTTTTTTTTTTTGTATATATTTAAAATGGAACCAAAATATGCAAAAAACCCTTAATAATTAAATTAAGACTTTTGCAGATCTAGAATGTATGATCACATACAAAGAAACACTAAGACACCTAATACCCCGACAAACCCCCTATCTAATTTCTTAATTAAGGAGTACTGGATACTGAACCGCCATCATTTCACTTGCCTGTGCAATGTGTACAAAAAAAAAAAGTTGTGTAAGGTTTGCCTCAACTGCTACTTTCATAATATTGCGAGATTCTCATTTAGGGAGGAAAAAAAAAGTTTCTGTGAAAAGTTGTTACAAATATTATTTGTCTTCTTGTTAATATTGATCTGTTACTGTGATTAATTACAATTTTCAATTACACATTCCATTATTATTTACTTATTATTTTATACCGTTTACCAATCTCACTTTTTTCAAGACTGAATATATCCAAGATTTCACTAACCTTGAGGGTGTAGGGAAGGTTTGGCTTCATGTACTCGTCTTCGTAGATAGTTTTGAAAGAGACAGCATTGCGAGTGATGGAAACTGAAGCCTCACGTTTCATCTCTACATCAGTTCCCTCCTCTGTGACGATGACGGAAGCCTTGAGACTATACACGTTACAGTCGATCACCTTCATCTCCTGCGCAGTAAATTTCACTTCTCGACACCCAGAGAACTGTGGGGAGATACATAACTGAAACCACAATCCCTTACAGCTGCACACAAAGACCTACAGGTGAATACTTAATAGCACACTCACTCACACCTTCCCTCAGTATGATAGAAAAGTAAAAATATCTTTACAAAATCTCTTACAGCTACACCCAGATCTGCAGATGTTTTATAGCACAAGATCAAAAGAAAAATAAAAAAAAAGGAAAGGCGTAGTATATACAGTATCATATATAAAACAAAGACCTGGTGAAAAACCACAGTGGCAGTGTTCGACTTTTAATTTAATTTCGAATAAGTTTTTGATATAACTGACGCAGAGGAGAAATTTTTTTAATATATTATTTTAAGGTTTAACTAGCATCGCAATGCATCTGTTAAATATTAAGTTGCACTAAACTCCTGATCCTTTTTAATAAAGTAACTTTACAATATTGTACACTGACTGAATCTTCAGCATTGTGGAAGAAGTAAATCCAAGAAATTTAACAAATGCTGAATCTTACTGAGTACAGAATGGTACGAGAGTTGAAACTATATTTTAAATGCATAAATTTTTATTAAAGAAGCAAGAATCGAATGAAGTAATTAATTTTTAAGGAAATATATCAGTCATAAAATCAACTTACTATGCACAACATTAACAAAGTATTGATGAAACAATGTATTTCCTTATATGGAATGTCAGTATAAAAATTAACAAAATTTAAGTTTTTAATTAGCATTAATATTTACTCTATTTTTTCTTATGTAGTAAAACAGTGGTTTTGAAACGCCGGTCCGCAGAAATTTTCTGCCCGCCCCCGAAAAAGTTATCAGTCATAAGCGGTACAGCGCAGCCTGTGACAACCAGTATAGTTACTCACTTCGTTTAGTGTTCAGTCAGTATTGTGTGGAAAACATATATTAATAACTTTCCGCGTACAGTGACACTTCTCTACAGCGGACACTGGTGGAGACGCAATAAGTGTCCGTTATGGAGACGTTGATAATGTATAAACAACTGTTCAAATAAAACATTTATATACACTGAACATCTGAACATCATCCAAAGAGTTTTTTATGTACCATCGCCTCCATAGCGGACACGTATTGCATCTCCACTAACGTCCGCTATAGCGAAATTTCATTGTATTTCGGAAAGCAAATAATTTCTTGTGTCAATGTGTTGAAGAATTTGAAACCCTAGAAAATGGAGACAATAAGAGTCAAACAGCAAGAACAGTAGTCAGGAGACATTTAGTGACAACACGGAAAGTAAGAAAGGGACAAGGAAAAATAAATGCGTTGATACTTGGGAATATGTGACACCAACTAAAAAAATAAAAGGAGAACTTAGAGCTTGGTTTCACTATAGCCATTAGCAGTGAACTATCGCCACGGCCACTGTGTGTAGTATGTTCCGAAATCCTATCAAATGACGCTATGAAACCTTCCAAACTTGCTCGTCATTTGCGATCAAATCATAGCCATCTTACAGATAAGTCAATGGGTATTTTTGAAAGATTATACAACCAGATGAAAAGTCAAAAAAAATCAAATGAAGAAGATGGCGATTAGTGACAAGTCACTGCTTCAAGAGTCTTATTTAGTTGCTCTTCGAATATCTAAAGAGAAAAAAACCTTCACTGTTGGGGAAGAGTTAGTAAAGCCTAGCATCTCAGATGTAGATGGAGAAATTTTGGTTACTAAAACCGCTCAAAAACTAGAGGCTATACCGCTTCCGGACAACTGTGGAGAAATTTTCTCCTGGAGGGGGGGGGGGTATCAGCCCCCTTCAGCCCCTTTCAGCCTTTTCAGCCCTGAGGGGCCCAGCCTTCTCAGAAGGGGCTATATCAAGTAACTGATCCCAGATGCAGTACGAGCATGTGACATGGTCACGCGGCCATGGCTCCTTGCAAGATTCTGATGGTGCAAGTAGTTTAGTTTAATAAGAGACAGTCCATCTCTTGCCTTAGCAGGACAATTAAGGAAAATCCTGCTCCCACTTTATTAATATGGTAAAGATAGTGTACCTTGTTGTCTATACTTAAGACAGCAAGAATCAAGCATTTTGCTTTGCTTCATAGTGGAAGTTTGACAAGGAAGTGAAATGTATAGGTCATCGTTTCCTTTATGCTGGGGACAAGCGAGGTGCAGGGAGACACTGTGAGGTCAGATTACTTTTGACCCTACTGGGGCTCACACTGACGCCAGAATAACCAACAAAGAACACTGATCCGCACGTTAGTGTATACAAAGAAGTGTCTCACAAAACACAATAAACACTTACAGTGATATGTGATCAGCTTCTTTAGTAAACAGATAGTGAATATATGAACAAATCTTGATGAACAGTGTAACGAGTGTTGCGATCCAACAGAGTGTAGTGCAACATTCTTCAAAGAACACTCTTTAATCAAGTCATCGGATATCCGGGTGTAACTACGGGTCAGATACATATACCCAGGTAAGTGTACTAAGACATATTCGAGTTCTATTGACTGAGCAGTTGAGAGCAAAATTACTTACTATCTAGTAACCTATCATAAAACCCGGTGAGGAGTGGACCTTTGAGTCCACACAAGTTTTCCAGTCAGCAAACAGTTAATGAAATATGCTGACATAATACCTCCTAGGGGTAATTTGTTTTCAGTATATATCTTTTACAGTCCATTTAGAAGTGGCTACGACAGCTTCTCAAGACCTCGGCTGCAGGGGCGGTGTGTAGGCGAAAGTTGTCTATCAAGCTAAGTTCCCACTATATTTAATCTTTAACCTTAGTTGTACCATTTCTCAACAACACCATTCAGAGGAGAATTGTTAACATGGCCACAGATATTGAATAGCAAATTGTAGAGGATATAATGAAATAGAGATGTTTGCGATTCAACTTGATGAATCAACTGACGTGAGGACTGAGGATCTTCGTAAAGGCAACTCTGCTAGGTTAATATTACCTTTATGGAAGATATCAGCTCATACACACATATTACTCATGAAAAAGAAAACCTGTTCGAATTGTCTTCTTTCACTCTAGTGTCCAAACATAAAATGCAATCTTTGTCTCAATTTTGGATATCACTGGAAAAGAATATCCATCTCTCAATTATAGAGCTAATAAATTTTTGGTCGTATTTTCGACTACTTATTTTTGTGAAAAGACTTTTTGGACATGTCAGTGATAAAAACCAAACAGAGAAGTCGAATGAATCTGAATGCAGCGCTTCATCTGTTAGAAACACCGCTGGAGCCACGGCTGGAGCCACAGCTGGAGCCACGGCTGGAGCCACAGCTGGAGCCACGGCTGGAGCCACAGCTGGAGCCACGGCTGGAGCCACAGCTGGAGCCACGGCTGGAGCCACAGCTGGAGCCACGGCTGGAGCCACAGCTGGAGCCACGGCTGGAGCCACAGCTGGAGCCACGGCTGGAGCCACGGCTGGAGCCACGGCTGGAGCCACAGCTGGAGCCACGGCTGGAGCCATAGTTATTAAATATTCTAGAAAGGAGCAGCTGCATAGTTCCCACCAATTTTATTTGAATTATATAATAAAATTTTGAATTAAATAATGCTTTCTCAAAAGTACAGAAATTTTTACTTTATAATATTAGATTTAAAAAAAAATACATAATATAAGAAATAATATTATACTATTTTTAACACGTTGGCCGTTTCCTAGAGTCAGGTGACCCAAAAAGAAATATCTTTATTAGCGGTTTGCAGTTGTTAAAAAGGCTGAAAATCACTGTAGTTAAATACACTAGCGTCTAGAGCGATAACAATATCTTCGAAATAAATTATGAAGAGCGAAAAATGAAAAGGAACAAAAGCAGCAGAAACATAAGAGAAAAAAATGAGAAGGAAAAATACAGATTAAACGACAAAATAATCTTCCTTAAGAAATAAGGAAAAATGAGATAGATAACTAATACACAGCGATAAACTGATGCAACCCCCCTCCCCCTTCCCACCGAGAAAAATAATATAAATATGCAATGACAAAGAAGGAAACATTTAACAGAAAAACAATAAACATACTAAAAAAATTATATTAGAAGCATTTAAAGTAAATATTATACCTCAGGAGCAAACAATAGTAAAAATAACAGAAGCAGTGGAAGTAATGTTAGTGTAAGTATAAATAAAAGTTATTAAGGGAAATATATTATTATTTAGGAAGTTACTGTAATTATTTCATTGTCCTCATCGCTCTCGGGCCGTGTGGACGGGCTGCGCAGTAGCTCCTGAATCAACTGGTTTACTGCATAGTTTTCCTGTTTTGTGCATACAACATGGCAGATCGCATTGGACGCCGGGTGAACACTGTTTGTGTGGAATTGGTGCGTGGCACGCTTACAGGAACAACAATGCAGGTGTTACTGCCTGCGATCATCAGTGAGGTATATGGAATACCAAACGAAGAATTATATGGAGTAGCAGTAAATGGTGTGTCAAGGATTTTCATTAAATTTAAAGAAGCAGGATTCCACACAAGCATAGTCAACAAATATCAAAAGAAAAGGCTAGCAGTGAACACTATGGTGGAAGTCTGCTTACATGATGTGTCCAGCTATGTGACGTGGGTGAAAGTACGAAACGTGCCGTTTGAGGCAACAGAGCATGATGTAATGGCAGTGTTTAGCAGCTATGGAAAAATCCACTCAGCTGAGATGGGAGTGTGGCAAAATGGTCCTTATGAGGGGCTACCCGAGGGATCATTTATGCTGAAAATGACGTTGAGGCAGCCAATTCCATCATACGTTCTTCTGAAGGTCTTCCGGACGCAGGTCTACGTGTACTACTCAGGGCAGCGGAAGACTTGCAGATTATGTGGATCTTTTGAATATATGGCGGCCCAATGCTATAAAAAAACTGGATGGAGGGAACAGGTACCAGTGATCTTACATCAGAGGAATGGTATGGGGGTGTTGGAGGAAGAAGTAAGGCCAAACAAGAATCCTTGCCGTCGGAGTGAAGGAGTGGATAGGGCTGAGGCGGCTATGGAGGAAGGTGTAACACTAACGGTTGATAAGGGAAAGACGACATCGACGTCGAGAGTGAGTGATGAGGAGGGTACGGGCCAACAGGATGGCTTGCTGGAGGTAGTACTAAGCCCCCTTTTGCATGACGTTGAGGAGGGACAGGAGGATGAAGGGTATAACCTCGTACAGGCAACAGCGCAGCAAGATCTGGAGCATAGGAATACTGTGTGCACTAATGTTAATGTGCACAACGTTGTGGCAGAAGTCTATAGGGCGGAAAAGACAGGTGACTAGGTGTGTGGGGAGGGGGGTTCTCGTAAGAGAACTGCTGGAAGGTCGGAGATGGACGATGTTCTTACTCCAGGACAAAGAACAGGAGTAAAACCTTGCAGAAAGGAAGTATGTCATAGGGGAAAGAGGGGAGGGGCAATGAAGGGTTTAATGGTTCTAGGGATAACGAAGGGATGGGGGGGGGTGAATAAGCAAGCTGTCAAGAAAGACGCAATACAGCAGGACGGTATAGGAGGGTATGTGCCAAGAAGAAAAGGCAAACCACAACTTTTAAAATAATTTACGGTATTAACTGAAATTGATTGAGGAATGAAGTGAAACGGGTATGGATGGAATGGTTCTTGAGGAGATATAATGTGGATGTATGCTTTATTCAAGAACATAATTATAAGATAGGCTGTGCCTTGGCATTAAAAGGTTATAAATTGTATGTAAGTGGGTCTGTTTGGTTAAAAGGCGGAGTGGCAGTGACTGTGAAGGAAAATAGTTCCTTACGTATTATAAAGTGGGAAGAAGGGGGGGGGAGGGTAGTGAGGGTGGGTGGTGAGTGGGGAGCATCTAGAGTATGTTTCATTGGGGTTTATATGCCAGCAGAGAATATAATCAAAGTAAAAGAGGAATTTGTGAGAGACGTTTTGGTGTATTTTTTAAGGGGTTTACCTCTAGTCATTCTATTTGGGGGGGACTGGAACAGTATTATAAGGCGGGGGAACGTGGAGCCAAGGGGGGCGGGTTGTGTGTTAGGGTCGTTATGCAATGTTTTACAGGTTGTAGGGGGTGAGGGACGTGGAGGGGAGTGGGGCTTGGTGAGTGGATTTCACTTTTGTTAGGAGAGATTATTCAGCGAGGTTAGATAGGATTTATATATCAGGGGCAGTCAGTGTAGGAGGGGTAAAAACAGTGGATGTAGGGTTTTCGGATCATAGGGCAGTTTTGGTAGAGCTGGATTGGGAGGGAGTGGTAAAGGTATATTCAAGCTTCTGGAAGTTAGATGCGAGGTTGGTGAGAAGTGAGGTGGTGAATGCAGAGTTTAGAGACTGGTGGAGACAATTGTGGAGGGCAAGGGATGGGGTAGGGAGTATTTTGGATTGGTGGGAAAATAGGGCTGAGCCTGGTATCGCGGGGTTTTATAAATATAAAGGAAGGGAGGAGGCGAGGTGGAGGTACAGTTTACAGAATTATTTGGAACAGCAGCTCAATGAGTGTTATGTAAGAGAGGAGGGGAAGTCTTTTGAAGAAATATCAGGGCTAAGAGAGAGATTAAGGGAAATACATAATGAAAGATTTGATGAAACAAGGGTAAGGGCAGGGATGGATGCCGTGCTATGGGGAGATAAGCCATGGGGTAGTGTGTTAAGAAGTTTTCGCATTAGACAACAGGAGTCCACTATAATACTTTTAGAGGTTAGTGACGATTTGGAAGGTTATACTAAGGGGCAAATGCTGGTGACAACTGAGGGGATAAGTAATTATGCGGATTATTGGTTTAAAAGGAAGTGGGAAAAGGGTAACGTGAGGATAGTTAATAAAGAAAGAGGAGGAGTGAAGGCCTGGCGGAAAGGTGGGGAGGACAGAGGGGGATTGGATGATGTAATAAGTATGGAAGAAGTGAAAGAGGCGGTGTTCAACTTAAGTAAGGGGAAAGCACCAGGAATCGATGGGCTTTCCAACGATTTTTATAGAGTGCATTGGGAAACCATAAATGATTGTTTGGTTCAGGTATTGAATAGTATGCTGAAGGAAGGGAAATTGGGAATGTCACAAAGGACGGGTGTGGTCGTGCTTGTAAAGAAAAAAAGCGAGGGGAGAACACTGAGCACGTACAGGGCCATATCTTTAATGTGTACGGATTATAAGATTTTTGTGAAGATTCTAGGGAACAGGATGAAGAGGGTGATAGGTGGTATTGTGCACAAGGCTCGGTTGGGGATTCCGGGTCGTAGTATGAGGGATGGACATAGTCGAATTAGGGAATTTTTGAAGGGTTGTAAGGGGGGTGGAATTTTGGGCATTGATTGGGAGAATGCTTATGACGGTGTGAATAGAGAGTACATGATTGACACTTTAAGGCTTATGGGTTTTGGGGAGGGAATAGTAAAATGGGTGAAGACCTTGTATGCAGAAGCCATGATTCAGGTGCAAATTAATGGTAGGTTGGGTAGCGTGTTGAAAATGGAGAAAGGTTTGAGACAGGGGTGTCCTATTTCTCAAATTCTGTTTGCATGTATGCAACACCCGTTTTATGGAGTGGTTGAGGAAGCAACAACATTACAGGAGGAGGGTAAAGGGTTCACAGAGGTAGTTGGTTATGTAGATGACACAACAATACTGATCAATGATGTCGAAGGTTTGCGAAAGGTGGAGAGAGTAATGAGGTTTTTTGGGGAGGCGTCAGGCATGCGTGTCAACAGGGCTAAACCGAAATTATTAGAGATAGGAGATTGGGTGGGGGGTAGAATGGGGGTGGAGTTTGGATGGGATGTGACTGAACAGCTGAAAATTTGTGGGATTATCTATATGGCAAATGAGCAAGAGGCTAGACGGAGGAAATCGGAATTGGTGGGAGAGAAAGTTGTACAACGGATTAGGAACCTAAGCACGAAGGATGTTACTTTAATGCAGAGGGCAATAATAATATATTCATTGGTTTATAGTAAAGTGTGGAACGTGGCAGTGGTTTATCCTTTACGGGAACAGGAGATAAAGGAGATACAGAGAAGGGTGCTTCGTTATATCTGGGGTTTTGGACGGGCATGGCTTAGCAAAGAGGTGGTTATGACGAATGTGCGCAGAGGGGGAGCAGGGCTTTTGATGCTAGGGCCGAGGGTAAAGGCCATGTATGTTAAACAGAGGTACGTAAAGGGTGGGGGGGTAAAAAGGGTGAGGGTTGGGAGGGTGATGGGGGATGTACGACGATGGTGGGGAAAGGACTTAATGGAATGTGAGAATATGCTAAGGGTTATGTTAGTAATAGGTGAGGTAAAAAAGCTCAAGGTGGGAAGGTTAGTAGAGATGAGTAGGAAACCAGAAATCATGCAAGGGGTGGCGGTATACCCTTTGTATGATTGGGGTACGATTTGGCATGATTTCTAGAAGCTTAGATTAATGCCGAGGGTAAGGGAGTTAGTCTATAGGTTAGTAATGGAAATTTTAGCGTCAAAGCAGGCTTTGTGTGTGATGGGTTTGGTGAGGGAAGCGAAATGCGAGCATTGTGAGGAATCGGAAACAGCTTTTCATGCCATATATTTTTGTAGGGAGTTGGGGCAGGTACGGGTGTGGCTGGCTGGAGTCTTCAAGTTAATGGGTGGGGGCAATGTAGAGCTGCTGCGTGCCCTAACTTTAGAGGTAAGGGGGTGTGTCTGAGGTTGTAAAGAGAGCCATTCTGTACATTGTGACAGATTTCTTGTTTTATTCCTGGGGCTTGATGGAAAAAGGTGGGGGAGTTAGGGTAAGGGCAATTGCAGCAGGAATTTATCGCACAGTCTGTAGAAATAAAATCATTTATGGTAAAAGGTGGGTAACTGCGTTCCCGGAGGCTTACAGAAATGTAACGGTAAAGGGACTCAGTAACTTGGCCACTTAAGTACTAAGGGACAAATAACAAAAAAAGACAATGCACAAATAACGATACACAAATAACGATACACAAATAACCCACACATAGAAGAGAGGAGCTTACGACGACGTTTCGGTCCGACTTAGACCATTTACAAAGTCACACTAACCAGAAGTGGAGCAGGATGGCTATATATAGGCAGGAAGAGGTAGTGGTGGTAGTAGTAGTAGTAGTAGTAGTAGTGGTAGTAGTAGTAGTAGTAGTAGTGGTAGTAGTAGTAGTAGTAGTAGTAGTAGTAGTAGTAGTAGTGGTAGTAGTGGGGAGCTAAGGAGGAGGAGCCAGTCAAATATAAAGAAAGGGGAGCACTGCAAGGGAGCTAGGTGCCCACAGAGGGAGAGCAAGTGCACAGAGGTGGGGGGGAAGGAGAAGTGATGAAATAAATAATGAAGGAACAGAAACACGCAACAGAAGAAAGACAAAAAAAGAAAAAAAAAAGAAAGGGGAAGCGGGAGAAGAAGAAAAAATGAGGAATCAGGTTAAGTCACGGGTGTTCTGAAGTTTGGAGCATTTTACAATGTAGTGGGAGAGGAAGGCATCTACAGAGACGAAGCCAGGACTAAGATTCATACAAGGAAAGTTGTGTATTAGAGAGGATTCAACAAGACGGCGACTGTTCAAGTTGGAAGTAGGGAAGAGAGTTTTAGCAGAAGACCAGTCTATAGGATGGCTGTGATCTCTGACGTGACAGGAAAGAGCATTGTTAGTGTCGGCAAGCCTAACACTATTTTTGTGCTCCCTAAGTCTGTCAGAAAGAGATCGGGCAGTTTCTCCAAAGTATTGAAGAGGACAGGAGGAGCAAGAAATAGAGTTGACACCAGGAACATCTGTAGAGGGAGGAGAGGTATGAACGAGATTAGTGCGAAGAGTGTTAGTCTGGCGGAAAGTAAGCTTGATGTCTAAGGGACAGAGAGAATTGTTGAGATTAGAAAGACCGGAAAAGTAGGGAAGGCAGAGGACAGAAGAGTTCCCAGGAGTAGAGAGTTTGGGAGAGAAGAAATTACGTTTAGCTCGTGAGAAGGCAGAGCCTATGAAATGGGAAGGGTAGCCAAGAGGAAAAAACGAATTATGAAGAGTGGAAGTTTCTGCTGGAAGGAACTGAGGATCACCGATGCGGAGGGCACGGAGAAAGAGGGAGATAAGAACACTTTTCTTGACAGGGGAAGCATGATAGGAAAAGTAGTGAATGTACATGCCACTGTGCATAGGTTTTCGGTAAACGGAAAAGGAAAAACCTGTATCTGAGCGTGGACATGGACATCAAGGAAAGGAAGCAAGGAATTAGATTCCCATTCAGCTTTAAACTTAATGGAAGGGGCAAGATTATTAAGAGCTTCAAGAAAAGGTTGGAAGAAATTGGAGTCATGAGGCCACAGAGCAAAGATGTCATCCACATAGTGGAGCAAGAGTGAAGGTTGCACATCGATGGTCGGAAGAAGAACAGTCTCGAAGTATTCCATGCAAAGATTAGCAAGGACAGGAGAGCGAGGAGAGCCCATAGCGACACCGAAGGTTTGAGAATAATATTTCCCTTGGAAGGAAAAGGAATTAGAGTCCATACAGAGGCGGATAAACTCAAGAAAGACTTCAGTAGGTATAGGGAGATGTAGAAACCCTTCAAGGGCCTTCTCTCTAAGGAAATCAAGGACATCATCAAGAGGGACATTGGTGCAGAGGGACTCAACGTCAAAACTAAGCATCTTACAGGTTGGGAGAGAGCGAACCCGTTCAATGAAGTCTTGAGAGTGACGGAGGTGGGCAGGAGAAAAAGTACCAAGAAAGGGAGTGGGGGTTTTGGCCAACCAAGAAGCAAGAGAAAAAGAGACAGAACCTCTAGAGGATATGGTAGGACGAAGAGGAATATCAGGTTTATGAGTTTTGGGAAGGCCATAGAAATAGGGAAGAGAGGGACAGATGACACGAAACCGTTGAACAAGATCATAGTCAGGAGGACAGAGGTCGGAAAGAGTCCTTAGTTTCTTGTGTATACTCTGGGGTCTACTCTATTTCTTGCTCCTCCTGTCCTCTTCAATACTTTGGAGGAACTGGCCGATCTCTTTCTGACAGACTTAGGGAGCACAAAAATAGTGTTAGGCTTGCCGACACTAACAATGCTCTTTTCTGTCACGTCAGAGATCACAGCCATCCTATAGACTGGTCTTCTGCTAAAACTGTCTTCCCTACTTCCAACTTGAACAGTCGCCGTATTGTTGAATCCTCTCTAATACACAACTTTCCTTGTATGAATCTTAGTCCTGGCTTCGTCTCTGTAGATGCCTTCCTCTCCCACTACATCGTAAAATGCTCCAAACTTCAGAACACCCGTGACTTAACCTGATTCCTCATTTTTTCTTCTTCTCCCGCTTCCCCTTTCTTTTTCTTTTTTTCTTTTTTTGTCTTTCTTCTGTCGCGTGTTTCTGTTCCTTCATTATTTATTTCATCACTTCTCGTTCCCCCCCACCTCTGTGCACTTGCTCTCCCTCTGTGGGCACCTAGCTCCCTTGCAGTGTTCCCCTTTCTTTATATTTGACTGGCTCCTCCTCCTTAGTTCCCCACTACTACTACTACTACTACTACTACTACTACTACTACTACTACTACTACCACAACCACCACTTCTACTACTACTACTACTACTACTTCTACTACTACTACTACTGCTACTACTACTAGTACTACTACTACTACTACTACCACCACTACTACTACTACTACCACCACTACCTCTTCCTGCCTATATATAGCCGTCCTGCTCCACTTCTGGTTAGTGTGACTTTGTAAATGGTCCAAGTCGGACCGAAACGTCGTCGTAAGCTCCTCTCTTCTATGTGCGGGTTATTTGTGTACTAAGGGACCATTTTCCTTTTTATAGCGATAGTATGACCAAACTGAAAGATATGTAAATGTGGTAGGATTGTCATGAGAGTTGTTTGGGAGGGGATGGCATGTCAGATGTCGTGTAATTTGGGAGAGTTTTCTTGTGTGTGAATGTTTGAGTTTAACCATGTGTTGAAAAACAACAGGTCATTGCTGATCATAGATTTAATAAAGTAAATGATCTTTGTAAGTGAGACAACTACAAGAGGGAACAATCAAAGCATTGTTAAAATTTTGGTATAAAGGATACAGAGTAATCATGTTTTTCTCAAAATTATTCAATTGCCTTGCTTTTTTCCTCATAAAGGATTAAAATATAAGGTTGTAAAAGTCTTATCTATTGTTGTGTTAAAGTGAGTGTATGAGTCGGTGTGGGTATGTGTGATCGAGTATATACGCAAATGTTTATATAAGTAAGAGTATAGGGATGTATGTTACCAATTTTTTAAAAGTCTGCCTTCTGTGTAAGGCGACCTTTTTAGCATGTGCATATAATGTTATTGTGAGATATAAGGTACCCACTGGTTTTAGCTAGAAATATGTAAAATACACCGTGAATTTAGAACCCAACATAGGGGAGAGGGTTAAAAGGGGGAAATTGCTTGTTGTCAGGAAGTGAAAGGTTAATGGGGGATAATTATAATTTGAGATTTTGAAAGTTCATATGGATAACCAAGGTTGTCCATTTCATAAATACTGTTAAAAATGTCACAAGATATATAATATGGGAAGTGGTCATTTTCTCAGATGGTTTTTTCATGGTATAGTAGGAATATATACGGGATGAAGCAGCTGAAGAAATGACACATGTATGAGAGGAACGAGGTCATTGATAACAATGGCAATTGTTATCAAATAGTGAGTTTGAATTTAAATTTTAATTTGAAGGTAAAAAACTTTAGTTGATACATGAAATGATGTAATATACGTATGTCCGCAGGACATACATATAATGGTTATGGTGTGGTGATCATTTTTGTATGATTCACAGTTGATATTCTAAATTTCGTATGTAGTTTCGTTTTTAATAAAAATATGAAGAAAAAAATATTAGAATAAAAATTACAGTGCCAAGTGCAAGGAATATTGATGTTGTAGAAGAAAACATAATCTGTAGACTCAGTACAAGTTGTAATAGGAGATTAATTTTAAGTAAGAGTAATGAAAGATAAAGTAGAAGTGAAAGAAAACAGAAGAAGAAGAAGAAGAATTACAAGATATATCAATAGTAGAAATGACAATAAGTTTAATAGTAGCAGCAGCACTAGTAATAGTATTACCAGAAGCAGCAGCACTAGTAATAGTATTACCAGAAGCAGCAGCACTAGTAATAGTATTACCAGAAGCAGCAGTACTAGTAATAGTATTACCAGAAGCAGCAGCACTAGTAATAGTATTACCAGAAGCAGCAGCACAAGTAATAGTATTACCAGAAGCAGCAGTATTAGTAATAGTATTACCAGAAGCAGCAGCACTAGTAATAGTATTACCAGAAGCAGCAGCACTAGTAATAGTATTACCAGAAGCAGAAGTACTAGTAATAGTATTACCAGAAGCAGCAGCACTAGTAATAGTATTACCAGAAGCAGCAGCACTAGCAATAGTATTACCAGAAGCAGCAGCACTAGTAATAGTATTACAAGAATCAGCAGCACTAGTAATAGTATTACCAGAAGCAGGAGTACTAGTAATAGTATTACCAGAAGCAGCAGCACTAGTAATAGTATTACCAGAAGCAGCAGTGCTAGTAATAGTATTACCAGAAGCAGCAGCACTAGTAATAGTATTACCAGAAGCACAAGCACTAGTAATAGTATTACCAGAAGCAACAGCACTATTAATAGTATTACCAGAAGCAGCAGTACTAGTAATAGTACTACCAGAAACAGCAGTGCTAATAATAGTATTACCAGAAGCAGCAGTACTAGTAATAGTATTACCAGAAGCATCAGTACTAGTAATAGTATTACCAGAAGCATCAGTACTAGTAATAGTATTACCAGAAGCAGCAGCACTAGTAATAGTATTACCAGAAACAGCAGCACTAGTAATAGTATTACCAGAAGCAGCAGCACTAGTAATAGTATTACCAGAAGCAGCAGTACTAGTAATAGTAAACCAGAAGTAGCAGTACTAGTAATAGTATACCAGAAGCAGCAGTACTAGTAATAGTATTACCAGAAGCAGCAGCACTAGTAATAGTATTACCAGAAGCAGCAGCACTATTAATAGTATTACCAGAAGAAGCAGTACTAGTAATAGTACTACCAGAAACAGCAGTGCTAGTAATAGTATTACCAGAAGCAGCAGTACTAGTAATAGTATTACCAGAAGCATCAGTACTAGTAAAAGTATACCAGAAGCATCATACTAGTAATAGTATACCAGAAGCAGCAGTACTAGTAATAGTATTACCAGAGCAGCAGCACTAGTAATAGTATTACCAGAAGCAGCAGCACTAGTAATAGTATTACCAGAAGCAGCAGTACTAGTAATAGTATTACCAGAAGTAGCAGTACTAGTAATAGTATTACCAGAAGCAGCAGTACTAGTAGTAGTATTACCAGAAGCAGCAGCACTAGTAATAGTATTACTAGAAGAAGCAGTACTAGTAATAGTATTACCAGAAGCAGCAGCACTAGTAATAGTATTACCAGAAGCAGCAGCACTAGTAATAGTATTACTAGAAGAAGCAGTACTAGTAATAGTATTACCAGAAGCAGCAGCACTAGTAATAGTATTGCCTGAAGCAGCAGTACTAGTAATAGTATTACCAGAAGCAGCAGCACTTGAAATAGTATTACCAGAAGCAGCAGCACTAGTAATAGTATTGCCAGAAGCAGCAGTACTAGTAATAGTATTACCAGAAGCAGCAGCCCTAGTAATAGTATTGCCAGAAGCAGCAGTACTAGTAATAGTATTACCCGAAGCAACAGCACTAGTAATAGTATTACCAGAAGCAGCAGTACTAGTAATATATTACCAGAAGCAGCACTAGTAATAGTATTACCAGAAGCAGCAGCACTAGTAATAGTATTACCAGAGCAGCAGCACTATAATAGTATACCAGAAGCAGCAGCACTAGTAATAGTATTACCAGAAGCAGCAGTACTAGTAATAGTATTACCAGAAGCAGCAGCACTAGTAATAGTATTACCAGAAGCAGCAGTACTAGTAATAGTATTACCAGAAGCAGCAGCACTAGTAATAGTATTACCAGAAGCAGCAGTGCTAGTAATAGTATTACCAGAAGCAGCAGCACTAGTAATAGTATTACCAGAAGCAGCAGCACTAGTAATAGTATTACCAGAAGCAGCAGCACTATTAATAGTATTACCAGAAGCAGCAGTAATAGTTATAGTACTACCAGAAACAGCAGTGCTAGTAATAGTATTACCAGAAGCAGCAGTACTAGTAATAGTATTACCAGAAGCATCAGTACTAGTAATAGTATTACCAGAAGAATCAGTGCTAGTAATAGTATTACCAGAAGCAGCAGTACTAGTAATAGTATTATCAGAAGTAGCAGTACTAGTAATAGTATTACCTGAAGCAGCAGTACTAGTAATAGTATTACCAGAAGCAGCAGCACTAGTAATAGTATTACCAGAAGCAGCAGCACTATTAATAGTATTACCAGAAGCAGCAGTACTAGTAATAGTACTACCAGAAACAGCAGTGCTAGTAATAGTATTACCAGAAGCAGCAGTACTAGTAATAGTATTACCAGAAGCATCAGTACTAGTAATAGTATTACCAGAAGCATCAGTACTAGTAATAGTATTACCAGAAGCAGCAGTACTAGTAATAGTATTACCAGAGCAGCAGCACTAGTAATAGTATTACCAGAAGCAGCAGCACTAGTAATAGTATTACCAGAAGCAGCAGTACTAGTAATATGTATACCAAGCAGCAGCACTAGTAATAGTATTACCAGAAGCAGCAGCACTAGTAATAGTATTACCAGAAGCAGCAGTACTAGTAATAGTATTACCAGAAGTAGCAGTACTAGTAATAGTATTACCAGAAGCAGCAGTACTAGTAATAGTATTACCAGAAGCAGCAGCACTAGTAATAGTATTACCAGAAGCAGCAGCACTAGTAATAGTATTGCCTGAAGCAGCAGTACTAGTAATAGTATTACCAGAAGCAGCAGCACTAGTAATAGTATTACAAGAAGCAGCAGCACTAGTAATAGTATTGCCAGAAGCAGCAGTACTAGTAATAGTATTACCAGAAGCAGCAGCACTAGTAATAGTATTGCCAGAAGCAGCAGTACTAGTAATAGTATTACCTGAAACAGCAGCACTAGTAATAGTATTACCAGAAGCAGCAGTACTAGTAATAGTATTACCAGAAACAGCAGCACTAGTAGTAGTATTACCAGAAGCAGCAGCACTAGTAATAGTATTACCAGAATCAGCAGCACTAGTAATAGTATTACCAGAAGCAGCAGCACTAGTAATAGTATTACCAGAAGCAGCAGTACTAGTAATAGTATTACCAGAAGCAGCAGCACTAGTAATAGTATTGCCAGAAGCAGCAGTACTAGTAATAGTATTACCAGAAGCAGCAGCACTAGTAATAGTATTACCAGAATCAGCAGTACTAGTAATAGTATTACCAGAAGCAGCAGCACTAGTAATAGTATTACCAGAAGCAGTAGTATTAATTTTACAAAGACAACAAGTATAGAACTTTATAAGTAGTAAAAGAAAGTTACTGGTAGTTGAAGTTTTTATTGAAGAACATTAAAAGAAATAATAGAACTTTCAAAGTTTTTGTTGAAGAATATTAGAAGAAATAATAGAACATTATAAGTATTTACTGAAAAACATTAGAAGAAATAATATGTTATTAGAAGAAGTTTTTATTGAAGAACATTACAGGTTGTAGTAGAAGATGTAATAGAAAAAAGTAGTAGTAGGTGAAGGTTATGCTGTTGATTTTAAGATAGAAAAATCTACTTAAAAGTAAAATCAGAAAGAGTGAAAGTAGAATTAGTAGAAGTAGATATAGTTAACGAAAACGTTGATAAAGTTGGTAGTAAAAATAAAGTTGCACTTTAACAACAGATGTAGTAACTTGGGTGTCAGGTACTTACAGTAACATTGTGAGTGACACTGACTTCACATTTCTTCCTCTGATTGTTGTTGACTGTTAGCGAGAGGTTGCCCTTCACAGGTTGACCAAACGTGTAACTGTTAATGGTAGTTAAGAGGAAATTAGTGGTGGCTCGGTATATACAACTTCTTGCTTGTGTGTTCACACTTCTACACTCGTACTTATGAACGTTTAGGTGAGAACAAACACCAGCATCAACATGGGCAACTTATCAATATCAACACTGCAAATACAACACTAATACAAAACTAGGCGCTAAAACGTGCATGTAGACACTGACAGATCCATAACACTGAACCTCACAGTAAAATTAACTCACAAATATTAGTGAAAATTATTCAATAAATCAATAAATCAAGGTGGGCTCCTTGGCGTGGTGAAGAGACTCTTGGTCTGAGGAATTAGACCTGTTGGTCTCCTTCCTCAGATCGAACCTAATTACCCCCAATCTCCCCTCCCTTATCCCATCCTCCCTTTTTCTTTTCCTCCTCCTCCTCCCCGCCCCTCCCTATTACCCTTTCTCTTTTTTTTCCACAGGCACGCTAGTTCCTGGGTAGGGGAAAGGGTACTGGGGTCCATCCCATTCCGGTGAGGTTCTTGACGGTGGTGTAGTTTGCCATGGAATCTGGATTGCCTGGGGATGTCCCAATTCCTCTCCGGTCTCCCGGAGAGTGGCTTTGGGCGTCTTTCGGGCGACGGGTGTATCTCTGGAAGCCACCTTTCGGATTCCGGGGGTTGTGGACGAAGGAGGTATGCTTTGTGGCGGATATCAGGCCGCCCTCTCTTTTGTCCACCGAGGTAGCTCGGCAGATGTGAGGTTGCTATCCCGGATTGCTGGTTTACTGGCATGATGGGTAGGGTATGGCACGGGTTCCATACTGCATCTGCACTACTTGTGGTGTTGATGCACCACAAGTAGTGCAGGAGGGATAGTTCCTCCCAGAAACTATCCCTCCCCAGTCCCCCCCTTTTTTATTTCTTTTTATTTTATTTTCTTTTCTTCTTTCTTTTTTTTTCTTAAAAACAAAAAGAAAGAAGTAACCTAACCATGGAAGCCCTAGTCCTTGAACCTGCTACCCCCGGGCCCCTTCTTGATACAGCACTCCGTTCTGTCCCCGCCTCGTCTTTGGACCACTCTTCGGACACTCCTAATGCCTCTGTACCTCTTGCCCGTGCTGTTTCCTCACCTGCTTCAGGTACTGAGGTCTCGACTGACTCCTTCGATTTATCTGACCTCTGCTCTCCTTTGACTATGCTTCCGGCCTCTCTCTCTACGGTGCGGCGATTTTCGAATCGCCTGCCCATTCCACGTCGGACCAACTCTGGTCCCACTCTGAAACGCCAATGACAATTACCTGCTGATGATACTTCTCCACCTTCTCGTTCTTCTCAGAAAAGATCGACATGTCCTGCACTCCCTTTCCACCCTCAGTTTCAGAATGCACAATGGACTAAATTCTTCACTTTACGACCGACTTCCTCTATTGCCTATCTTTCCAACAATAGTATTGGCAAGGCACTCCTACGCCATGTTGGTAAAGATATTTCTTTTCATGCTCTCAAGAGCAGTATGCGCATCATCACTGTACAGAATGCTACCCAAGCTCATGATCTTTCTCTTCTTTCCCATATCGATACTTGTATGATGAATGGTTTGAAAAACCGACAAGTTGAAGATTGAGACACTTATGCGACATATGGGAATCTTTATTCAAGAAACGTTTCGCCACACAGTGGCTTCATCAGTCCAATACAAAGTAGAAAGGCATAAGGAGAGGAGGAGTTTGAGGTAATCAGTCCCTCAACCTGGAGCCGATGTGTTCAGTCCATCAAGATTGATGGACTGAACACATCGACTCCAGGCTGAGGGACTGATTACCTCAAACTCCTCCTCTCCTTATGCCTTTCTACTTTGTATTGGACTGATGAAGCCACTGTGTGGCGAAACGTTTCCTGAATAAATATTCCCATATGTTGCGTAAGTGTCTCAATCTTCAACATATCGATACTGTTCCAACATATCGATACTGTTCCTGTCACTATTGAAAAACATCATTCTCTCAATTCTTGTAGTGGTACCATCATTCTGCCCCATACCATAGTTCAACAAAATTTCCAGACATGTGGCAATGACATTCTTGAACAGCTGGAACCCCAAGATCTCCCAGTCCTCAAGGTAGACACTTATGTTCTTCCTGCCTGCGGGCGGAGACGATACCCTAGCAATGTGGCTCGTTTAACTTTTGACAGCTGTGAACTCCCATCCTCAGTTTATGTAGCAGGACATCGGTTACAAGTTCGAAAGGTGATCTCTACACCACAACAGTGTAGAAATTGCTGGCGATTTGGCAATCCAGCGAAATATTGCAGATCTATAGCCGAATGCCCAGTCTGGTGCAGATGACCATTCTAATACGTCTTGCAATCGACCTCCCTCTTGCCTTAATTGTCATGAGGCTCACCCTTCATACTCTCGCCATTGCCAAGTCTACTTAAATGAGCGGGAAATACATTACCTCAAAGAGGCAGTTTCTCATCTCCGCCTCCAAGGGAGACTTCCTCGTGTTTCTTATTGCCGTGTTTCAAAACGTCCCCCCACTTCTGGGGTCCCATTTTCTGCAGCCTCCTCTGTGGTTACCTCTCCGATAGTCACTCCTGTATCTAATTCTTTTGCTGTCCTGGGCTCAGACACCACTACTTCAACGCCTCAGTCTGTTCTCGCTTCTTCATGTTGTCCCTCACAAGCCTCGGTATCGACGAGATCTCGTACGACACCTCCTCCCAATCGTCCCTCTACTTCTCAGAAGTCAAAAGAAGGTCCTTTAACCCCTCCTTCCCTTCTTCCATCTCCTCATTTTACCTTCCCTGTTTCTGTACCTGGTTCTTCCCCTCTCACTGGCTCTGTTACAAGTGTAGGGGTTCACCCTCCTCCTCATACTGTACCTTCCTTCCCTGTTCCCTCCTAAGTTTCTTCCTCTTCTGCCATCTCCCAGGTTTCTGCCTCTTCTGTCCCCTTCCACGCTTCTTCTCCGGTTCCCTCCACCCTTTCGCCCCCCCTTATCTTGGTACAGTCCATTACTCATCCTCCCCCTACCATCTCCAATATTGTCTCCCATATGATGTCTCTGAATTCTGAAACACTTGAAGCAATCTCTGAATATATTGCAGAGACCAAACCATCAACAGACACTGATCCACCCTCTGTTCCTTCTCTCTCCTCTCCTCCATCTGCGCAACTCCTTCCTTCGCAGCGCACTGTTCCTTCACTGATTGAACGTTTTCCACTGCCACCGCATGTGGACTTTTCTAACCCCTCTAGTCCATAGGAACCCTTACCTGCGGATTTCAGGAATCTTTGTTGTTGCCAATCATGGCCTATTTACAGTGGAATATAAGCGGCCTCAGGGGTAATCGGGGTGAGCTTCAGATGTTACTCTCCAAGTTTTCCCCTGTTGGTGTTTGCTTGCAGGAACCAAAATTACACTCTGCTGTTATCTATCCCATCTCAGGCTATAATTTATTGTATTCTTCAGATCCTTTTCCTGATGGGACCTTTAATGAAAGTGCCCTTCCTCTACGCCCTGATATTCTGTACCATCAGCTATTTGTTCGTACTTCACTACATTACACAGCAGCCTGTATCCACTTGCATAGGTGGTATATGCTCTGTCTTTATATCTCTCTCCTTCTCGGGCATTATCAATCCCAGATATTGCCTTTCTTGATTCTTCATTACCGCCACTGCTTCTGTTACTTGGCGATTTTAATGCCCATCATTTCCTCTGGGGGGTCTCACTGTGATTCCCTTGGCATTCAGTTACAGGCTTTTCTTGCTACCCACCTGCTCCATGTTTTAAATACACGTACTCACACCCATTTTGATCCTCGGACTCACACTCTCTCTTGCATCGATCTTTCAGTCTGCTCTTCCTCTGCCGCATTAGACTTCACCTGGTCTGTTCTCCCGGATTTACATGACAGCGATCATTTCCCAATCATTCTTACTTCCCCTTCATATTCACCACCTCTTCGTATCTCACGCTGGCAATTTGATCAGGCAAATTGGAACCTTTACTCACAACTAACTGTTTTTAGTGAGGTTCCTTCGTCGTCCTCCATCGATGAGCTTTTACACCTCTTCTCATCCTCTGTTTTAACTGCAGCTTCTCATTCTATACCAAAAATTTCGGGCAGACATTCTCAGAAATGCGTTCCTTGGTGGTCTCCTGCTTGTGCTCGTGCAGTACATTTGAAACGCGCTGCGTGGGGCAGGTACCGGTACAATAGAACCACGGAGATACTTCTTGATTTTAAGCAGAAGCGTACGATCGCTCGCCGTGTCATCCGTGACGCTAAATGCACTTGCTGGCGAGATTATGTCTCCACCATGACCTCTGCTTCCTCTATGAGTGCAGTCTGGAAAAAAGTATGAAAACTGAGTTTTAAATCTTCTCCTGACCCGGCTCCTGTTCTGCGGGTTGCCAGTGTTGATATAGCAAACCCATTAGATGTTGCCATTAAAATTGGCAATCATCTGGTCTGCATTTCTCATGGGCTCCATCTATGCCCCTCGTTTCTTTCTTCAAAGTCTGCCAGAGAGTTAGCACCCTTGGACTTTTCTTCTCTCAGAGAAGAACAGTATAATGTGCCTTTTACACTTCAAGAACTGGAGGCAACACTCTCAGCTTGCCGATCATCAGCAGCTGGGCCCGATGACATTCATATTCGTATGCTACAACATTTACATCAGTCAGTCCTTGCAGTCCCATTACGCCTTTTCAATCTTATTTGGTCACAAGGAGTTCTTCCACTGCCGTGGAAATCTGCCATTGTTCTCCCTTTCTGCAAACCGGGTACTACGGGACATGAAGCCTCCCACTATCGTCCCATTGCTCTTACCAGTGCAGTCTGCAAAGTGATGGAACGTCTGGTAAATAGACGTTTAGGGTGGTATTTAGAGATACACAAGTCTCTTCACTCGTCAATATGGCTTTCGTAAGGGACGTTCTACCATAGACCCCTTACTACGCTTGGATACATATGTTCATAATGCCTTCGCGAATAACCACTCAGTTATTGCCATATTTTTTGACCTTGAGAAGGCATATGACACAGCTTGGAGGTATAATATTTTGGCCCAAGCCCACTCCTTAGGCCTCCGAGGCAATCTACCATCCTTCCTTAAAAACTTTTTAACTGACACTTTTTCTCCTTGCTATAAATGATTTGGCCTCTAGTCTTCCATCAAATATTTGGTCATCACTCTATGTTGATGACTTTGCTATTGCCTGTGCAGGCGCTGACTGTCACCTCATTACAGTTTCTCTCCAGCATTCGGTCGACCGTGTTTCCAATTGGGCCACCACACATGGGTTTAAATTTTCCAGTACCAAAACTCACCAAATTACTTTCACTAGACGCTCTGTCATCTCTGATCATTCTTTGTACCTCTATGGCTCCCGTATCCCTGAACGGGATGCAGTCAGGTTTCTGGGCCTCCTCTTTGACCGTAGGTTATCCTGGAAACCTCACATTACCTCTCTGAAGGCAACTTGTCACAGCCGGCTGAACCTTCTTAAAACCCTTGCTCATCTTTCATGGAGAGCTGATTGTCCAACTCTCCTTCGCCTACATTCCACCCTCATTTTATCCAAACTTGATTATGGTGACCAGATCTGTTCAGCGGCCTCTCCTGCTACTTTCTCTAGCCTTAACCCCATTCATCACCAAGGATTACGTTTATGCCTTGGTGCTTTTCACTCTTCCCCTGTTGAGAGCCTCTATGCAGAAGTGAACGTTCCATCCTTATCCGATCGCCGTGATGCCCATTGCCTTTGCCACTATGTATGCTCTCATGATCTCCGCAATCCTTCCATTTATAGAATGGTCACTAATATTAGTAGACATTAGTAATATTAGTAGACATCCCTTCTCTCTTCGCCTACATTCGCTCTTGTCTTCTCTTCAATTACCACCTTCATGTAGCATCTCACTTTTCCCTACCCCCCTGGGAAGTTCCAGCTGTTCGAGTCTGTTCTTTCTCACTCCCTTGCTCAAAAGCCCAACTGTCTACGATCGCTTCCCGCTCTCTTTTCCTTGACCACTTCCACTCTCATTCTCATGCCATTGCAGTGTACACAGATGGCTCTAAGTCTTCTGACTGCATAGGATTCACTGCAGTGTTTCCGGACAACGTCGTATGAGGGCATTTACTATCTTCGGCTAGTATTTTTACTGCTGAATTGTATGCCATTCTTGCAGCACTTATCCGTATTGCATCTATGCCTGTGGCATCCTTTGTGGTTGTCTCAGACTCCCTTAGTGCTTTACAGGCTATACAGAAATTTGATACACCTCACCCCTTAGTCCTCCGTATCCAACTTCGGCTACGCCGCATCTTTACCAAGCATAAAGATATTGTTTTTTGTTGGGTCCCTGGTCATGCTGACGTACAGGGTAATGAACAAGCAGACACTGCTGCGTGGTCAGCAGTACATGACCTACAAGTTTCATATAGAGGTATTCCATTTACGGACTATTTTGCTGCAATAGTTACCCACCTTCACACCCGTTGGCAACAACGTTGGTCTACTATGCTCGGTAACAAACTTCAATCTATTAAACCGAGTATAGGTTACTGGCCATCTGCTTGTCACCAGTGTCGAGGTTGGGAGACTACTCTCTCCCGTCTTCGTATTGGCCATACTCGTCTTACTCATGGATATCTCATGGAGAGGCGCCCTGCTCCTCTCTGTGAGAATTGTCAGGTTCCATTATCAGTCAGCCACATTCTGTTAGACTGCCCACTTTATCAAGGAGCACGCAGAATTTACCTCCATCGTCGTCGTCGCTCCGCTGCTCTCTCTTTACCCTCCCTTCTCATTGATGGACCCACCTTTCATCCGGACTCTCTCCTTGACTTTTTGACAACAAATGACTTACTTCACAAACTCTGATACCTTCAGCCCTTTCTACCTCAATCTCTTGCTACCCTCTACCCCTGCACTGTCCCCTGCCCTGCTGTTTTCTGTAACCTACTGATCATCCCTCCCCCCTTCTGCCGCCCAACACCCTCGCTTCCTTCCCTACCCTGCAGCGCTGTATAGCCCTTGTGGCTTAGCGCTTCTTTTTTATTATAATAATAATATAATATGAAAAACAAGGCAAAGTAGCTGAGGAGGAAACTCCAGAGTTAACTGCTGTGTTCCTCATGATGTGTCTGTACACAAGCTTCAGTTCAGTCTTGGCTTTCGATGCTGTGTCATTCTTGTATTGCCGCTGGGCCCCCCTCCTTATCCATGCATATTCACTTTTGGTTCTTTTGCTTGTCTCATTAAAAGACCTTACTTCACAGTCCTTAAGCCACTGAACTACAGATTTGGTGGTATGACAAGGTGCACCATCCTGCATAAAAATCGTAGCCCCACACTTGTGAAATGCATGAGGTAAATTGTCACACAATAGCTGCAGGTAATTATACTGGTTCATAGACTGATTTTTGGGAAGCACAATGAGTTCATCAACACTCTGAGCACTGAAACACCCCCAAACCATGAGCGAATTTGAGTGTGTCTAGCGGGTCACTACATCTGGGCCTGTATACATATTTCCCATGGTGAAGGCTGCATCATCACTCCAAAGTACTTCAGGCCACTGCTGAGGATACCAGTGAAGATATTTCTTTGCATAATCTAGCCTATGTTTTTTCTGTGACTTGGAGAGGATCGGCCTCTTAACCTGGCAGTGGCTACTGTAGCCCAGTTTTGTCACACGTCCGTTAACAGTTTTTGCAGACACCTCTGAGAGAAGATGTGGGTTCTTTTCTTTCAATTCTCTAGCAGTTATCTTAGGTGTACTCTCTAACTGCTTCTTTAACACAGTTAAGGTACGAACAGATGGCTTCTTCCATGGGCCAGGCCGAGGTTTAGCAGACGGTAACAGGACACCGCCACCAGCCTTGAAACGCTGCACCCAGTTTGTCACTGAACTCTCACACATACACCAACATTCTCCCCTATTTCTTTCGGCTGGTGCCTAGTTTTGTGAAGCCCTATTATTTGAGCTATAGTTTCAGGTGATGCAGACTTCCTTTTACCCATAATCAAACATGTATAGCCACAAAACCAAAGGGAACACCGGACACAAGATGGGGAGGATGAGAGACAAAAGTGCAACACTTCCTCTCACCACGGCAGCCACGTGAGCACTGAGGAGTCACTGTGGAGTGTGGCAGCAGGCCGTGCTGTCATGCAAACGGCTGCTACCCGGCATAATGCACTGACGAAAAAAGACCCCCCCCTGTATCGTAGGCCTTTGATTTTCGTCACGGAATTATGCCGGGGGCTCTCACCCAGCATAATGCAGTGACTAGCACTGTATATATCTTTATTGGTGGTGTCATGTCCTCTGGTGGTAACATATGTAGTGTTAACATTGCCATCAGTGGTATACCATGTTGTGTTCGCTGGTGATATCGTAACTGATGCTGGAAGCTGTGTAGTAGGGGTCACTTGCGATATTGGCAGAGCAGCTGCTGTCAGATGTGGTGTTGGTAGGGCAAGTTGTGGTGTTAGAGGTGCTGGTAGTGCCACATGTGGTGTAAGCACAGCAGATGGGAGTCATCATGTGACGGTGGCAGAGCAGCTGAGAGTGTAACACGTGTTATTTGTAGGGCAGCTGTTGTCACATGTGGTGATATCAGAGAAACAGTTGGTCTCAGGAGTGTTGAGTGTGCTTCATGGGGTGTTGTTAGGGCCCCTAGTGGATTTTAGGGTTGCTGGTAGTATCATAATAATAATAATAATAATAATAATAATAATAATAATAATAATAATTATTATTATTATTATTATTATTATTATTATTATTATTATTATTATTATGATTTTATTATTATTTATCTCTACAAGTACATGCACAGGTCTAGCTGACATCAATGGAACACTATTATATAGAAAGACCCTTGTTATGCAAAGCATTTCGGGCAAATTAGATCAATTTTGTCCCAAGATGCCACCCACATCAGTTGACTAACTCCCAGGTACCTATTTCAGTGACAGGTGAACATGGGCAGCAGGTGTCTTTAGGAAACAGTGTACCGAGAATCGACTCCATGACCTCAATGTGTTACCAGAGTGCGCTAGAAATCGAATTACGGGACACATATCATATGTAGTATTAGCTAGGTAGCTGGACGTGTCCCATGTGATGTTGGCAGGGTTGATGGTGGTGACAGGCCTGCTGGTGGTGACACATGTAGTATTGGCAAGCTAGCTGGTGGTGAAACATGTAGTGTTGGAAGGGTAGCTGGTGGTGACACACGTAGTGTTGGAAGGGTAGCTGGTGGTGACACATGTGTGTTGGCAGGGTAGTTGGTGGTGACACATGTAGTGTTGGCAGGGTAGTTGGTGATATCATATGTGGTGTTGGCAGTGGAGCTGTGTTGCTGGGGGAGCCACATATGAAGTTATAAAGGCAGCTTCAGGGGTCACTTGCTATGTTGACAGAAAGCTGGTGTCAGAGGTGGGGTTCAGAGGGCAGCTGGTGTTAGATGTAGTGTTGGTAGGGCAAGTGGTGGCATTAGAGGTGCTGGTAGTGCCACATGTGGTGTAAGCAGAGCCTATGGGATTATACCATGTAACGGTGGGAGAGCGTAATACGTGTTATTTGTAGGGAAGCTATTGTCACATATGGTATTGTCAAGGTAACTGTTGGTCTCAGGAGTGTTGATTTGTGCTTCTTGGGGTGTTGTTACGGCACCTACTGGTTATTAGGGTTGTAGTGTCAGCTGACTCATCACTGCTGGCGTGTTGGCAGTGTAGTGTCCTTGCTGCAGGTAGTGTCCGTGCTGAACGTAGTGTCCGTACTGCAAGTAGTGTCCGTGCTGCAGGTAGTGTAAGTGCTGAAGGTAGTGTCCGTGCTGCAAGTAGTGTCCGTGCTGCAGGTAGTGTCCGTGCTGAAGGTAGTGTCCGTGCTAAAGGTAGTGTCCGTGCTGCAAGTAGTGTCCGTGCTGCAGGTAGTGTCCGTGCTGCAGGTAGTGTCCGTGCTGAAGGTAGTGTCCGCGCTGCAAGTAGTGTCCGTGTTGCAGGTAGTGTCCGTGCTGAAGGTAGTGTCCGTGCTGCAAGTAGTGTCCGTGCTGCAGGTAGTGTCCGTGCTGCAAGTAGTGTCCGTGCTGCAGGTAGTGTCCGTGCTGCAGGTAGTGTCCGTGCTGCACGTAGTGTCCGTGCTGAAGGTAGTGTCCGTGCTGCAGGTAGTGTCCGTGCTGCAGGTAGTGTCCGTGCTGCAGGTAGTGTTCGTGCTGCACGTAGTGTCCGTGCTGAAGGTACTGTCCGTGTTGTAGGTAGTGTCCGTGCTGCAAGTAGTGTTCGTGCTGCAGGTAGTGTCCGTGATGCAGGTGGTGTCCGTGCTGAAGGTAGTGTCCGTGCTGCAAGTAGTGTCCGTGCTGCAGGTAGTGTCCGTGCTGCAGGTAGTGTCCGTGCTGCAGGTAGTGTCCGTGCTGCAGGTAGTGTCCGTACTGAAGGTAGAGTCCGTGCTGTAGGTAGTGTCCGTGCTGCAGGTAGTGTCCGTGCTGCAGGTAGTGTCCGTGCTGCAGGTGATGTCCGTGCTGAAGGTAGTGTCCGTGCTGCAGGTGATGTCCGTGCTGAAGGTAGTGTCTGTCCTGAAGGTAGTTTCCATGCTGCAGGTGGTGTCCGTGCTGAAGGTAGTGTCCGTGCTGAAGGTAGTGTCCGTGCTTTAGGTAGTGTCCGTGCTGCAGGTAGTGTCCGTGCTGCAGGTAGTGTCTGTGCTGCAGGTGGTGTCCGTGCTGAAGGTAGTGTCCGTGCTGAAGGTAGTGTCCGTACTGAAGGTAGTGTCCGTGCTGCAGGTAGTGTCCGTGCTGAAGGTAGTGTCCGTGCTGCAGGTAGTGTCCGTGCTGAAGGTAGTGTCCGTGCTGCAGGTAGTGTCCGTGCTGAAGGTAGTGTCCGTGCTGCAGGTAGTGTCCGTACTGAAGGCAGAGTCCGTGCTGCAGGTAGTGTCCGTGCTGAAGGTAGTGTCCGTACTGCAGGTAGTGTCCGTGCTGAAGGTAGTGTCCGTGCTGAAAGTAGTGTCCATGCTGCAAGTAGTGTCCGTGCTGAAGGTAGTGTCCGTGCTGCAAGTAGTGTCCGTGCTGCAGGTGGTGTCCGTGCTGAAGGTAGTGTCCGTGCTGTAGGTAGTGTCCGTGCTGTAGGTAGTGTCCGTACTGAAGGTAGAGTCCGTGCTGCAGGTAGTGTCCGTGCTGAAGGTAGTGTCCGTATTGCAGGTAGTGTCCGTGCTGAAGGTAGTGTCCGTGCTGAAAGTAGTGTCCATGCTGCAAGTAGTGTCCGGGCTGAAGGTAGTGTCCGTGCTGCAAGTAGTGCCCGTGCTGCAGGTGGTGTCCGTGCTGAAGGTAGTGTCCGTGCTGTAGGTAGTGTCCGTGTTGTAGGTAGTGTCCGTACTGAAGGTAGAGTCCGTGCTGCAGGTAGTGTCCATGCTGAAGGTAGTGTCCGTACTGCAGGCAGTGTCCGTGCTGAAGGTAGTGTCCGTGCTGAAAGTAGTGTCCATGCTGCAAGTAGTGTCCGTGCTGAAGGTAGTGTCCGTGCTACAAGTAGTGTCCGTGCTGCAGGTGGTGTCCGTGCTGAAGGTAATGTCCGTGCTGAAGGTAGTGTCCGTGCTGCAGGTAGTGTCCGTACTGAAGGTAGAGTCCGTGCTGCAGGTAGCGTCCGTGCTGAAGGTAGTGTCCGTACTGCAGGTAGTGTCCGTGCTGAAGGTAGTGTCCATGCTGAAAGTAGTGTCCATGCTGCAAGTAGTGTCCGTGCTGAAGGTAGTGTCCGTGCTGCAAGTAGTGTCCGTGCTGCAGGTGGTGTCCGTGCTGAAGGTAGTGTTCATGCTGTAGGTAGTGTCCGTGCTGTAGGTAGTGTCCGTGCTGTAGGTAGTGTCCATGCTGCAGGTAGTGTCCGTGCTGCAGGTAGTGCCCGCACTGAAGGTAGAGTCCGTGCTGCAGGTAGTGTCCGTGCTGCAGGTAGTGTCCGTGCTGAAGGTAGTGCCCGTGCTGAAAGTTGTGTCCGTGTTGCAAGTAGTGTCCGTGCTGAAGGTAGTGTCTGCGCTGAAGGTAGTATCCGTGCTGCAAGTAGTGTCCGTGCTGCAGGTAGTGTCCGTGCTGAGGGTAGTGTCCATGCTGAAAGCAGTGTCCGTGCTGCAGGCAGTGTCCGTTCTGAAGGTAGTGTCCGTGCTGCAAGTAGTGTCCGTGCTGCAGTTAGTGTCCGTGCTGAGGGTAGTGTCCATGCTGAAAGCAGTGTCCGTGCTGCAGGCAGTGTCCGTTCTGAAGGTAGTGTCCGTGCTGCAAGTAGTGTCCGTGCTGCAGGTAGTGTCCGTGCTGCAGGTAGAATCCGTGCTGCAGGTAGTGTCCGTGCTGCAGGTAGTGTCCCTACTGAAGGTAGTGTCCGTGCTGCAAGTAGTGTCCCTTCTGCAGGTAGTGTCCGTTCTGCAGGTAGTGTCCGTGCTGAAGGTAGTGTCCGTGCTGAAAGTAGTGTCCGTGCTGCAGGCAGTGTCCGTTCTGAAAGTAGTGTCCGTGCTGCAAGTAGTGTCCGTGCTGCAGGTAGTGTCCGTGCTGCAGGTAGAATCCGTGCTGCAGGTAGTGTCCGTGCTGCATGTAGTGTCCCTACTGAAGGTAGTGTCCGTGCTGCAAGTAGTGTCCGTTCTGCAGGTAGTGTCCGTTCTGCAGGTAGTGTCCGTGCTGAAGGTAGTGTCCGTGCTGAAAGTAGTGTCCGTGCTGCTAGTAGCGTCCGTGCTGCAGGTAGTGTCCGTGCTGAAGGTAGTGTCCGTTCTGCAAGTAGTGTCCGTGCTGCTAGTAGTGTCCGTTCTGCAGGTAGTGTCCGTGCTGAAGATAGTGTCCGTGCTGAAGGTAGTGTCCGTGCTGCTAGTAGTGTCCGTGCTGCTAGTAGTGTCCGTTCTGCAGGTAGTGTCCGTGCTGAAGGTAGTGTCCTTGCTGAAGGTAGAGTCCGTGCTGCAGGTAGTGTCCGTGCTGCAGGTAGTGTCCGTGCTGAAGGTAGTGTCCGTGCTGCAGGTAGTGTCCGTGCTGAAGGTAGTGTCCGTGCTGAAGGTAGTGTCCGTGCTGTAGGTGGTGTCCGTGCTGCAGATAGTGTCCGTGCTGAAAGTAGTGTCCGTGCTGCTAGTAGTGTCCGTGCTGCAGGTGGTGTCTGGACTACTGGAAGTGCAACGTACCACATGTTTACATTATACATTAGCATTATGTTCGTCACTGTCACATGACTCCGCACTTTCCAGTCATCTACTGTGAGTATATCCGACTGAAGCAACTTTCACTCTTCCTTCCTTGTGCTGACCCACCAGAGCGATTTTTCTCACTCCTGATTGGTGATGCCTGACAACCCAGATAAATTACCTGACACCTAAATAGTGATAATCAGCAACTCTGATGGCAGGAAACAGACATATGGAGCGTCATACACTTCCTGGTCGCCAGACACACAGTTCAATGGTTAATCTTCTTTATTCCCCTGCTGTTCTATTTTCTGTTTAACTCTTGTCTTTGCCGATAACAATTATTCTACGCACTTTACATACTATACTCAACAGACTTATTTCCCTATAATTCTTACATTATCGCTTGTCACCTTCTCCCCTATACAAAGGAACTATGATTACTCTTAACCATTCCTTAGGTTTCTTTCCTTCATCAATCCATATAATGAACAAATACAACAACCACTTCAAAATTATATCCCCCACCAGCTTTTAATACCTCTCTCTTAATCTTACATTTTACAGACGTTTTACTCCCTGTTATCCTACCCAAGCCTAATGCATTTACCCAACACTTTAATTTGGCTCTTCCCTGTTAGAAATAATTCCTCCCTGCTCAATGCAACATAATACCATCACCTTTTCTTTGTCATTATTAACAGATCCCCAAAATTTTCTCGCCATCTTTCCAGCACCTCCAACTCCTCATCTTACATCTGTCCTCTTTATTTTATTTGTCTAGTTAATTTGCTTCTCAGGCTTTTTCAACTTACTGATCTTTCCGAAACTGCTGATGGAGCCTCACCCATTTCTCGGTGACTCTCCTTTTGATCTTCATCACCATTCTTTTAACCAATCTTTTTCTCTCTATATAATATTGATCTTCATCACCATTCTTTTAACCAACCTTTTTCTCTCTATATAATATGAGTTATATATTTCTTTTATACATTTTAAAATTCTCTCACATGCTAATGTTTCCTCCCTGAACACCCTTATGGAGATATTTATGTCCAACGATGGGCGATAATGGGGCTACGCCCCCTGTCTACGTTCCAACACTGGCCAGATGCAGGTGTAAACCAAGTGTGTCATGATCCCTCCTTCTTTCCATTAGCAGAGAGAAAGTGAGTTCGAATATTGTACATCGAAGCTTCATTAAGCCTTATCGGAACATTGATTTATCTTAACATGTTATTCTAACATGTCAGTTAAAGTAAATAAAAGTAGATAAAATGTTCATATGGTGTTTGTATGTGTATGACAGCATGACCCTCCACTCCTGCAAGACATATGGTGTTTGTATGTGTATGACAGCATGACCCTCCACTCCTGCAAGACATATGGTGTTTGTATGTGAATGACAGCATGACCCTCCACTTCTGCAAGGCATATGGTGTTTGTATGTGTATGACAGCATGACCCTCCACTCCTGCAAGGCATATGGTGTTTGTATGTGTATGACAGCATGACCCGCCACTCCTGCAAGACATATGGTGTTTGTATGTGAATGACAGCATGACCCTCCACTTCTGCAAGGCATATGGTGTTTGAATGTGTATGACAGCATGACCCTCCACTCCTGCAAGGCATATGGTGTTTGTATGTGTATGACAGCATGACCCTCCACTCCTGCAAGGCATATGGTGTTTGTATGTGTATGACAGCATGACCCGCCACTCCTGCAAGACATATGGTGTTTGTATGTGTATGACAGCATGACCCGCCACTCCTACAAGACATATGGTGTTTGTATGTGTATGACAGCATGACCCTCCACTCCTGCAAGACATATGGTGTTTGTATGTGTATGACAGCATGACCCTCCACTCCTGCAAGACATATGGTGTTTGTATGTGTATGACAGCACGACCCTTGCAAGAAAACTCGCTGTAATTTATTCATATGTTTGTCTGAGAAAGTCTGATAACACAGCTAGTAGAATTATACTCAACAACCAGCACCTCGGAGTAAATGTGCCAGTAGACGTTTCGTCAGCAGAAATTCGATGATATATAAAGATGGTGAAGCTCAGAGAGTTAGATTGCGACGAATGAATTCAACCATTAATGATACAGCGAGTGAACAAGTGACTGCTGGCGAGGCCAGGTTGCATTAAAATACAGAAAATTTGTGGTAGTATTTATGCACATTTCATAACATTCAAGTTGTGCTCTGGAGGTCTCCAGGGAAATCTGAGGAAGAGATAATCTTGAGGAGCGAGTATCTCTCTTATGCCTGGTAACACAACAGTAAATCTCAGTGCTGTGAATAATCATGGAAATATTAAGAATAACTGAAGCAAAGACAGTGTTGAAACATAAATAGTTATATCTACTAAATGAGCTACGTCGCCAGTAATTCTGTCCATTGTGGACATTATCCTTGAATATAGGTTACAAGATGAACTTGTTGATAAGTGATGGTCAAGTCAGGTGATGTTGAAACAAAGATGTTCAACACTGCGAAAAGTTACAAAGAAGTGAAGACATCCAATGTCATATCTTCAATCAGGCCATCAATACTTGCTTCATCAACGTGGTAACGTCAAGGGCTACCACTACAATTACCTAGGTAAGTTCTGCGTTATGAGCGGGCGATTGCCCAAACCTGTGTAAGTGATGTGTGTGATTTCCACAGGAACTTATTTGTGTAATAATGAAAGCACTTATATATCAGGAGGTTGTTTGTTAATCAGTGTTAGCACTATTACACCCCAGTGAGACATAAGATAACCAACTACATCGAGGGAACACCCCAGACTGCTGCTGCTAGGGTTCTTACACTGTAAACATAAAGATGAGTGCACCAAGACCAACAATGGTCTTTTAAGGTTTTATTTTTCCATTATATAAAAATTCCCACAACCCTCTTTACCTCACTATTTTACAAAATATTCCTCTACCTACCTGCTTCCATCCTCCAGTATCCACACACATCTGCTCTAGCATTGCATTCTTAAATCTACCCTATGACTTCTGGCCTCTACTAATTCCCTCAGTAAACAACTAATCCTCTCATTTGCTGAACCTAATTTCATCTTTTCGACATCTAACCAAGCACATGCATTCCTGGACAAAACTTCCCTTCAACGTGTAATTTCATTCTCCTGGATGAAACAAAGTGTTAGCAACTCACTTGACACACACTGTGAAGGTGAAGGTCTCATCAGTGGCCAAGATATAGCTGGGTGGCTGCAATGTTACTTCAAAGCGAGGCAACACAAAGTCCTCCACCTTAAATTTTGTGGTCGAGTGTGACTCCTCTTGAGTGTCCACGTAGATAGTGTATAATCCCTGAAGAAAGAAATATTATGTTTAGTAATTAGAATACTGACACTTTTAACACTGTTCTTATTACTTTGAATTAAAGTGTTTATATTGATGTTCATTGTCTTAACAAGCCAAAATATCATTGTGATTCTGACACATATACTGGCATGGCGTCATCCTTTTCTAACGTCCATCCTTTTCTAATTTTTTGTTGTGTCATGTGAGCGGCTGATTTATTGTGCACATCAAGCTCATCTTGCGAGAGCTAGGCACAAAAATTTAGCAGACGTAAAATGTGGATACAATCTCGAGATTCCAAATATTGTATTATGAACAATGAATCTGGTTTGGTGTATCTTAATTAAAATAAAATGCCTGGATATTCTTAGATATAATGTTCCAGTTTGTTGCTCTCATTCCACACATTTTACATATCATGTCAAAGGTATTTATTTGAAGTAAAACCTTAGGATTTCTATTATTTACACTTTTAGATTTGAAACCAAGAATTTTAATAGCTATAATTTGAACACTAATGTACTGTTGTCTTGGCTTTATATTTCCTCTCATCAGAATTTCTAGATCGTTTTTCGCATTCACTACAACAAAAATTTACATTGGCATAGAAGTGCCTTGGTTATTTTTTTCACTGAACTGGATATGTCACTTTCCGATCACATCAGCCTATACAAGTTTTATATCAGAAAATATCTAACGATCAATTTTAGTATCATCGGCAAACTTGTTTATATCGTTATTTATCCCATCATCAATGTCGTTTATGTAGATTGTAAACAAAGGTCCCAACACTTAACCTTGTGGCACACCACTTGTAACAGGTCTCCATTCCGATTTTTCCCCATTAATGCAGCAAACTCTCTGTTGTTTAATGGCTCAGCAATGCCGTGAACCAGGAGATAATTTCTCCTACTATTCCATGAGCTGCTGCTTTTTTAATATATATTCTTTTTTAAAATATATTAAGCAAATTTTCAGAAATAAAGACAGCTCATGAAGTAGTTCCTAGTAAAAACAGGAAAACTGGACTATAAATAAAACGAGAGAGGGGAGAAAAATCAAGGAAAAACTTGCTTAGTAATATTAGGTTATTTAATACTAGTTGCGTGTACAAGAAACAGATATTATTGTAATTAATTAAACCTGGTTCGTTCTGAACAATAGGGACATGGCTGCTAAGTTCAGTTCCACAAGCAGCAGTATAAATTATTCCTCACTAAAGAGTCAATATGAAAAGTGGGGGAGTTACTATATTACAGAAAAATTTCAACTGTTTATCAGAAACGACATAAAGAGGGAAGTAACGAACATGGAATCTGTTGGGCTACATTTCTTCAAAGGACGTGAAAAGCTAATTATAATAGCTTTTACTTTAATCAAATAAATTCCATCAATTTGACAGTAACTCTAGTCTAGTGATTTTCCTGAAATGGTCCTGGACTGATTTTATTGAACAGATTGTGTCAGGATCAACAAAAGGATATAACTTGCTGGACTTGGACCTGACAAACAACGGGTCTCTGACAGATAATCTTCAGGTTAATGAAGAACTTGGAGAACGTGACCACTAATCACATTTAATATTTCACGGAATTACATTAATAACGATAACAATGTTAAGATTTTAAATTTTGTGCAGCAAATTATATAGGACAAAGGGGTTCCTTGAAAAGTGAAGATTGGGATAACCTGGCTAGGAATGTCGTGAGTGAGATTGAAAGTGACGATGGTCGCCAATATGATGTTTTTCAAAGCATTGTACGACCTAGCCGAGCTGCATATCTTACTGAAAAATATATTCGATTTCAATTTAAATATAGTAACATTGGAATAAAATTAGGTAAAATATATGTACAATTTAATGTAATTCAACTCAGCTTCCTGTTTGTGGCGTGAAATATACACCATTTTCAACGCTTATTTAATCTGTTTTTATATAAGTGGATTCAAAGGAAATCCTAGAAAACAGAAATTATACTTATCAGAACGAAAATAAATTACACAGTATCAGAGTCACTAGCGACATTGTTTTCAAGCAACTAGATAGACTCAGGCCTAAGAAGTCACCGAGTCAAAGGTGAGTTGGTTTCAAGGGTTCTAAAGGAATGTAAGGAGGAACTTAGTAATGTAATTAAGTTGGCCAATGCTGTTACTCCAGCACCAGGGAAATGTAACCTATCTGTTGCATATATATGTGTAACTCAGAGTTATACCAGATGTAAATGAATGGTATACCAGGTTACTCTTTGTACTGGTTTAACCAACAATTTACCCTAATTGCTCTGGACATCCATTCATTGTCCACTCCTGTTCTAGGCAAAATGGTACATATGATCAAGATTCTTTTCTTTGATCTAATTAGATTAATGGCTGCCTTACAAGTGGTCATGAACTCTCACACTTACATTTCCCAACATCTTTTCCTCCAACACTGAGGCAAACAATGAGGTTATTCCTGTTAGCTGTTATTACATTATATAACTTGTTAACTACACCCACATCTGCTCCTCATCCGGGTTACAGAAAACATGGTCCATATGTTGAATCTGGGAATCCCCCTCTACACGAGTTTCTTTTTTTACTTATATACTTAGGCATTTGTCTTATCTGTTTCCGTGTGAAAAATGAAGCCCTAAATAAAGACTATTTAGTTTTCAACTTTAATTTTCCATTGTAAGAACTTGTTTACCGCCATTTTCTGCTTCCATTCTAAATACGATTTACTTATAAATTTATACACATATGACAGGTACTGGTAATGTTATAAAAACTGTTGCAGAAGTTCTATGCACAATTGTGTTTTATATTCCTTACACATATGCAATATATATGGTGTATCCCTCCACTAAGTAGGTCGTCTTATGGTTTGAACATCAGTACAACAACACTGGTGTTGTGCTTGTGTTGTGACCTTGCATTTCCGTTTTTTTTTTCTGACGAAGACATAGCAAAGTCGGTATGTCTCTCTGCTCCCAGTCTTGACCTAGTACATGGTATGCACATTGCAATGCCTACAAGCTGGAAAATCAATTTTATGTACCACTTGTAACTCGAGTTACAGTGGTCTCTGTTTACGCATTCTTCCATTTCGTTCAAGTGGAAAGATGTCAACAACATGACGTTCGTCATGCAACTGAAATTCCACGATATCATTAGCATAAGACACATGCACATCAGAAACAGCAATGACTGCGTTGAAGTTGGGTATATGTTTTCATGTTTCACGCAGTGCATAACACACATCTATCACGTTTACACGCAAAAAAACAAAATCGAGTAAAGAGTTTGTATAACAGTTATTAGTAAGCAGTGTATACTCTTTACCAAGATATGGCTTCACTTTCCTCACCACCTCACCCAACATTCCTAATAATGTCTTTGTAGTTTTTCATTGTTTACTATCTATGTACACGGTCACATGTAATACCTAGTCACTCTCACAACCACATAAAACGATCAGTGTGATACCAAAGCGTTTTCTAATGCTGGGTGTAAATTTGCCTATTTAAATAAATGATATTCTGCAAAAGATCAGAGACTTGTTAGTAACAGTGCTCTGCAAGGTGTTCCAACATACGTGTTTGCTATTGGTTATTGGTAATACCTGTTGGTTTGCAACACTGTCACTATCATTAATGAATCATTGAAATACAGCTCAAGGAAACCTAATGAATCTGAGTCGTCGTCGACGGAACAACTCAGAAAGATTCCACTGTATATTTCTTCAAATTGGTGAGTATTTGTTAAATATGTATATATATATATATATATATATATATATATATATATATATATATATAATATATATATATATATATATATATAATATATATATATATGCAATAAGATCACAGTAATCAGGTGATTTCAAAATATGCAAAACAACCACTCTAAAAGAATAGAGAAATTCCAAGCGCTTTCGTGACTACTCACATTATCAAGGAACTATGAAAGTGAAGCATCCAAGGAAGCTATATAAGGGGTCTGGCCAGCACCTCACTATCAGATCCCACAACGGTTAAACACGTGACGCGCGGCGAGCCAACTTGGATAGGTCCTTTGCACAACTCACCCCCAAGCTATATATTCACACCACATATTGCCCTCAGACAAGACATCTCCACTGCCTCCAGCCTTCTCCTCGCTGCAACATTTATCACCCATGCTTCACACCCATATAAGAACGGTGGTAAAACTATACTCTCATAAATTCCCCTCTTTGCCTCCAAGGACAAAGTTCTTTGTCTCCACAGACTCCTAAGTGCACCGCTCACCCTTCTCCCCTCATCAGTTCTATGATTCACCTCATCTTTCATAGACCCATCTGCTGACACGTCCACTCCCAAATATTTGAATACATTCACCTCCTCCATACTCTCTCCCTCCAATCTGATATCCAATCTTTCATCACCTAATCTTTTTGTTACCCTCATAACCTTACTCTTTCCTGTATTCACTTTTAATTTTCTTCCTTTACATACCCTACCAAATTCATCCACCAACCTCTGCGACTTCTCTTCAGAATCTCCCAAGAGCACAGTGTCATCAGCAAAGAGCAACTGTGACAACTCCCATTTTATGTGTGATTCTTTACCTTTTAACTCCACGCCTCTTGCCAAGACCCTCGCATTTACTTCTCTTACAACCCCATCTATAAATATATTAAACCACCACGGTGGCATCACACATCCTTGTCTAAGGCCTACTTTTACTGGGAAATAATCTCCCTCTTTCCTACATACTCTAACTTGAGCCTTACTATCCTCGTAAAAACTCATCACTGCTTTCAGTAACCTACCTCCTACACCATACACCTGCAACATCTGCCACATTGCCCCCCTATCTACCCTGTCATACGCCTTTTCCAAATCCATAAATGCTACAAAAACCTCTTTAGCCTTATCTAAATACTGTTCACTTATATGTTTCACTGTAGACACCTGGTCACAAACACCCTCTACCTTTCCTAAAGCCTCCTTGTTCATCTGCTATCCTATTCTCCGTCTTACTCTTAATTCTTTCAATAATAACTCTACCATACACTTTACCAGGTATACTCAACAGACTTATCCCCCTATAATTTTTGCACTCTCTTTTGTCCCCTTTGCCTTTATACAAAGGAACTACGCATGCTCTCTGCCAATCCCTAGGTACCTTACCCTCTTCCATACATTTATTAAATAATAGCACCAACCACTCCAAAACTATATCCCCACCTGCTTTTAGCATTTCTATCTTTATCCCATCAATCCCAGCTGCCTTACCCCCTTTCATTTTACCTACTGCCTCACGAACTTCCCCCACACTCACAACTGGCTCTTCCTCACTCCTACAAGATGTTATTCCTCCTTGCCCTATACACGAAATCACAGCTTCCCTATCTTCATCAACATTTAACAATTTCTCAAAATATTCCTTCCATCTTCCCAATACCTCTAACTCTCAATTTAATAACTCTCCTCTCTTATTTTTAACTTACAAATCCATTTGTTCTCTAGGCTTCCTTAACTTGTTAATCTCACTCCAAAACTTTTTCCTATTTTCAACAAAATTTGTTGATAACATCTCACCCACTCTCTCATTTGCTCTCTTTTTACATTGCTTCACCACTCTCTTAACCTCTCTCTTTTTCTCCATATAATCTTCCTTCCTTGCATCACTTCTACTTTGAAAAAAATTCTCACATGCTAACTTTTTCTCCCTTACTACTCTCTGCACATTATCATTCCACCTATCGCTCCTCTTCCCTCCTGCACCCACTTCCCTGTAACCACAAACTTCTGCTGAGCACTCTAACACTACATTTTTAAACCTACCCATACCTCTTCGACCCCATTGCCTATGCTCTCATTAGCCCATCTGTCCTCCAATAGCTGTTTATATCTGACCCTAACTGCCTCCTCTTTTAGTTTATAAACCTTCACCTCTCTCTTTCCTGATGCTTCTATTCTCCTTGTATCCCATCTACCTTTTACTCTCAGTGTAGCTACAACTAAAAAGTGATCTGATATATATGTGGCCCCTCTATAAACATGTACATCCTGAAGTCTACTGAACAGTCTTTTATCTACCAATACATAATTCAACAAACTATTGTCATTTCGCCCAACATCATATCTTGTATACTTATTTACCCTCTTTTTCTTAAAATATATATTACCTATAACTAAACCCCTTTCTATACAAAGTTCAATCAAAGGGCTCCCATTATCATTTACACCTGGCACCCCAAACTTACCTACCACACCCTCTCTAAAAGTTTCTCCTACTTTAGCATTCAGGTCCCCTACCACAATTACTCTCTCACTTGGTTCAAAGGTTCCTATATATTCACTTAACATCTCCCAAAATCTCTCTCTCTCCTCTACATTCCTCTCTTCTCCAGGTGCATACATGCTTATTATGACCAACTTTTTGCATCTAACCTTTACTTTAATCCACATAATCCTTGAATTTACGCATTCATATTCTCTTTTTCCTGTCCATAACTGATCCTTCAACATTGCTGCTACCCCTTCCTTAGCTCTAACTCTCTCAGATACTCCAGATTTAATCCCATTTATTTCCCCCCACCTAAACTCGCCTATCCCTTTCAGCTTTGTTTCGCTTAGGGCCAGGACATCCAACTTCTTTTCATTCATAACATCAGCAATCATCTGTTTCTTGTCATCCGCACTACATCCACGCACATTCAAGCATCCCAGCTTTATAAAGTTTTTCTTCTTCTCTTTTTTAGTAAGTGTCTACAGGAGAAGGGGTTACTAGCCCATTGCTCCCGGCATTTTAGTCGCCTCATACGACACGCATGGCTTACGGAGGAAAGATTCTTTTCCATTTCCCCATGGACAATAGAAGAAATAAAGAACGAGAGCTATATATATATATATATATATATATATATATATATATATATATATAATATATAATATATATATATATATATATATATATATATATATATATATATGTATATATATTATATATATATATATATGTATATATATATATATATTATTTTTTTTTTATTATCACACCAGCCGATTCCCACCAAGGTAGGGTGGCCCGAAAAAGAAAAACTTTCACCATCATTCACTCCATCACTGTCTTGCCAGAAGGGTACTTTACACTACAGTTTTTAAACTGCAACATTAACACCCCTCCTTCAGAGTGCAGGCACTGTACTTCCCATCTCCAGGACTCAAGTCCGGCCTGCCGGTTTCCCTGAATCCCTTCATAAATGTTACTTTGCTCACACTCCAACAGCACGTCAAGTATTAAAAACCATTTGTCTCCATTCACTCCTATCAAACACGCTCACGCATGCCTGCTGGAAGTCCAAGCCCCTCGCACACAAAACCTCCTTTACCCCCTCCCTCCAACCCTTCCTAGGCCGACCCCTACCCCGCCTTCCTTCCACTACAGACTGATACACTCTTGAAGTCATTCTGTTTCGCTCCATTCTCTCTACATATCCGAACCACCTCAACAACCCTTCCTCAGCCCTCTGGACAACAGTTTTGGTAATCCCGCACCTCCTCCTAACTTCCAAACTACGAATTCTCTGCATTATATTCACACCACACATTGCCCTCAGACATGACATCTCCACTGCCTCCAGCCTTCTCCTCGCTGCAACATTCATCACCCACGCTTCACACCCATATAAGAGCGTTGGTAAAACTATACTCTCATACACTCCCCTCTTTGCCTCCAAGGACAAAGTTCTTTGTCTCCACAGACTCCTAAGTGCACCACTCACTCTTTTTCCCTCATCAATTCTATGATTCACCTCATCTTTCATAGACCCATCCGCTGACACGTCCACTCCCAAATATCTAATACGTTCACCTCCTCCATACTCTCTCCCTCCAATCTGATATTCAATCTTTCATCACCTAATCTTTTTGTTATCCTCATAACCTTACTCTTTCCTGTATTCACCTTTAATTTTCTTCTTTTGCACACCCTACCAAATTCATCCACCAATCTCTGCAACTTCTCTTCAGAATCTCCCAAGAGCACAGTGTCATCAGCAAAGAGCAGCTGTGACAACTCCCACTTTGTGTGTGATTCTTTATCTTTTAACTCCACGCCTCTTGCCAAGACCCTCGCATTTACTTCTCTTACAACCCCATCTATAAATATATTAAACAACCACGGTGACATCACACATCCTTGTCTAAGGCCTACTTTTAACTGGGAAAAAATTTCCCTCTTTCCTACATACTCTAACTTGAGCCTCACTATCCTCGTAAAAACTCTTCACTGCTTTCAGTAACCTACCTCCTACACCATACACTTGCAACATCTGCCACATTGCCCCCCTATCCACCCTGTCATACGCCTTTTCCAAATCCATAAATGCCACAAAGACCTCTTTAGCCTTATCTAAATACTGTTCACTTATATGTTTCACTGTAAACACCTGGTCCACACACCCCTACCTTTCCTAAAGCCTCCTTGTTCATCTGCTATCCTATTCTCCGTCTTACTCTTAATTCTTTCAATTATAACTCTACCATACACTTTACCAGTACACTCAACAGACTTATCCCCCTATAATTTTTGCACTCTTTTTTTATCCCCTTTGCCTTTATACAAAGGAACTATGCATGCTCTCTGCCAATCCCTAGGTACCTTACCCTCTTCCATACATTTATTAAATAATTGCACCAACCACTCCAAAACTATATCCCCACCTGCTTTTAACATTTCTATTTTTTATCCCATCAATCCCGGCTGCCTTACCCCCTTTCATTTTAACCTACTGCCTCACGAACTTCCCCACACTCACAACTGGCTCTTCCTCACTCCTACAAGATGTTTTTTCCTCCTTGCCCTATACACGAAATCACAGCTTCCCTATCTTCATCAACATTTAACAATTCCTCAAAATATTCCTTCCATCTTCCCAATTCCTCTAACTCTCCATTTAATAACTCTCCTCTCCTATTTTTAACTGACAAATCCATTTGTTCTCTAGGCTTTCTTAACTTGTTAATCTCACTCCAAAACTTTTTCTTATTTTCAAACAAAATTGTTGATAACATCTCACCCACTCTCTCATTTGCTCTCTTTTTACATTGCTTCAACCACTCTCTTAACTTCTCTCTTTTTCTCCATATACTCTTCCCTCCTTGCATCACTTCTACTTTGTAAAAACTTCTCATATGCTAACTTTTTCTCCCTTACTACTCTCTTTACATCATCATTCCACCAATCGCTCCTCTTCCCTCCTGCACCCACTTTCCTGTAACCACAAACTTCTGCTGAACACTCTAACACTACATTTTTAAACCTACCCATACCTCTTCGACCCCATTGCCTATGCTCTCATTAGCCCATCTATCCTCCAATAGCTGTTTATATCTTACCCTAACTGCCTCCTCTTTTAGTTTATAAACCTTCACCTCTCTCTTCCCTGATGCTTCTATTCTCCTTGTATCCCATCTACCTTTTACTCTCAGTGTAGCTACAACTAGAAAGTGATCTGATATATCTGTGGCCCCTCTATAAACATGTACATCCTGAAGTCTACTCAACAGTCTTTATCCTACCAATACATAATCCAACAAACTACTGTCATTTCGCCCCTACATCATATCGTGTATACTTATTTATCCTCTTTTTCTTAAAATATGTATTACCTATAACTAAACCCCTTTCTATACATATATATATATATATATATATATATTATATATATTAAATATATATATATATATATATATATATATATATATATTTATATATAATATATATATATATATATATATATATATATTATATATATATATATTATATATATATATATATATATAATATATATATATATATATATATAAATATATATATATATATATAATATATATATATATATAAATATATATATATATTATTATATTATATAATATATATATATATATATATAATATATATATATATATATATATATATATATATATATATATATATATATATATATATTAAATATTATATATATATATATATATATAATATATATATATATATAATTATATATATATATATATATATATATAATATATATATATATAATATATATATATATAATATATATATATATATAATATATATATATAATAATTATATTATATATATAATATATATAATATATATATATATATATATATATATTATATATGCAATAAGATCACAGTAAACAGGTGATTTCAAAATATGCAAAACAACCACTCTGAAAAAATAGAGAAATTCCAAGCGCTTTCGTGACTACTCACATTATCAAGGAACTATGAAAGTGAAGCATCCAAGGAAGCTATATAAGGGGTCGGCCAGCACCTCACTATCAGATCCCACAACGGTTAAACACGTGACGCGCGGCGAGCCAACTTGGATAGGTCCTTTGCAAAACTCACCCCCAAACTGTTCCTATGTCCACTATTATTCCTCGCATCAAGATAGAGTCAAACTGTCTGTTTTCTCATCAATGTTTTTGAGAGCTTTACGAATTTGTAGTCCTGAGTTCATAGATGAGGAAATATCCAAAATTTATGAAATAGGTAATGATTTAAAATACCCAAGAAATGTAATTGATAAATCTTTTAAAGTTGCTAGGAACACTTTTTATAATCCAAAAAAGGGCAACCAGCCTTATTCAACTAAAAATATGTTGGTTCTCCCTTACCATGAAAACTTGGTTGATGTGCCTTCTCTTCTTAAGACTTTTAATATTAAAGTTGTATTCAAAAATCTTGATACAGTAAAAAAACTTTTGATTAAGAATTCCCCCCAAAATGCTGATGGATGTGTCTATAAGATTCCTTGTAAAATTTGCGATAAAGTTTATTATGGTCAAACTGGTAAAAATCTCGAACTAAGATTAAAACAACATAAATATAGCATTAGAACTGGACAAGATTCCAATGCTCTATTTATTCATGTAAGAGATTTTAACCATCCAATTGATTTTCAAAAAGTTGAGAAAGTAGTATCAAGCAAGTCCATGGTCGACAGGAATATAATTGAATCTTGTTTCATAAAAAGCAGTTTTGACAATAATATGAATATTTCCTTTGGTTTATATAAATTAGATCCATTTATAATTAATAGAATTTGGGTAGAATTTAATAATACACTGAACAAATAAATAGCTTGGGGGTGAGTTTTGCAACGGACCTATCCAAGTTGGCTCGCCGCGCGTCACGTGTTTAACCGTTGTGGGATCTGATAGTGAGGTGCTGGCCGACCCCTTACATAGCTTCCTTGGATGCTTCACTTTCATAGTTCCTTGATAATGTGAGTAGTCACGAAAGCGCTTGGAATTTCTCTATTTTTTCAGAGTGGTTGTTTTGCATATATATATATATATATATATATATATATATATATATATATATATATATATATATATATATATATATATATATATATATATATATATATATATGCATGTGCGTGTCTGTGAAGTGTGACGAAAGTGTAAGTAGGAGTAGCAAGATATCCCTGTTATCTAGCGTGTTTATGAGAAAGAAAAAGAAACCAGCAATCCTACCATCATGCAAAACAGTTACAGGTTTCTGTTTCACAGTCATCTGGCAGGACGGTAGTACTTCCCTGGGTGGTTGCTGTCTACCAACCTACTACCTTCATACAATACCGCATGTAGTATTGTATGAAATAGCTCTTCACATGCGAATAATTAGCATCGCTATAACTTGTATCATCGTTAATTCCCAAGAAGTCAAACTCATCCTCACTGTCACTATTACTTCTCACAACGGTACCAATCCCAGAGAAATGTTAGTTTTCATCTACGCTGTGGACTTGTTGAGGGTGAGCTGACCCCTGAAGTAGGGTTGAGGATCATTTGGGTTTTCAGCTCTCTTCTCTTTTCTCTAGCACTCTCATCATTTCGTCTAAAGTTCATAAAAATCACTATTGTCATCATCAAACAATAACCGATAAACCTTCTTGGGATTAAGAGTATCTGCTCAGCATGCAGTTGTAAACAATGGTTGACTAACAAGAAGTGTCCCTGATGCACTGCGGCGGACCCAGTTCTTTGTATACTCAGAACACCGACTACCCGGACCCATTGTCTTACGTTCAGACCTCTCAGGTCTCTCGTGGCAAATTTGAAGGCACAATGATTTACACATAGATCTACTGCACAGATACTAACTACAGTCATTTAGATCTACGTAACTGACAGTGAAAGAGGTAGATAACATTGTTTTGATCACCAGACAGAAGCTATGGTACAATCAAGACATTCATTTCATACATATTTTCTCGTATTAATTATTTGAGAGTTGCAGAACTACCACGAATATTTTTCAAGTCTTTTATTGGTTTTATTAATTGACATTTTAATCAGTCATCAGTCTCTTGCTAGCTAAGTACATATTGAGAACACATAGTCGATAGGCCTGTCACTAACCTTTAGTTTGGTGGTCCATTTATACGATTTCCAATTTGTCTATTACAAGCTTAGTTTGCTCTAAGGAAATTATAATGTCAAGAATAACTGTATTACTGGGGTGTATCTGGTACCGATTTTAGTAGGACGTTGATTATTATAATATACAGTGTAGGATCTAATAGGACATAATATACAGTGAAGGATCTAATAGGACATAATACAGTGCAGGATCTAACAGGACATAATATACAGTGTAGGATCTAATAGGACATAATATACAGTGTAGGTTCTAATAGGACATAATATACAGTGTAGGATCTAATAGGACATAATATACAGTGTAGGTTCTAATAGGACATAATATACAGTGTAGGATCTAATAGGACATAATATACAGTGAACGATCTAATAGGACATAATATACAGTGTAGGATCTAATAGGACATAATATACAGTGTAGGATCTAATAGGACATAATTATACAGTGAACGATCTAATAGGACATAATATACAGTGTAGGATCTAATAGGACATAATATACAGTGTAGGATCTAATAGGACATAATATACAGTGAACGATCTAATAGGACATAATATACAGTGTAGGATCTAATAGGACATAATATACAGTGTAGGATCTAATAGGACATAATATACAGTGTAGGATCTAATAGGACATAATATACAGTGTAGGATCTAATAGGACATAATATACAGTGTAGGATCTAACAGGACATAATATACAGTGTAGGACATAATAGGACAAAATATACATCGTAGGATCTGATAGGACATAATATACAGTTTAGGATCTAATAGGACATAATATATATCGTAGGATCTAATGGGACATAATATACAGTGTAGGATATAATAGGACATAATATACAGTGTAGGATATAATAGGACAAAATATACATCGTAGGATCTAATAGGACATAATATACAGTGTAGGATCTAATAGGACATAATATACAGTGTAGGATTTAATAGGACATAATATACAGTGTAGGATCTAATAGGACATAATATACAGTGTAGGATCTAATAGGACATAATATACAAGTGTAGGATCTAATAGGACATAATATACAGTGTAGGATGTAATATGACATAATACACAGTGTAGGATTTAATAGGACATAATATACAGTGTAGGATCTAATAGGACATAATATACAGTGTAGGATGTAAGATGACATAATACACAGTGTAGGATTTAATAGGACATAATATACAGTGTAGGATCTAATAGGATATAATATACTGTCTAGGATCTAATAGGACATAATATACAGTGTAGGATCTAATAGGACATAATATACAGTGTAGGATCTAATAGGACATAATATACAGTGTAGGATCTAATAGGACATAATATACACTATAGGATCTAATAGGACATAATATACAAGTGTAGGATCTAATAGGACATAATATACAGTGTAGGAACTAATAGGACATAATATACAGTGTAGGATCAAATAAGACATAATACAGTGTAGGATGTAATAGGACATAATATACAGTGTAGGATCTAATAGGACATAATATACAGTGTAGGATCTAATAGGACATAATATACAGTGTAGGAACTAATAGGACATAATATACAGTGTAGGATCTAATAGGACATAATGTACAGTGTAAGATCTAATAGGACATAATGTACAGTGTAGGATCTAATAGGACATAATATACAGTGTAGGATCTAATAGGACATAATATACAGTGTAGGAACTAATAGGACATAATATACAGTGTAGGATCTAATAGGACATAATGTACAGTGTAGGATCTAGTAGGATATAATATACAGTGTAGGATCTAATAGGACATAATATACAGTGTAGGATCTAATAGGACATAATGTACAGTGTAGGATCTGTGGGATAAAATATCCCGTGTAGGATCAAATGGGAACCATAATATACAGTTGGGAAACTAATGGGAAACATAATATACAGTGGGGGACCCAAATTTGGGCCCATAAGGTACAGTGTAGGATCTATGGGGAATAATAACATTGTGGGATCAAATTAGAATAATATCCCGTGTAGGATCTAATAGGACATAATAAACAGGGGTTGGATCTAATAAAAACATAATATCCCGTGTAGGATCAAATAACATAATATACAGGATTGTGGGGGAAAAATTTTCAAGGGATGGGGAGTAGTGATATGAAAAAATAGTTTCTTTCCCGGGCAAACTTTTTTAAGGTGGGGGAAAAGCCCCAGCCCCACTACCCCCCCCCCCCCTTTTCCCCCCCCCCCAAAAGTGATAGTTTGCTTGCCGCAAATTGTTAAGGTGGGCCCAAGTCTAGCCCCCCCTACCCCCCTTCCCCCCTCCCCCCCCCCTCGAAAGGTGACGTGTGGGCCCTCCGGCCCAAACGGGGTAAACCCCACTAGACTCACCCCCTCCCAGCACTACGGGAAAAAGTACATGCCTCCCTTTGTATTCTAGGGGTTTAAAATTGGTTAAAGCTTCACTTTTACCAATTAAATTTACCCTTTTCACCCTTGCTCAAATTTTTTTACTTTTGGGTTAAAAATTTCCCCACATCTTTTAGATATTTACTTAAAAGGAGATGATTTCTTAAGCAGTAAAAACCCTGTCAAATCTTTCCAGTTTGGGATAAACAAAAAAGGGCCCCTCCCAATAAAACGAGTAAATTAAAAGGAACGGACTAACGTTCTGAATGCCCAAAATTTTGTTTCCATTACCTTTTGTGTATAAAGTGCAGGATATAACCCCCCCCTAAATTGCGTGGAGAAAACCTTTTTTCCCCTGTCATCTGGAAGGTTTAAATTAAAAAGCTAAAAAATTTTTTTGAAGAAGAGCCGGGGGTTGCCCATCAACCCTGCGCCCCTCCCCCCCCCCCCCCTTCCCAGCAAGGGCTAAAAATTTTCAAAAAACACGCAGTGTCACCAGCACCCAACACCCACTTTTATATACTTTTATTTTAAGCGTTAAATTTCAGTTTTTTTATTTTTTTCTTTTTTCTTTTTCTTTAATTTTTTGGTTTAAATTTTCATATTTAAGTGTTTTTATTTTATTTTTTCTAAATAATAAAGGGTTTTTTGTCCTTTTTTATTTTTTTTTTCAATGCATTAATTTTTCCTGAGGAGGGGCCACCTTGGTAATACGGGTTCTAAAGTTGTTACAGAGCGAGAAAGCCTCACAAGGGCGACCTTGCCGGGCCCCAACTCTCCCCGAATAAAGATTAAAACCCATCTCGAATCTCCATTGGAACTTCAACGCCGCATACCACAGAGGGTTTAACCACCAGCCAAAAGTAATCATTTCTCTATGGAAAGGACTACAGTACAGGAATTTAAAAGTTTGGTGATTGTTATAGCCCTAAATTTTAAATTGTGGGTCAAGCCCAAGGCGGGAATCCTATTAATTCTGCCCCCTTATTTTTGTTTGAGCTTAAAAAAAAACCTTTGGGGGTTTAAACCCTCTAGGGACCCGAGTTTTTTCCAGTGACAATTTTTTTTCATTAGCTTTTCTTTATACCCAAGGGAAATGGCATAGGACTCTTTTTGATTTTTTTGGTGAAAAGTTTTGGATGGCCCAAGGGGCCCCCCCAAATTCTATTTTAACTGTTTCCCTCGGACCCAGCAAAAACCCCTTCATTTTAATTAATACAAAATTGTTTAAATTAAGCGGGGATCGAGCCCCGGGAAATTATTTACAGTTTGAGCGGACAAAAATTTGAACCCTCCGTTTTTTTTTAAATACCCTTTTAAATTTTCCCCTGATATTTAAGTTTTTTCTTGCAAGCAGGGAGGAATACCATTTTTTGGGTGAACGCTGGAAGTAATTGGGAAAACGGGGAAAAAAATTTTAGTTTTTTTTCATTAGTGCTAAAAACCGGGAAAGACTTGAAAGAGAGAATTAGAGAGGAGAAAACAGTTAGAAAGAAAAAGGGAGATGAAAAAAAAGGAGAGAGGAAAATCGAAAGGGGAAAAAAAAAGGGGAAAAAAAAACCTTTGGAAACGGGAGAAAAAAAAGGGAGAGAATTGAAAAAGGGGAAAAAACCCCCAAGAAAGAAAGTTTAAAAGAGAAAGAAAAAGACAAAAAGGAGCGTGATAGACTTGATCGGAAAAAAGGCTAGAAACGTGTTTTTGGCAAGGGTCCAAGTCCCCCCAAAAACGTCGCCCGTAAGCTCTTCTTTTATTTTTCGGGTTATTTGTGTAACGTAAAAGGGAACAAGCAAAGATACATGAGGAACAGGTTAAAATTTGGAACTTGGGGAAAGAGAAAAGGATAGAAAAGGGTTGGGGAAAAAATCAAAATGGGAAAAACTAGAGAACTTGAGTTAAGGAGGAAAAAAGGATCGCGGCTCGAAAAAACTCCCCCTTGAATTAGAGAATGAAAATTAAACCCTTTGACAAAAACCCCAATTAGGGGAAGGGAGTACTTGAAAAACATGCAGCTAGGCAAAAATTTTTCCAACACCAAATTTTAAACCCCCCTTCCCCGAGGGGGAAGCCCTAACATCATATATTATCGGGTTTGAAAATACCGCTCCCCCTCTGAAAAGGGGCCTGCGGGAACCCCGGGGCCCCAAAGGTTAGGAATGTTTTTTCTGGTCCCCGGTTTTTGAATATCTATGCAATTTTGCGCAGGATTTATAAAAAATTTTATAATTTTACGAAAAAGGCCCAACCCTTAAAGCATATCAAAAAACCACTAATTCTTACAGGAAAGTTTTCGGGAAAGGCCACCTTTACAGTCGGGCCGAACTTTCAGCGGGCCCGGTAACACTCGTTTGTTCGATTTTTGGGGATAGAGTTCAGGAATTGATCACAGAATGAATCTCTTAGAGACTTCATGGTTCCCGACCATTTTCCTAAACAGCTCTTCCTAACCAATACAACCCTTCATTAGAAAACTAACCTGATTAAAGCGGGGAAAATTTTGCTGAGGCTGCTGACCTTATGCTGGGGCCCTCAAAATTCCCCTATGAAGACCTAAAGGGATCAAACCCAAGGGAAAGGGGGTTCACAGCCCTTTAAAGGGAAATCAAACCCCTCTAGGGAAAGAAAAATGACTTTTTTTAAACTCCTTTTTGTAAATTTGTGTGGCGAAAAGGGGGAATAAACGTCCAGATTGCCCCTTCTAAAAAGGGTCCAAAAATTGGAAGATTTTTTTAAAAGACTGAAAAATCAACCCCCCCCTTCTTTTCGGGGAACAGTTAATGGATTTAAAAGGGAAACCCCCCTTTTAAAACAGACACTGGATCCATGAAAATACCCTTTCTGATAACTTTTTCCCAAACCCTTTAAAGAAACCTTCCTCTCTATATTTTTCGACTAGGGGGGCCCGGACGGACACTTTTCCTCCCCATCCGTTTACATTAGGTCAAAATGGTTCACGGGGTTTTCCCGAACCGTACAACTCCCATCACTTCTTGCTCCGTGCAATAGGAATATAAAAGGTGCCATTCTTCCTTCAAGATTGCCCCTTTCCCTAACCAAAGAGGGACATAAGTTTTCAACCTTTTTCCGTAGAGTAAAAGAACCCCTCGAAAGTTCAGATGAAACAATGCCCTCGTAAATTTTCCGGGTGGGATTAAAAACCATTGATGCTATTTCTCGAAAGCGGGGTAGTAGGATCCCCGGGTTCACTTTTTTAGATGAGGAAAATGTCTGACTAGGGCTCAGACCAAAAAACCCAGCTTCTCCCCACTGTCCCCATTCTTTGATTTTCCCCTGCCCTTTTAAAAATTAAGGGTTATCAAGGACACCTCTGTCAATTTAAAAAGGTAATTGCACTTTCCCCCTTCAGAATTTTCCCCTAATGCCGCTAAACAAAATCAAAATTATCCAAAAAGGAAAAAAAATTTTTATATAAAATTTTCAAAATATAAAAGGTATCTTGTCCCAAATCCAAAAAATTCAAATTTTAAAATTTTGATGAGATAGACTATTCCCTTTTAGTTTTTCCAATCAATGCCGAGAGGGCCCGTTCCCTTTAAAAAGGCTCCAATACCTGCCATGGCCGGACATTTCTCCCCACGTAAAACTTAAATAAAATTAGGGGAAAACCCAATTTTTGGCCAAAAATTCCCCCAATGTCCCCTTTCCCAAATTTTAAACGTGTAAAGTTTTTCCCCAAATGCACCCCCCCGGGACCACGAGTACCCTATGGTCAAAAATGGGGAGTTTTTTTCGACCTTTTTTAAAGGGGTAGCTTTTGACAAACTTGGGCCTTTATCTCCACTTTCATCTAGGGGACATAGATAATATTAACTTTTTTTGATTAAAGCTTCGATTTCCCCCGAAGCCATACCCTTTTAAAAACCATAACCAGTTAAAAGAGGGGGGCCCCAAAACCCTTTTTTTCCATCTTCTCCAATTTTTGGGATCCCTAGAGAAAATTTTTTCTGACCGGGGACCAATTCCCCCTTCCGACTTAATGCAACATCTATTTCCAACTTCTGGGAGTGAAGCCCTCTTCAAAACCCCAAAACCCCATTATCCCACTGTAAAAGGGGGGATTTAGTGCCCGATTCGTTTCCCCAAGGGCCATTTTTAAAGGGAATTTGCTCCCTTAAAAACCCAAGAGGGCATCGTTTCCTACCCTGTGCTTTTTTTTGCCAAGAGGGAAGTTTCCCCCCGTGACTCCTTTTGGGGGGTTTTTACCTTTTTAACTTCTCTATGGTAGACAGGCCAAACCCCCCGTCCATCCTTCATGACTTTTTGGACTAATGGGGGGAGTCTGAGGTTCATCCCTTCCCCACCAGTTTTTTCCAAAACCCCTTTAAAACAAACTTTAGGGGACCTCTGACCTAGTTTTTTGAAAAAACCAAAGCTTGTCAATGGACCATAAAAACCTATTTTGATTCCAAAAGTCAGAGGAGAATTTTAAAGTAGGGGATGAAGTTCTGGTACTTTTGCCCTTTTAAGTGAAATAAATTATTTGTAGCAAGGAAATTTCCCTATAAAGTTTGAAAATTTGTGGGAAAATTGACTACCTCATAGAAGTCAAGGGGAAACCAAGCAATTTTCATACAACATTTCCTAAAAAAATTAACCCAAGAAATTCCGGGGCAAATGCCTTAATAACTTGACTTTTGTTTTTTTTTTCCCCACGAACTTGGGTAAGACAACTGAAGAATGAAGGGTGGGGCGTAATTTACCCCCTAACTTAGACATGATTAAGTACTACATGACTTTGGGGACTCTTTACCACTCGGGGGGGGCAAACCCAAAATATTTTAAAGAATCTTTTTGGGGCCCTAAGAGACAAAACTACTTCTTTTCATCTTTTCAGACGAAATTTTTTTTGATACCCAAGGGGTTACCTCCACGGTAGTCCATAAGATTGACTAGTGACGGGCAATTTCCCAAAAAACGAAAATTTAAAACCCCGTTCCAGTTCACCTTAGGGGTGCATTTTGGGCCGGAGGTTAAAACAAAAATTTAAAAAAACTAAAGATCATTGAACTTTCATATCTGCATACTGGGTCCCCCATAGCATGGTTAAGGAGGATAAATTTATTTAGACTTGTTATTTCTTCAGGGCCTTATTTCTTAACTCGGTGGATGCTAAGCCCAAGCCCTTAATAGAGGGGGCGATCTACACAAATTTTATGAAAGGGTTCCCCTTTTTTCAGAGATTATATTTCCAAAGGGATATCAAACAAGTAAAGTTAGATCCTTCCCTTTTTAAGCCCGTACAAACCCCTTTTTTCCCCACACCAAGGACTGATGCAATAAAAGAACTTGGGCCCCTTTTATTTGGGGAACTCCCCGTGCTAAACCAAAATGAACTGATGGAAAAAGGCTTGGGAAAAATGCCAAAATTTTTAGTTTATTTTGAAACAATTTTTCTAAAGACAAACCCCCGTGGGGGGAGCAAATCCCAAAAATTTTAAAAACAGTTTTACGTAGGTTTTCCTTTACATGGCCTCACTGGGCCCAACCAAAGAAATGCTTCCTTGGGGGATAACAAAATTAATATCTTTTGGGCTGTACTTTTTTAAAAACTCTCTGCAAGCCCTCCCCCCCAGTAAAAAAATTTAAAGCTTTTCTAGAATTTAAAAATTTCCCCAAAAACCAAAAAGCTCATGCTAGCCCTTTCCCTTTGGGTTCCCGGGAAATTTTTTTTGCACGGTTTATCCCGTACCTTCCGTTTTTTACAAAGGGATCTTTTCCGACTTCCTTAAAAAATTTTGGAAGGAACCTGTTGAAAAATTTTTGACGTTTGCTCGGGAAAAATTTAATGAATTTTAAAATATCTTTTTGAAAGACCCCCAAACAAAAAAATTCCAGATATTAATAAAACATTTTGCTTAAGAACTGATGCCTCCAATACTGGCTTAGGTGCGGTGTTACTACAATACCATGATGGTACTCCCTTCCCTGTATGCTTCCTAAGCCGGAAACTCCTTCCCGCAGAACGAGATACTCCACAATATAAAAGGAATGTTTAGCCCTTGTGAGGGGTATCTCCAAACTTAAATTTTATTTGCTGCGAAAAGAATTCATTTTAGGAACGGACCACAAACCTTTGATATACCTAGAAACTTTTAAGGGAACTAACAGTCGCCTCTTGAGGTGGACATTGGCACTCCAGGCTTTTAAGTTCCATATTGTGTATATCAATGGCTCATCCAATTATTTCTCTGACTGGTTAAGTCGTGACAGTCAGTAGAAGATTTGTGCCTTACGCGACTTCCACATGTTAGAACTTTTTCCTCGCCTATTCTTCTTATACTCCTTGACTATAAGTCTTGGTATGGGGGAGTGTGAGGGTAAAGTTCAATAGATAGGAGTAGCGATATAGTAACAATAGTTTCATTGTCGGCTACTTGTTAAGGTAGGGTAAGGCCAGCTCCCGCTATCCCCCCCCCCTTTTTCCCCCTCCCCGAAAGTGATAGTTTGCTTGCCGGCTACTTGTTAAGGTAAGGCAAGTCTAGCTCCCGCTGTCCCTTCCCCTCCTTCTTCCCCCCCCCCCCGAAAGGTGACGTGTGGGGCTCCGGTCCAAACAGTAATCACTAGACTCACAGCTCCCAGCACTACTGTAAGTACATGCCTGCCTGGTATTCTAGTAGATTTATTGGTTGAAAGCTTCACTTTTGACCAATAATAAACTTAGTCCTTTCAGTCTTGCTCTAAGTTGACTGTTGTAATACTCACTACATCTTTTAGGTATTGTACTTATCATAGAAAGTGATTTCTTAAGCAGTGGGTAACCTGTCTATCTTTCCAGCTTGGATGACAGAGAGGGTCACCTGCCAATCAACGAGTAGAATTGAAGGAGACGGACTAACGTTCTGAGATGTCCCGAATTTTGATCCACTTACCTGTTTGTGTATGCAAGTAGCAGGATATAACCCCTCAGTGGAGAAAACCTGCTTTCCTGTCATCTGGAAGGATTATTGAAAGCTAGAAAATCTGTGAAGAAGGAGCTGGTGGGTTGTCATCAACACCTGCACCCCTCCCCCCACCCCCATCATCAGCAACGGCTACGATTTCAACAACACGCAGTGTCACCAGCACCAGACACCCACGTTTTATATACATTTATATTAGCGTTGAATTCAGTTATCATTTATATTTTTCATTTTTCATTATCTTTAATGTAGGATTAATATTTCATATTTAAGTGTTTTATATTTTATATTTTCTAAATAATAAAGTGTTTATGTTTGTCAGTTTTTATTCTTTTTCTATACATTTATTTTCCTGAGGAGGAGCCAGCCTTGGTAATACTGTCTGAAGTTGTTACAGGGCTGAGTAAGCCTTGACAAGGATCTAATAGGACATAATATACAGTGTAGGATCTAATAGGACATAATATACAATGTAGGATCTAATAGGACATAATATACAGTGTAGGATCTAATAGGACATAATATACAGTGTAGGATCTAATTCACTGTCTTGATGAGTATTATGTTTTATTTCTTTCTTTTTACTTTGATAACCTTGAAACAATGCAGCAGCTTGTGTTAGTGAGACAGCCGGGTGTCCAGTGTAACAGTAAACCACCAATGTTTATTTCAGCTACTTCATAAGAAATCACTTCCCTGTTTGCAAAATGGAAAGCAACTTTAATATAGAAGTGAGGTGTGTATGTGTGCCTTCTCTCCCAGTCTAAAGTTAAAAATGTTTCGACACAAACTGGTGCACCTTAGACATTTATGAGTCAGTTAAATATTGGGTGATATGTGTTCCTTAATTAAGTCTGTATAGTAACTTTTTAAGTATCATCATCTCTGTTGTTTTAAAGCTGAAGCTGCCCAGTGAGATGGATGACTTCGTACCCCTTATATCTTAAAAAAATAATTTTTAAAGGGGTTGACCGGAAAGCCATGGGGAATCCTCGGTCAGATGAGCAAAAACTCCAATGGCTGGTCATCAAATGACTATGACCCATATCAAGAAATACATATCCTGTTTCCTAACGAATCATACCTAGCTTAAACTTCACACCCGTTGTTGCTAGTTCCGAATATATATTGATACATAGACATTCTGCAGATTTCATAGCAATGACAGACTAACATATAAAATTTTTTGGCATTTAACGCCCTCAAAAACAGACCCAAATGCATATTTTTGTATCCATCTATATTCTATTTTCTTAAAAAA
>NC_069400.1:54414677-54442108 GCF_026875155.1 Cherax quadricarinatus
GGATTCTTTCTAAGTTTAGAATAGGTTTCTGTATCATCTAAGAGATTATTCATTTTTTCTCGGTGTTGCAACCCCTGAATGGGTTGCAATGATTATTATGTATATATATAATTATTACCTTTTCATTTAATTTTATATTGCTTATATTTGCGATAATAGCTAAATCGTAAATGTATTGCTTTATGTTGTTATTTGACGTAGTTTCCTTTGTTAGGTAGGATGTAACATATTATATGCTCAGTTCAAGTCTTGATTGTCTATCTACTGTAATTATCGCTGTTTGCTCATTATATTGCCGGGTTCTTGCTGGGCGACTGCTGTCCACAGAGCTATCACGTGATCGAGGGGGGGGGTGTCCTCACCTCGCCTGAAGTATTCAGTCTGCTCTAGACTCGCTTGGTGGTCGGACTGATTGTCTGTCTCATTATTCTTGTTAGTTCTGTAGAACTCTGTTCACAGAACATTGTATAGACTTAGTGATTTTCGACGTTGTACTGAGGTTGTGTGTCGCATAGACACTCTGAGCAACTCAGGTCCTGAACTATAGCTTATGACCTAATTTGTACTGGTTTCTGTGTATTATCACTGTCGGGGATTTTCTTATGTTGAACTTAGATTCAGTAGTATGGGAGTTTTGTGACTTTTGTGGAGGATCTGCAGATGGTCCCTACTTAGTGTCGTTATATTATCTCCTTGTTCCTGATTCTGTGTCGCAGTTGCTTGTTGTATTGCTATTGGGCTTTAGCATTCTTTTTGTTGTTCAAGCAGACTGTTTTGATTGCCAGTCGTTCAAGAAGTTAGTTTATTAGAGGACTTTGTCAGTCACTTGTTTAAGTCTAGTTGAGTCGTGAGACATAACGAACTACTTAGAGCACTTACACACATACATACTTACTTGTACATATTTCTAATATCTTATTAAATGTTAATGTACCAGACGGTACTTAAGAATTATAAATGTGATATGTGCTTTCAGCATAATAATATTGAACTCGAGAGATGTGATATTATTTTGATTACTGTGATTAATTTAATTTAATTTAATTTGATAATATACCTCTAGACTTAATAAATTTATTAAATTTTAATTTCTCTAGTTAGTAGCCTACCAGTTGTAATCCTGAAGCACTATTGAATCATACTGAATTCTTATGGATAATTGGACAAGGATACTGACTACTTGTTACGAAAACCCAGTAACAGGCTGGATGCTAGAAGGGCAGTCCTTTCTAGTATTCACTGGAGATCTCTAAGCTTTTAGAATCGCGTTTTTTGTAACACTCGGAAATCATTTTCTTTCATAATTATTATTGCATTTATTTTATCTGCTTTGGAAAGGCGCAAATTTTTGTTATTGTTAAGTGTATCATAAGACTTAAAGAATCTTTGAGGGCAATTGGGAATGTTTTGTTTTAACATAGAGGTATATACCATTCCCTTACTAATATTAATTTCATCATTGGATAAATCAGAAGATTTTTCAAAGTTACAGAAGGCTTTTGCAATTTCAACATTATTAAGTTTTTTTGAAGTTGCAAAACTTAGACCAAAACCTAGAGCAGCCGTTGTATTTTTATTTAACACTTCATCTGATAAGTTAATTACAAAATTGTTATTAGCATGCTTTGTCCAATCACTATTTTCAATTAAATTGTCTAATTTTCTTTGTAGTTTGTTTTTGAGTTCATTACAAATTCTTCTGAGTTTATTATAGCAATGATTTAACATACTATTGTCGCGCGTCAGGTGTTTCTTTGTTGTGGGAGTTGACTGTGAGGTGTGGTCTTAGCCCTTTAATTGCCTTCCTTTGATGTATTACTTTCATAGTTCCTTGACAATGTGAGTAGTCACAAAAGCGCTTGGAATTTCACTACTCTTTCACAGTGGTTGTTTTGGATATTTTAAAATCACCTGTTTACTGTGATCTTATTGCATTAATGGATACCACACGACTCTTCAGAATATTCTCGGTAAGCTTTCCTAATCATGTTTCTTTTGTTTCACAGTTTTCTTCTGCACTGATCAAGTCCCAAAAGTTAAAAATTCGACTTATTTTTTTTTTAAAAACTGTTTAAATGAACAAGTTTTGCGCAAATCTCTTTTACCAAATAGATTCCCTGACATGAGAGATCGTCCTTTTGATGATTTCATGAAAATTATTCTTCAGAAACATATTGAAATTACTAAAATACAGGAGAAGAAAGCTTTCAAAATATTGAGAAACAAAAAATACTCTTTTACTCAGGCCATTCCATCAGAATGGAAACACAGCATGTTGGATCATTGCTATAATAAACTCAGAAGAATTTGTAATGAACTCAAAAACAAACTACAAAGAAAATTAGACAATTTAATTGAAAATAGAGATAGGACAAAGAATGCTAATAACAATTTTGTAATTAACTTATCAGATGAAGTGTTAGATAAAAATACAACGGCTGCTCTAGGTTTTGGTCTAAGTTTTGCAACTTCAAAAAAACTTAATAATGTTGAAATTGCAAAAGCCTTCTGTAACTTTGAAAAATCTTATGATTTATCCAATGATGAAATTAATATTAGTAAGGGAATGGTATATACCTCTATGTTAAAACAAAACATTCCCAATTGCCCTCAAAGATTCTTTAAGTCTTATGATACACTTAATAACAATAAAAATTTGCGCCTTACCAAAACAGATGAAATAAATGAAAGAAAATGATTACCAAGAAAAAATTAATAATCTCTTAGATGATACTGAAACCTATTCTAAACTTTGAAAGAATCCCTTAGAAACTGTTAACAGCAATTTGAATAAAACAATAAAACTTCTACTAAAAGGCAAAGATGAATTAATTAAACAATTTACTTCCACTAATTCATCTTTACCTTACATGTATGGAATAATAAAAACACACAATCAGACCAATTATTAGCTCCATAGGATCAGTTTCGTATAAATTATCCAAATGGCTTGTTGACATTATGAGCCATATTGTTGGTAAAATTTCTAACTTCAATGTTAAAAAAAACTTAGATTTAGTTGATAAATTAAGCTCCTTGACTGACTTAAATGATTTTAACATGGTTAGTTTTGATGTTACTTCCTTATTTACGAAAGTTCCTGTTGATGATTTATTAAGTTTCTTATCTGAAGAATTCGTTAATTATGATTTACCATTACCAGTTCCTACCATCATTAAACTTATTAAACTTTGCATTGTTGATGCAAAATTTGTATTTAATGATAAGTTTTACACTCAGAAATTTGGCATGGCAATGGGAAATCCTCTTTCACCTGTTCTTAGAAATCTATACATGGAATTTTTTGAAACAAGATTGCTTAACACAATCCTCCCTAATAGAGCAAAATGGTTCAGATATGTCGATGATATTTTATGTCTTGTGCCCAAGAATGTAGACATACACCATTTTCTTGGCAAATTAAATAGCTTAGCCCATTCTATAAACTTTACTGTTGAGTTTGAGGAAAATAACTCTAGAAAATAACTTTCTAGATGTTTTAATTATTAAGAGTAATAATGAATTCAAATTTAAAATTTACAGAAAACCTACAAATAACTGTTCCCATGTACACTATTATTCTTCCCATCAAGATAAAGTTAAACTGTCTGTTTTCTCATCAATGTTTTTGAGATCTTTACGTATTTGTAGTCCAGAGTTCATAGATGAAGAAATATCCAAAAATTTATGAAATAGCCAAAGATCTGAAATACCCGAAAAATGTAATTGATAAATCATTTAAAATTGCTAGAAATACTTTTTACAACCCAAAAATGGACAACCAACCTTATTCAACTAAAAATATGTTGGTTCTCCCTTACCATGAAAACTTGGTTGATATGCCTTCTCTTCTTAAGACTTTTAATATTAAAGTTGTATTTAAAAATCTTGATACAGTAAAAAAACTTTTGATAAAGAATTCCCCCCAAAATGCTGACGGATGTGTCTATAAGATTCCTTGTAAAATTTGCGATGAAGTTTATTACGGTCAAACTGGTAAAAGTCTCGAACTTAGATTAAATCAACATAAATATAGCATTAGAACTGGACAAGATTCCAATGCTCTATTTATTCATGTGAGAGACTTTTACCATCCAATTGATTTTCAAAAAGTTGAGAAAGTTGTATCAAGCAAGTCCATGGTTGACAGAAATATAATTGAATCTTGTTTCATAAAAAGCAGTTTTGAAAATAATATGAATATTTGCTTAGGTTTGTATAAATTAGATTCATTTATAATTAATAAAATTTGGTTAGAGTTTAATAATACATTGGACAAATAATAAACCTTATTTCTTGGGTAGAATAATTTGTTAGTGGGTTGTTGTGAGGACCTGTCTAGTTGGATCAGCGGACCTACTGCAGTGTTCCTCTTTTCTTATGAGTCCGGTATTGTCGCGCATCAGGTGTTTCCTTGTTGTGGGAGTTGACTGTGAGGTGTGGTCTTAGCCCTTTAATTGCCTTCCTTTGATGTATTACTTTCATAGTTCCTTGACAATATGAGTAGTCACGAAAGCGCTTGGAATTTCCCTACTCTTTCACAGTGGTTGTTTTGCATATATACATACATATATATATATATATATATATATATATATATATATATATATATATATATATATATATATATATATATATATATATATATATATATATATATAATATATATATATATATATATATATATATATATATATATATATATATATATATATATATATATATATTTACTTACAGTATTGTAACCCCGAATGAGTGGTATTTAATCAATATACACCCATCTGGTTTTCTTCTATTTTCTTACTAGCTCTTCTTGTGGTTTATTTCTGCTTATCTCCAGGGGGATACGGAACAGAATTCTTTCTCCCCAAGCCGTGCATGCCGAAGGACCCCGGGATACAAGAGGCTAGTAACCCCTTCTCCTGTATACATTACTAAATTAATAAAGAGAAGCTTTGATTTTTCTTTTTAGCTCATCCTACCTCGGTGGGATGTGGCCGGTTTGTTAAAAAAGGAGAATACATGTAAGTACTTCAGGGGAATACTCGGAGGTTTCTCCCCGGAGCTGAATATTCTCTTCTCCTTCCACCTATTTATACTATTTTTGTGAAACTTTTTTGAAAATGAAATGCATTGAAAAAATGAGAATTAGAATTGGAAGAAGAACAACGTGCCTAGCATCTCAGAGGATAGTATATCTCAAACACGTATATATATTTACTGATAGTTTTGAACAGGAAATAAATATACTGTGACATGCACTCCGAACTTTACTAAAATTTCATTATTAATGAGTTCCTGTACCTAAAAATTTCAGTGCTTTTCCTACCCTTCAAGCATTCTTGTTTACCACCAAGTTCTTAGACATAATGGATTAAATTATTTTGTTTTACTAAATAATATTTTTGTAATAAAATTGCGGCAATTATTAAAATATATTTGTTAGGATAAGTTGAGACAAAACGAATATTGAACCTTTTTTGTGTCGGTCTATGGTGTTTTTTCAACTTTATTTTAGTGCTGTTATTTATCCAGTATAGAGTAATTTTTACGAGACACAGCTCATATTTCTTCACACAGTGTGATATTTACGACCAGTTTGGGTGTGATATTGGCAGCTTGATCTAGTGCGACCTTTATGTTATAAATGTTATTGTAGACGTTCTTCTGCAGCAATGGTAGAAGCTCTCATGATCAATATTAACTCCAGTATTATCAGTTAGGACGCTTATTATAGAAACTTTCCTACTGTTATTATATCTGCTCACCTGTTGCCAGTTATTACTCTAGTATTTATTTGTTATAAATGTTTTCTCGCTGCACTCTTGCCGCTATTAAAGAATCTTTTTCCATATTGGACGTTCACATGTATTTTCATGTTGTCTGGGTTAAAAAAAATAAATTTATCTACAGATATTATAGGTCACCTTGTGCTATTATAGAGGCCCATGTGCCGGTATTATTGACTCTTACCTGGTCAGTAGAGACGTTTAAATATGGTCCAGTCACTGTGAGAATTCTGAACTTGACGTTCTCGCCAGGCTCGTAGAGGTACTTGTCAGTCTGGATGAAGGTAACCTGGTTGGAGCGCTTCAAAGACATACTCACTGTACGACTGATGTTAACACCAGCCACACTGCCAAAGACGTGCAGGTCACCGTAGTTATAGGTCGAACTTGGCACTGCGACTTCATAGCACTTCTCAGTCTTCCCTGAAAGTAACGTAATAGTTATTCCAGCTCTCACTATTCTACAATATTCTCTTCGCTCTTTATCTAAATTTCACCTTGTTCTTGATATCTTATTTTGGGGATTAAAGTCTTCTTGATGTGAACGTGTAGGTAAATTGTAGACGTAAACAACATTCTTTCAGAATTACCAACGATATGTTAGATAAAAGGTCACTAATGCCAACGTTTCGCTCTCTAGGAGGTTTGTCAAGCCGGTAACAACTTAACAGATTTGGAGATCGAAAGGTTGCCACAATAAAAAGTCACACTAGTTGCGATTGTTTTTTTTTTATGAGAAAAGCAATTACTAATTATTTAAAAAAATAATTATAAATTTGACTACAATTATACCTTACATATATAGTTTATATATTAATGAAACATAACTAATAATTTTGTAGATTTTCTGTGTTAGTAAATTTGTTTAGTGCACTAGAGAACAACTGATTAGTAAGTGAACTTTGTTACCGGTTAAGACTTACAGTAGAGATATAACCATCAACACTACATAAATTAGATTTTATCTTGAAGATGCTCAAACATCCACATACAGTAATTACTTGACCTATGAAACCCTGAATTGAGTAGATATAAATATAGTGCAGCATCTGTATTAACATGGAAGGTAAAAAACCTGTCAATAAAAACTCCAAAGTAATCATGGTGAGACTAGAAACTGGACAAGCTAGCACTGCAGAAGCCAATATCCTGGCTTGCCAGAATTTAAAAATTTTAGTGTGCATACTCACGCATTTCAGTATCACTTATATTTACCACTAACCTCCAAGAATATGGATAGAAGTGTTCGGAACAACGGTGACGTTCCCATCCTCGTCAACTTGTTGCCAGTCATAAGTCGTGACAGCGAAGGTCAGATCACCTTCTGGAGCAGAAGGGTTGTCCACGTAGACACATACCTGGGCAGGAGCTCCTGATACCCACTGTCTTGGAGTGGTAATTATGTAGCTCCTGTGAGAGTTATGGTTAGGTTTACTGAAAGTAATTTAACAAACATACAATAAAACGACTATATATATATATGTATATATATATTTTATATATATATATATATATATATATATATATATATATATATATATATATATATATATATATATTATATATATATATATATATTATTATTATTATTTTTTTCTTGGTAATCATTTTCTTTCATAATTACTATTGCATTTATTTTGTCTGCTTTAGTAAGGCGCAAGTTTTTATTGTTATTAAGTGTATCATAAGACTTAAAGAATCTTTGAGGGCAATTGGGAATGTTTGGTTTTAACATTAGTAAAGGAATGGTATATAGCTCTATGTTAAAACCAAACATTCCCAATTTCCCTCAAAGATTCTTTAAGTCTTATGATACACTTAATAACAACAAAAATTTGCGCCTTACTAAAGCAGATAAAATAAATGCAATAGTAATTATGAAAGAAAATGATTACCAAGAAAAAAATAATAATCTCTTAGATGATACTGAAACCTACTCTAAACTTAGGAAAAATCCCCAAGAAACCGTTAACAGCAATTTCAATAAAACAATAAAACTTCTACTGAAAGGCAAAGATGAATTAGTCAAACAATTTACTTCCACTAATCCATCTTTGCCTTACATGTATGGACTAATAAAAACACACAAACCAGGGAATCCAGTCAGACCAATTATTAGCTCCATAGGGTCAGTTTCATATAAATTATCCAAATGGCTTGTTGATATTTTGAGCCCTATTGTTGGCAAAATTTCTAACTTTAATGTTAAAAACAACATAGACTTGGTTGATAAATTAAGCTCCTTGACTGACTTAAATGATTTTAACATGGTTAGTTTTGATGTTACTTCCTTGTTTACGAAATTTCCTGTTGATGATTTATTAAGTTTCTTATCTGAAGAACTCGTTAACTATGATTTACCATTGCCAGTTCCTACTATCATTAAACTTATTAAACTTTGCATTGTTAATGCAATATTTGTATTTAATGATAAGTTTTACACTCAGAAGTTTGGTATGGCAATGGGAAACCCTCTTTCACCTGTTCTTAGTAACCTATACATGGAATTTTTTGAAACAAGGTTGCTTAACACAATCCTCCCTAATAGAGCTAAATGGTTCAGATATGTTGATGATATTTTGTGTCTTATGCCCAAAAATGTAGATATACACCATTTCCTAGGAAAATTAAATAGCTTAGCCCATTCTATAAACTTTACTGTTGAGTTTGAAGAAAATAATTCATTGCCTTTTCTAGATGTTTTAATTATTAAGGGTAATAATGAATTCAAATTTAAAATTTACAGAAAACCTACAAATAACTGTTCCTATGTCCACTATTATTCCTCGCATCAAGATAGAGTCAAACTGTCTGTTTTCTCATCAATGTTTCTGAGAGCTTTACGAATTTGTAGTCCTGAGTTCATAGATGAGGAAATATCCAAAATTTATGAAATAGGTAATGATTTAAAATACCCAAGAAATGTAATTGATAAATCTTTTAAAGTTGCTAGAAATACTTTTTACAATCCAAAAAGGGACAACCAGCCTTATTCAACTAAAAATATGTTGGTTCTCCCTTACCATGAAAACTTGGTTGATATGCCTTCTCTTCTTAAGACTTTTAATATTAAAGTTGTATTCAAAAATCTTGATACAGTAAAAAAACTTTTGATAAAGAATTCCCCCCAAAATGCTGATGGATGTGTCTATAAGATTCCTTGTAAAATTTGCGATGAAGTTTATTACGGTCAAACTGGTAAAAATCTCGAACTAAGATTAAAACAACATAAATATAGCATTAGAACTGGACAAGATTCCAATGCTCTATTTATTCATGTAAGAGATTTTAACCATCCAATTGATTTTCAAAAAGTTGAGAAAGTAGTATCAAGCAAGTCCATGATCGACAGGAATATAATTGAATCTTGTTTCATAAAAAGCAGTTTTGACAATAATATGAATATTTCCTTTGGTTTATATAAATTAGATCCATTTATAATTAATAGAATTTGGGAAGAATTTAATAATACACTGGACAAATAATTTTTAATTTTTCTTGGGAAGAATAGTTTGTGGGGTGAGTTGTGCAAAGGACCTATCCAAGTTGGGTCGGCGCGCGTCAGGTGTTTAACCGTTGTGGGATCTGATAGTGAGGTGCTGGCCAGACCCCTTATATAGCTTCCTTGGATGCTTTACTTTCATAGTTCCTTGATAATGTGAGTAGTCACGAAAGCGTTTGGAATTTCTCTATTCTTTCAGAGTGGTTGTTTTGCATATTCTGAAATCACCTGTTTACTGTGATCTTATTGTATAATATATATATATATATAATATATATATATATATATATATATATATATATATATATAATATATATATATATATATATATATATTAACAAGTCGGCAGTCTCCCACCGAGGCAGGGTGACCCAAAAAGAGAGAAAATCCCCAAAAAGAAAATACTTTCATCATCATTGAACACTTTCACCTCACTCACACATAATCACTGTTTTTGCAGAGGTGCTCAGAATACAACAGTTTAGAAGCATATACGTATAAAGATACACAACATATCCCTTCAAACTGCCAATATCCCAAACCCCTCCTTTAAAGTGCAGGCATTGTACTTCCCATTTCCCGGCTATATAAAAATAACCGGTTTCCCTGAATCCCTTCACTAAATATTACCGTGTTCACACTCCAACAGCTCGTCAGGTCCCAAATACCATTCGTCTCCATTCACTCCTATCTAACACTCTCACGCATGCTTGCTGAAAGTCCAAGCACCTCGCCCACAAAACTTCCTTTACCCCCTCCCTCCAACCTTTTCGAGGACGACCCCTACCGCGCCTTCCTTTCCCTACAGATTTATTCGCTCTCCCTGTCATTCTACTTTGATCCATACTTTCTAAGTGGCCAAACCACCTCAACAACCGTTCTTCAACCCTCTGACTAATACTTTTATTAACTTCACACCTTCTCCTAATTTCCACACTTAGAATTTTCTGCATAATATTTACACCACACAATGCCCTTAGACACAACATCTCCACTGCCTCCAACCGCCTCCTCGCTGCAGCATTTACAACCAAAGCTTCACACCCATATAAGAGAGTTGGTACTACTATACATTCATACATTCCCTTCTTTGCCTTCATAGATAACTCTTTTTGTCTCTTTATATATCTCAACGCACCACTCGCCTTTTTTTCATCATCAGTTCTATGATTAACCTCATCCTTCATAAATCCATCCGCCGCCACGACAACTCCCAAGTATCTGAAAGCATTCACTTCTTCCATACTCCTCCTCCCCAATTTGATATCCAATTTTTCTTTATCTAAATCATTTGATACCCTCATCACCTTACTCTTTTCTATGTTCACTTTGAACTTTCTACCTCTACACACACTCCCAAACTCGTCCACTAACCTTTGCAGTTTTTCTTCAGAATCCCTCATAAGAACAGTATCATCAGCAAAAAGTAACTGTGTCAATTCCCATTTTGTATTTAATTCCCCATAATTTAATCCCACCCCTCTCCCGAACACCTAAGTATTTACTTCTTTTACAATCCCATCTATAAATATATTGAACAACCATGGTGTGATTGCACATCCCTGTCTAAGACCTACTTTTACTGGGAAGTAGTCTCCCTCTCTTCTACACACCCTAACCTGAGCCTCACTATCCTCATAAAAACTCTTTACAGCATTTAGTAACTTACCACCTATTCCATATACTTGCAACATCTGCCACATTGCTCCCCTATCCACTCTATCATATGCCTTTTCTAAATCCGTAACTGCAATAAAAACTTCTCTACGTTTATCTAAATACTGTTCACATATATGCTTCAATGTTTTAACTTGTTTAACTCACTCCAAATTTTTTCTTATTTTCATTAAAATTTCTTGACAGTGCCTCTCCCACTCTATCATCTGCTCTCCTTTTACACTCTCTCACCACTTTCTTCACCTTTCTTTTATTCTCCATATACTCTACTCTTATTATAACACTTCTGCTTTGTAAAAACCTCTCATAAGCTAACTTATTCCCTTTTATTACTCCCTTTACTTCATCATTCCACCAATCACTCCTCTTTCCTCCTGCCCCCACCTTCCTATAGCCACAAACTTCTGCCCCACATTCTAATACTGCACTTTTAAAACTATTCCAACCCTCTTCAACCCCCCCCCCACTACTCATACCTGCATCAGCCCACCTTTCTGCCAATAGTTGTTTATATCTCACCCGAACTTCCTCCTCCCTTAGTTTATACACTTTTATCTCCCTCTTGTTTGTTGTAGCCATTTTCTTCTTGTCCCATCTACATCTTACTCTAAGTGCAGCTACAACTAAATAATGATCCGATGTATCAGTTGCCCCTCTATAAACGTGTACATCCTGGAGCCTACCCATCAACTTTTAATCCATCAATACATGATCTAACAAACCACTTTCATTACGTGCTATGTCATACCTTGTATATTTATTTATCCTCTTCTTCATTAAATATGTATTACTTATTAGCAAACCTCTTTCTACACATATCTCAATTAAGACTCCCCATTTTCATTTACCCCTGGCACCCCAAAATTACCTACTACTCCCTCCACAACATTTTTACCCACTTTAACATTGAAATACCCAACCACAGGTGCTCTCATGCATTCACCCAACATTTCACAAAATCTCTCTCTCTCCTCTACACTTCTCTCTTCTCCAGGTGCATATATGCTTGCTGTAACCCACTTTTCACATCCAAACTTTATTTTACTCCACATAATCCTTGAATTAAAACATTTATAGTCCCTTTTTTCCTGCCATAGCTTATCCTTCAACATTACTGCTACTTCTTCTTTAGCTCTAACTCTATTTGAAACCCTTGACTTAATACCATTTATTTATCTCCACTGAAACTCTCCCATCCCCTTCAACTTTGCTTCAGTTAAAGCCAGGACATCCAGCTTCTTCTCATTCATAACATCCAATCATCTCATATATACATATATATACATATATATTTTTTTTTTTAATCACACTGGCCGATTCCCACCAAGGCAGGGTGGCCCCGAAAAAGAAAAACTTTCACCATCATTCACTCCATCACTGTCTTGCCAGAAGGGTGCTTTACACTACAGCTTTTAAACTGCAACATTAACACCCCTCCTTCAGAGTGCAGGCACTGTACTTCCCATCTCCAGGACTCAAGTCCGGTCTGCCGGTTTCCCTGAACCCCTTCATAATGTTACTTTGCTCACACTCCAACAGCACGTCAAGTATTAAAAGCCATTTGTTTCCATTCACTCCTATCAAACACGCTAAACGCATCCCTGCTGGAAGTCCAAGCCCCTCGCACACAAAACCTCCTTTACCCCCTCCCTCCAACCTTTCCTAGGCCGACCTGTACCCCGCCTTCCTTCCACTACAGACTGATACACTCTTGAAGTTATTCTGTTTCGCTCCATTCTCTCCACATGTCCGAACCACCTCAACAACCCTTCCTCAGCCCTCTGGACAACAGTTTTGGTAATCCCGCACCTCCTCCTAACTTCCAAACTACGAATTCTCTGCATTATATTCACACCACACATTGCTCTCAGACATGACTTCTCCACTGCCTCCAGCCTTCTCCTCGCTGCAACATTCATCACCCATGCTTCACACCCATATAAGAGCGTTGGTAAAACTATACTCTCATACATTCCTCTCTTTGCCTCCAAGGACAAAGTTCTTTGTCTCCACAGACTCCTAAGTGCACCACTCACCCTTTTTTCCCTCATCAATTCTATGATTCACCTCATCTTTCATAGACCCATCCGCTGACACGTCCACACCCAAATATCTGAATACATTCACCTCCTCCATACTCTCTCCCTCCAATCTGATATCCAATCTTTCATCACCTAATCTTTTTGTTATCCTCATAACCTTACTCTTTCCTGTATTCACTTTCAATTTTCTTCTTTGCACACCCTACCAAATTCATCCACCAATCTCTGCAACTTCTCTTCAGAATCTCCCAAGAGCACAGTGTCATCAGCAAAGAGCAACTGTGACAACTCCCACTTTATGTGTGATTCTTTATCTTTTAACTCCACGCCTCTTGCCAAGACCCTCGCATTTACTTCTTTTACAACCCCATCTATAAATATATTGAACAACCACTGTGACATCACACATCCTTGTCTAAGGCCTACTTTTACTGGGAAATAATTTCCCTCTTTCCTACATACTCTAACTTGAGCCTCACTATCCTCGTAAAAACTCTTCACTGCTTTCAGTAACCTACCTCCTACACCATACACCTGCAACATCTGCCACATTGCCCCCCTATCCACCCTGTCATACGCCTTTTCCAAATCCATAAATGCCACAAAGACCTCTTTAGCCTTATCTAAATACTGTTCACTTATATGTTTCACTGTAAACACCTGGTCCACACACCCCCTACCTTTCCTAAAGCCTCCTTGTTCATCTGCTATCCTATTCTCCGTCTTACTCTTAATTCTTTCAATAATAACTCTACCATACACTTTGCCAGGTATACTCAACAGACTTATCCCCCTATAATTTTTGCACTCTCTTTTATCCCCTTTGCCTTTATACAAAGGAACTATGCATGCTCTCTGCCAATCCCTAGTTACCTTACCCTCTTCCATACATTTATTAAATAATTGCACCAACCACTCCAAAACTACATCCCCACCTGCTTTTAACATTTCTATCTTCATCCCATCAATCCCGGCTGCCTTACCCCCTTTCATTTTATCTACTGCGAGTGTGTGTGTGTGTGTGTGTGTGTGTGTGTGTGTGTGTGTGTGTGTGTGTTTGTGCAAAACAACCACTGTGAAAGAGTAGCGAAATTCCAAGCGCTTTCCTGACTACTCACATTGTCAAGGAACTATGATAGTCCCTTGACAATGTGAGTAGTCACGAAAGCGGGTTGGAATTTCACTACTCTTTCACAGTGGTCGTTTTGCATATTTTTAAAATCACCTGTTTACTGTGATCTTATTGCATATATATATATATATATATATATAAAATATATATATATATAAATATATATATATATATATATATATATAATATATATATATATATATATATAATATATATATATATATATATATATATATATATATATATATATATATATATATATAGGATGGGGTCCACCTCTGGTGTAAATTGTGGGACCCATAGCCTCGGAGAAATGGATAAAAAGGCTTTAAGGAGGAATATGTGGATTTCTTCCTGAAGCCGTTTGAATATTCCACTTCCCCTACCACCCCATCTTTTATATATATATATATATATATATATATATATATATATATATATATATATATATATATATATATATATATATATATATATATATATATATATATAGGATGGGGTCCACCTCTGGTGTAAATTGTGGGACCCATAGCCTCGGAGAAATGGATAAAAAGGCTTTAAGGAGGAATATGTGGATTTCTTCCTGAAGCCGTTTGAATATTCCACTTCCCCTACCACCCCATCTTTATATATATATATATATATATATATATATATATATATATATATATATATATATGTATAATATTGTAACCAATAACAAGTGGTATTAATCAATAATAACAGTGCAAATAACCGTGGATTCGAACCCGTGTCGTTTTGGCCCACCTCTTGGTAAGCGAAAATCACACATGACGCTGTAACCCACGGGACCACGCACTCCTACATGAATGATGCACACAGCAGAACCAGGTGTTTTACCATCATCGAACGACATACAGCAATGTGGGTGCCTTTGAGCTAATTTCAGTCTACTCCCCGTTTGGTGTACTAGCTTCACGAGCAGCCTATGTATATAATATTGTAATAACAGTGCGACTAGCTGAGAATTCGGACCCATGTCGTTTTGGCCCACCTTAATGTTGAGCAAAAATCACAAATGATGCTCTAACCTACGGAATCAAGCAATCCTACAAGAATGACGCACCCAGCAGAGCTATGTGTTTTACCGTCATCCTAGGACATATGGTGGTGTCGGTGCCTTTCAGCTGAGCTGTTTGAATATTATCTTCTACCACCCCCCTATATTTTTATGCTACATGCTAACCTTATTAATAGAATATATTGATAGAAAACACAAACATGAATACATTGGTACAATATGTCAAAGGTTATGAATCTCCTCCAGCTCCTCCGAAGCCAGACGTGAGCCCAGTATGTAGCACGCATATCACCTCTGGATGGCCATGCTGAGGAGATGGAACATGGAAATGGCTGCTCTTGGGTGCCTGGTGGTGTCGACGAGTCTGGAACCCAGACATCGGCCGTTTCCCACCAAGGTAGGGTGGCCCGAAAAAACTTTCACTATCATTCATTTTATAACTGTCTTGCCAGAGGCCCCATTACACTACAGTTATAAAACTACAACATTAACACCCCTCATTCAGATTGCAGGCGCAATACTTCCCATCTGCTGACTTGTGCACTCTTAAATATCTGAATGCATTGACCTCCTTCATACTCTCTCCATCCTACCTGAAATCCAGTCTTTAGTTACCTATTTTTTTTATCCTCATCACATTACTCTTTCCTATATTCACTTTCAATTTCCTTTTTTGCATACCCTACCAAACTCATCCACCAACCTCTGCAACTTCTCTTCAGAATCCCCCAAAATCACAGTGTCATCAGCAAAGAGCATCTGTCACAACTCCCACTTTGTGCTAGATCCTTTATCTTTTAACCACAAACTTCTTGCCAACACCTGAGCATTCACTTCTGTTACAATCCTATCTATAAATATACTGAACAACCACGGTGACATCACACATCCTTGTCTTAGGCCTACTTTTACTGGGAAATAATCTCCCTCTCGCCTATATACTCCACCCTGAGCCTCAATATCCTCAAAAAAACTTTTCAGTGATTTCAATAGCCTACGACCTATTCCATACATTGGCAACATCTGCCACATTACCCCCCCCCCCTATCCACCAAGTCATACGTATTTTCGAAATAAGAACATAAGAACATAAGAAAAGGAGGAACACTGCAGGAGGCCTGCTGGCCCATACTAGGCAGGTCCTTTACAATTCATCCCACTAACAAAACATTTGCCCAACCCAATTTTCAATGCCACCCAAGAAATAAGCTCTGATGTGAAAGTCCCACTCAAATCCAACCCCTCCCACTCATGTACTTATCCAACCTAGATTTGAAACTACCCAAAGTCCCAGCCTCAATAACCCAACTAGGTAGACTGTTCCACTCATCAACTACCCTATTTCCAAACCAATACTTTCCTATGTCCTTTCTAAATCTAAACTTACCTAATTTAAATCCATTACTGCGCGTTCTCTCTTGGAGAGACATCCTCAAGACCTTATTAATATCCCCTTTATTATACCTATCTTCCACTTATACACTTCGATCAGGTCTCCCCTCATTCTTCGTCTAACAAGTGAATGTAACTTAAGAGTCTTCAATCTTTCTTCATAAGGAAGATTTCTGATGCTATGTATTAATTTAGTCATCCTACGCTGAATGTTTTCTAACGAATTTATGTCCATTTTGTAATAAAGGAGACCAGAACTGAGCTGCATAATCTAGGTGAGGCCTTACTAATGATGTATAAAGCTGCAGTATGACCTCTGGACTTCTGTTGCTTACACTTCTTGATATAAATCCCAGTAATCTATTTGCCTTATTACGTACGCTTAGGCATTGCTGTCTTGGTTTAAGGTTGCTGCTCACCATAACCCCCAAGTCCTTTTCGCAATCTGTATGGCTAAGTTCTACATCTTTTAAATTTTTAAAAAGTACTGTGTTTGGGCACTCCCAAGCCTCAGAACCTTGCTTTTTATCTACTTTTGAATTTGCTTCTGCCACTTTTCTGCCCAAGAATAGAGTTTTTTAAATCCCCCCTAAATTTCCCCTTTAAACATCTCCCGTTTGAATAAATTTTAATCCAAACCTATCTTTGTGTCATCGGCGAATTTGTCTTTATCATCTAGTAATTCCCTCATAAGGGATCATTGATATATTTTTATAAAAAACAACCCCCCAAAGGACTGATCCTTTTGGAAACCCCCACTTGTTACAGATCCCCACTGGGTTTTTAACCCCCTTTTATGGCCCCTTTCTCTGTTTCCCGGTCAGTGACCCATGACTCGACCCACGAGAGACTTTTCCCCAACCCAAGAGCTGCCCCCTTTTTTTAAAACGGGTCTAGGGTTTGGGGAAAAACTCTATAAAAACCCTTTTACTAAAACTAAGTAAAAAATATCAAATTTTTTTATTGTGGTCAAACAGCCTAAAAAAGTTTTACTAAAGAAAGTTAAAAAATTTTTTGGGACAAGCCCGGGCCCTCTTGTGAATCCATGTTTGGTATCATTAATCAAGTATGCTTATCGGGGGATGGCTTTTATAATCTAGCTAAAAATTGACTTTGAAATTTTCCCTTTACAATTGAGGTCGGCTTATTGGGGGGGTTTAATTTGACGGTAACGCCCTTGTCCCCTGTTTTAAAAATAGGAGTTACATTAGCCATCTTCCACATATCAGACACTACACCTGTTTAAAGAGATAAATTAAAATTTTTAGTTAATGGTTCACAGAGTTCCATTTTGCATTCCTTAAGAACCCTTGAAAAACCTCATCAGGCCCTGGCGACTTATTTTGCTTCAGTCTGTCTATCTGCCTCCCCACCATCTCACTAGTGACTGTGATGTTACATAATTTATCTTCTTTAGCCCATTTGTAAAAAATTAATTACTGGAATATTGTTAGTGTCTTCCTGTTTTAAAAACTGAGAGAAATAATTATTTAAAATCAAGACATTTCATTCTCTTTGTCAGTAAGGTGCCCATGGGTTATTTTTAAAGGGGACCTATCTTATCTCTAACTTTTGTTCTATAGACCTGGAAAAAACTTTTTGGGTTAGTTTTAAAATCCCTAGCAACTTTAATTTCATAGTCCCTTTTAGCTTTTTTATCCCCTTTTTAATGTCCCTCTTAATGTCAATATACTGATTCATAAGATGACCCTCACCTCTTTTGATACGCCTATAAATTCCTTTCTTTTGCCCTAGTAGATATTTGAGCCTATTATTCATCCATTTTGGGTCATTTCTATTTGATCTAATTTCTTTATATGGGATAAAACGCTCTTTGAGCAGCATGTATAGTGTTCAGAAAACTGTCATTTTGATAGCTCTCTTCGTTACCCCAGTCAACAGATGATAAGTGTTCTCTAAGCCCATCGTAATCTGCTAAGCGAAAATCTGGGACTGTTACTGAGTTATCGCAAACCACGTACTTCCATTCAATGCTAAATGTAATTGATTTGTGGTCGCTAGCACCCAGTTCCTCAGATAATTCTAAATATTAACCAAGGGATTCAATTGTTTGCCATAACTAAGTCAGTACAGTTTATTTCCCCTTGTAGTTCTGTCACAAACTGCTTCAAATAACAATCCTGAAATACTTCTAAGAAGTCGTATATGATTCTAAATTCCCAGTCAAGAAATTCCATCAACATGATAATGTTTAAAGACTCCTGAATTACTACATTATCGTGCCTTGTGCCTTAACAATTTCCTCCATAGTAGTTTCCCTTGGTCCCTATCTAAGTTTGGGGGACGGTATATACAACTCCTAAAATCAGTTTTTCATTGCCATCTGAAAATTCTATCCAAACAGACTGTAGGTGTTACTTCAGACTTAATACCCGTTTTTATGAAAAGGTCAAGGCGATCTCGGGACATTACAATCCAACCCACCACCCTCCCATACTTCTATCTTCTTGGAACATTTAAAACCTGAATAAGTGGGGGGACATTTCCGCAGGCATGTCCCGACTTTTTGAATTAAACCACGTCTCAGTTAAGGCAAATACATCAATGTTACCTACACTAGCAACTAATCTCAACTCGTCCATCTTATTCCTAGAAATGCCACAAAAACCTCTGTTCCTTTATCTAAATACTGCTCACCTATATGTTTCACAGTAAACACTTGGTCTACACACACGCCCTGCCCTTCCTAAAGCCTACTTGTTCATCTGTTATCTTACTCTCCGTCTTACTCTTAATTCTTTCAATTATAAGTCTACCATGCACTTCACCAGATATACTCACCAGTCTTATTCCCATATAATTTTTCATTCCTTCTTGTCCACTTTGCCTTTATACAAACGAACTATGCATGCTCTCTGCCATTCCCTAGGTACCGTACCCTCTTACATACATTTATTAAATAATAGCACCAACCATTCCAAAACTGTTTTTAACATTTCTATCTTTATCGTATGAATACCACCTGCTTTACCCCCTCTCATTTTACCCACTGCCTCGCGAACTTCCCCCACACTCACAACTCGCTCCTCCTCCTCACTCCTGCAAGATATTATTCCTTCTTGCCCTATACACGAAATCACAGCTTCCCTATTTTCATTAAGGAATATTTTGAGGAATTGTTAAATTTTGATGAAGATGGGAAAAGCTGGATTTCGTTATAGGAAAGGGGAAAAAATCTTTGGAGTGAGGAAGAGCCATTGTGAGTGGGGGGGAAGTTCGGAGGCAGTAGGAAAAAATGAAAGGGGAAGGCACCCGGGATTGATGGGATAAAAAAATAGAAATGTTAAAAGCAGGTGGGGATTATTTTTTGGAGGGGTTGGTGCAATTTTTTAAATTTAAAAATGTATGGAAGGGGGTAAGGTACCTGGGGTTTGGGCAGAGGATGCTAGTTCCTTTGTATAAAGGAAAAGGGGGAAAAAAGAGAGTGCAAAATTAAAGGGGGGGAAGTCTGTTGAGTGCCCTGGTAAAGTGTTGGTAGATTTTAAAAATAAAAAGAATTAAAGAAAGACGGGAATAGGATAGCAGGAACAAGGAGGCTTTAGGAAGGTAGGGGGTGTGGCCCAGGTGTTTTCAGGAAAAATAAGGAACAGTTTTTAAAAAAGCAAAAGAGGTTTTTGGGGCTTTTTGGGTTTTGGGAAAAGGCGTATACGGGTAAAAGGGGGGCAATGTGGCAGATGTTGAAAGTGTAGGGTGTAGGGGGTAGGTTATGAAAGCGGGAAAGAGTTTTTACGGGGATAGTGGGGCTCAATAGGAAATGGGGAAAAAGGGGGAAATTTTTTCCCATAAAGTAGGCTTAACAAGGAGGGATGTCACCGGGGTTTTTTTAATATTTTTTTAAAGAGGGGGTTGAAGAGAATAAATGCGGGGGCTTGGAAGGGCGTGGATTTAAAGATAAAAAACACACACAAGGGGGAGTTTCACAGCTCTCTTTCTGAGACACTTGCTCTTGGGGATTCTGAAAGAAGTTGCAGAGATTGGGGGATAATTGGTAGGTGTGAAAAAGAAGAAAATTAAAGGTGAATACGGGAAGAGTAAGGTTTTATGGGGAAACAAAAGGATTAGGAGAAAGTTTGAAATCATTGGAGGGAGAGAGTATGGAGAGGTGAACGTATTCAGATTTTTGGGAGGGGACTTTGTCAGCGGATGGGTCTATAAAAGATGAGTAATATAGTTTGATGAGGGAAAAGGGTGGTGGTGCACTGGGAGTTTTGGGGAGACAAAGAACTTTGCCTTGGAGGCAAAGAGGAAATGTATAGAGTATAGTTTTACCCAACGCCTTATATGGGGTGAACGGGGTGATGAATGTTGCAGCGAGGAGAAGGTGGGGGGCAGTGGGGATGATGTCTGAGGGCAATGGTGGTGTGAAAATAATGCAGAGAAAATTTGTAGTTTTGGGAAATTAGGGGGAGGTGTGGGATTTCCAAAACGTTGCCGAGGGCTGGGAAGGGGTTTTTGAGGTGGTTTGGCATGTAGAAGAATGGAGCGAAACAAATGACTTCGAGATGTATCAGTCTGTAGTGGGGGGAAGGCGGGGGGAGGGCGGGCCCAGGAAAGGTTTTAGGGAGGGGGGAAAGGAGGTTTTGTGTCGAGGGGCTGGACTTCCAGCAGCATGCTGAGCGGTTGATAAAATGGAGACAAATGGTTTTTAATACTTGACGTGCTGTTGGAGTGTGAGCAAAGTAACATTTATGAAGGGATTCAGGGGAAAACCCGGGAGGCCGGGCTTGAGTCCTGGGGGAGGGAAGTACAGTGCCTGCACTCGAAAGGGGGGGTGTTTTGTTGCAGTTTAAAAAATTAGTGTAAACACCCTTCTGGGGAACGGATGGGGTGAAAGAGGGAAAGTTTTTCTTTTTCGGGCCACCCTGCCTTGGTGGGAATCGGCCGGTGTGATAATAAAAAAAAATAAAAAAATTTCGTCCTTCTTACTGATACCTCTCACTCTCTATTCAATAACTCTCCTCTCCTATTTTTAACAATCAAATCCATTTGTCCCATGGGTTTTCTCAACATATTAGTCTCACTTCAAATCCTTTTCTTATTTCCAACAAAATTTGTTGATAACATCTCACCCACTCTCTCATTTGCTCTCTTTTTACATTGTTTCACCACTCTCTTAACCTCTCTTTTCCTCTCCATATACTCCTTCCTCCTTGCATCACTTCTACCTTGAAAACCACACAAAAGCTAACTTTTTCTCCCTTACTACTCTCTTTATATCATCCCACCAATCGCTCTTCTCCCCCCCCCCGCACCCACTTTCCTGTAACCACAAACTTCTGCTGAACACTCTAACACTACATTCTTAAATCTACGCCATACATTTTCGACTCCTTTGCCTATACTCTCACTAACCCATCTATTCTCCAATAGTTGTTTATATCTTACCATAACTGCCTCCTCCTTTACCTTATAAACCTTCACCTCTCTCTTACCTGCTGCTTACATTTTCCTTGAATTCCATGTACCTTTTACTCTCAGTGTAGCTACAACTAAAAAGTGATCTGATATATCTGTGGCCCCTCTATAAACATGTACATCTTGAAGTCTACCCAAAAGTCTTTTACCTACAATACGTAGTCCAACAAACTACTGTCATTATGCCTGCATCATATATTGTATACTTATTTTCTTCTTTTTCTTAAAATACGTGTTACCTATAATCAAACCCTTTTCTATACAAAGTTCAGTCAAATGCTTCCCATTATCATTTACACCTGGCATCCCAAACTTACCTACCACACCCTCTTTAAATGTTTCTCCTACTTTAGCATTTAGGTCCCCTACCACAATTACTCTCTCACTTGCTTCAAACGTTCCGAAACACTTGCTTAACATCTCCCAAAATCTCTCTCTCTCTCCTCTACACTCCTCTCTTCTCCAGGTGCATACACACTTATTATGACCCACTTTTCGCATCCAACCCTTATTTTCATCCACATAATCCTTGAATTTATACAACTGTATTCCCTCTTCCCCTTCCATAACTGATCCTTCAACATTTTTGCTACCCCTTCTTTAGATCTAATTCCGTCAGATACTCCTAACTTAATCACCTACCCATTGCAGTTTTGGTTTCACTTAGAGCCAGGGCATCAAACTTATTTGCATTCATAACATTAGCAATCATTGCTTTCTTATCATACGCACTACATCCACGCACATTCCAACATCCAATTTTATGAAGTTTTTCTTCTTCACTTTATTGGTATGTTCTATCGGATAAGGAGTTACTAGCCCATTGCTGGTATATAAATAAATAAATAAATAAATAAATAAATATATATATATATATATATATATATATATATATATATATATATATATATATATATATATATATATATATATATATATATATATATATATATATATATATATATATATATATATATATATATATATGATGGGGTCCACCTCTGGTGTAAATTGTGGGACCCATTGCCTCGGAGAAGTGCATAAAAAGACTTCAAGGAAGAATATTTGGATTTCTTCCTGAAGCCGTTTGAATATTCCACTTCCCCTACCACCCCATCTTTTAGTATATTTTTTTTTTTACCAATAGGAATATTTTATTGCATAATATGGTACAGAAGATTTAAGAGATACATTGTTGATATAAAGGTGGCATATACGGTACATGTTGTTACGTGTGTATCACCGATTATAAGGCGAAAATCTCATCCAGCTCCTCAGAGCTGGGGCGTGTGCCCAAAATACAGCAGGCATTACCCCTTTGAACAGCCGCACTGAGCCGCTGGAACAGAAAACTAGCTGCCCTGGGATCCCTAGTTACTCTGATGAGTCTTTTTCCCAGCTCCTTAAGGAATTTAGATGCACTCTTTCCCCATGAGCCAAGGGTCTCTGAGCCTATGGGAACAAACATATAATGATGGGCAAGTTCTCCATATTTTCTAGACTTTTGGGACTCCCTGAAGCTGGCAGCTGCCCCTCCTTCCTCCCTGGTGTACTGGAGATAGGTATCAGCCAAGGTAGATGCACATGTATAGTCCCACACCACCTGCTTCCCATCTGTCCAGGCTTGAAGGGTGATACCATCTGGACGCTTCTGGCTGCCATCAGATCTGCATAGTTGGGGTGGCTCCCTTACTGCTGGGCATCCAGCTGTTGTGAGGCTCCTCTTGATAATGTTATTAACCTCCTCATGTCTTGCAATCTTTCCCTCGGATTTACGGCACACAAGACCATGGTACCCGAATCGGTCTGCTGCTTCACTGCCACAAATATATATATATATATATATATATATATATATATATATATATATATATATATATATATATATATATATATATATATATATATATATATATATATATGCAAAAGAATAGCAGACAGGCGACAAAGGGGGAGGAAATCTTTAGCTCAAGTACTTCCGCACTTCTCAGTGCGTCATCAGGAGGTGTGCAATGTTGCAAAGGCAACAACACGAGAAGAAGGGTAAGTTTTCAGAGAGTGGCAGTGTGGATCCAGCCAGCCAGCCAGTCTCTGCCTGAGAGAGACAAGCGGTATGCCACCACTCACCAGTCCCCTCCCCCCAACACCCCAGATGGGAAAGAGTGGGGTAGGCCTCTCAGTTTGCATATAGCATGAGGAAATACTAGATTATAGTTAATAACCAGCCCCAAGCTTCTAACTGCCGCGAACATGTCATGTGACGTAAAAAAATACAATACCTTCATTTGCACCCTTCTAACTAATGAAATAGAGGGGAAGATTTCCTAATTTGTCAACCAGTGTCACCGAACCTTCGAGAACAATCAGGAAATACTTGCAGTGTCAGCTAATAACCTTGTGTGAATTTTCTCATAATAACTAGGCTATTCTTAATTTATTGCCATTCCTGTCAGTGCAGGACAAACCACGGGGGAAGGGTGGAAATCTTTAGCTCAAGTACTTTCACACTTCTCAGTGCGTCATCAGGAGCTGTGCAATGTTGCAAGGAAGCAACCAAAGCAGGGAGAGAGGTCTCAGAGAAGCGTAGGTGTCACTGGCCACGGTTACCCTTAGACTGGGTTAGTGGTCGGTGCCAACCCCACCCTACCATCATCCTCCCACTACCCATATGGGGTAGGAGGGTTTCTGAGATGTCAAGTAGGAAATTATAAGACATCTCAGAAACACTCCTACCACATATGGGTAGTGGGAGGATGATGGTAGGCTGGGGTTGGCACCGACCACTAACCCAGTCTAAGGGTAACCGTGGCCAGTGACACCTACGCTTCTCTGAGACCTCTCTCCCTGCTTTTGTTGCTCCCTTGCAACTGGGACTAGTCTTGTTGCAAACCTTTGCACTTTCTCTAATTTCTTGACATGCTAGACCAGATGTGAATTCCAAACTGGTGCTGCATACTCCACTATGGGCCTGACGTATATGGTATACAGAGTTTTAGACGATTCCTTACTGAGGCATCGGAACACTATCTTTAGGTTTGGCAAATGCCCGTATGGTGCAGCAGTTATCTGATTGATGTGAGCCTCAGGAGATGTGCTCGGTATTAGGCTCACCCCTAGATCTTTTTCCTTGAGTGAGGTATGCAGTCTTTGGCCACCTAGACTATGTTCTGTCTGCGGTCTTCTTTGCCCTTTCCCGATCTTCATGACTTTACATTTGGCGGGGTTAAATTCAAGGAGCCAGTTGCTGGACCAGGCTTGTAGCTTGTCCAGGTCTCTTTCTAGTCCTGCCTGATTCTCGACCGATTTGATTCTCCTCATTAATTTCACATCTTCTACAAACAAGGACACTTCTGAGTCTATCCCTTCCGTTGTGTTGTTCACCGTACACCAAAAACAGCACAGGTGCTAGAACTGACCCCTGAGAAACCCCGCTTATCACAGGCGCCCATTCTGACACCTCGTCAAGTATCATGACTCGTTACCTCCATATTAGATATTCTCTTATCCATTGCAATGCCTTTCCTGTTATGTGTGCCTGATCCTCTAGCTTTTGCATTAATCCCTTGTGAGGAACTGTGTCGAAGGCCTTCCTGCTGTCCAAGAAAAGGCATCCTATCCACCCCTTTTTCTCTCTCTCTTGTCTTACTTCTGTCACCTCATAAAACTCCAGTAGGTTCGTGACACAGGATTTCCCTTCCCTGAAACCGTGCTGGTTCTCGATTATATGCTTGTTTCTTTCCAAGTGCTCCACCACTTTCTTCCTGATGATCGTCACCATGACTTTGCATACTATACGCGTTAGTGACACAGGCCTGTAGTTTAATGTCTCGTGTCTGTCTCTTTTTATAGATTGGGACTATATTTGCCATCTTTCATACCTTAGGTAGTTGCCCAGTTTCAATGGATGTGTTGAAAATCTTTGTTAGTGGCACACACAGCATCTCTGCTCCCTCTCTCAGGACCGACGGGGAGATTTTTTCTGGTCCCACCGCTTTTGAGGTATCAAGTTCACATAGCAGCTTCTTCACTTCCTCCTCGGTTATATGTACCTCATCCAGCACTTGTTGGTGTACCCCCCCCCCTATTCTGAATGCCTGGAGTACTTTCTGTCTCCATTGTAAATACTTCTTTAAATCTCATGTTGAGTTCCTCACATACCTCTTGGTCGTTTCTTGTGAGCTCCCCACCTTCCTTCCTCAGTCTGATTACCTGGCCCTTGTCTGTTGTTTTCCTCCTGATGTGGCTATACAACAGCTTCGGGTCAGACTTGACTTTCGATGCTATGTCATTTTTGTATTGTCGCTGAGCCTCCCTTCTTCTCTGTGCATATTCGTTTCTGGCTCTTCGGCTGATCTCTTTATTTTCCTGGGTCCCATGTCTATAATTTTTACTACGGTTAATTTCAGTTATAAACATATGATTATATTTCTAACAACAAATAAGCTAAATATTATCATTATTATTATCTGATGCTCATAAAGTTATTCCTGACAACTTTTACTATGACTATTAGTATTAGAATACTATTGTAACTATCAGAATCCATTGCACGAACTATTACCAATGCTATTAATGTAAATTTTATCTACTACTACTCTAGCTAGTTAAAAAAAATTATTACTTCTATTATTTCCTTAATTATTATTATTTAATAAATGCTTCTAGTTTATCTTGTAGATAATTGTGCAAATCTGCTCTAAATAGTTCCATCATTATTATTATTTTTATCCTTTTATTATTACTAACTGATAACGATGTAAATCAAAATAATAACTATTACTAGAGCTGAAATTTGTAAGCGCCATAAATATTAGTAATGATGCTAGAAACTTCTAAAACAATACCATGACAATATTTATCACTTCTAGCAACACTAACAATTATAGGTTCTAAACTAATTTATATAATTTATTAAACAAACTGTATGTTAAAATGACTTTCAAAACAGACCTATAACCAGAAATATCCTCTAGATTACTGAAAACGAATATCTGCTAGATTAATAACCAGGAATATTCTTTAGATTAATAACCAGGAATATTCTCTAGATTAATAACCAGGAATATTCTCTAGAATAATAGCTAGGAATATCCTCTAGACTAATAACTAGGAACATTCTCTAGATTAATAACTAGGAATATCCTCTACACATATAACCAGGAATATTCTCTAGATTAATTACCAGGAATATTCTCTAGAATAGTAACCATGAATATTCTATACATTAATAAACAAGAATATTCACTAGATTAATAACCAGAAATATTCTCTAGATTAATAACCAGAAATATTCTCTAGATTAATAACCAGAAATATTCTCTAGATTAATAACCAGGAATATCCTCTAGAATAATAACCAGAAATATTCTCTAGAATAATAACTAGGAATATTCTCTAGACTATTATCCATGAATATCCT
>NC_069400.1:54442608-54467608 GCF_026875155.1 Cherax quadricarinatus
CTTTTTAAAAGGTGGGTTTTTTAAGCCTTTTCCCCTTGGGTTTTACGGGGAAATTGGTTTATTGGCAATTAAATAAAACAAAGAAATAAGTGATCCTTTATTGAAAAACGTTTCACCCACCAGTGGGCTTTTTAAAGTCACACACGGATCTACTGGGGTTGGAAAGGTACGGAGAGATTTTATATTTCAGAATGTTGAGGTAGTGAGAATTGTGCATCTGATGTTACGGGTGGGTTATAGAGTCGGTTTTGCTAGGCAGGGTATTGACAAGTTGTGAGTAAAACCTTCTGCAGTGTTCTATGTTCTTATGTGGGATAGCGATGAAGAAGTTTCTTGGCGAGTGGTTCAGCTATGTTATAGAAGCCATTGTTCTGGTTGAAATTGTTGGTTGTAGGATGAGCAAATGATTCCAGGATTCTCTGTATTGAGTGTTGTCTTTGTGGCTATAAGTCTTGAGTTTCTGTATTTAAATTTAAAAATGGTTGTGTGAATTGCGATGTTGTACACAGGCATTCCTTGTATCGTCAGTCCTGCTTGCATTTGGTGTTTGAATAGGGGTTTTTTGGAGGTCTCTTGAGGGTTTCGCCACATTAATTTGTTGCAGTCATTCAAGGGATTATGTATACCCCTGCAGAGGATGGAGGCTTGTCCTGTCTACTACTGGTGATTTTCCTTGATGGTCGTGGTTGTGGAGGAGATACTTGGAATGATGTTTTCGCAAAGATGTTGGAAACATGTTTGGCAAGGGAGTTGGTTTGGGAGGACATGTATCTTTTTCTCGGCAGTGCCCTTCTCTGGGTGTGTTGAAGATGTTTAATGCCCGCCGTCTGCAGTCTCTGATGAAGTGACGAGGATAGTGGGGGTTTGAAAATACTTGTTCAATTATAGTGCATTCTTCCTCAAGGAACTCATTGCTGCAGATTCTGAGTGCACGTAGGAAAGAAGCCTATATTACTCCACGTTTGTTTTGGTGTCGTGGTGAGAGTAGAAGTGTGAGAAGATCGTTTTGGTTGGTGGGTTTTCGTAGACTTTTAAACGAAGTTCGTGGTCAGCTGACTTTGCAGAGTTGAAAATCAAGGAAAGGAAGAGTGTAGTCGACTTCTTCTCAAGTGTGAATTGGATTGAAGGCTCGACCTGGTTGAGCTTGTCTTGGAGAGCTTGAACGTTGAAGCGTTTAGGAGTTATTATGAGGGAATGTCGTCAACATAACGGAGCCAGGTGACAGACGAAGAATAATGGTGGAGAAAACGTTTCGGCTTCTAGTGATGTTCCATGTATTAGGTTCGCCAGGACTGCGCTGAGTGGCGAACCATGGGTAGTCCAAAAGTCTGCTGAAAGAGGTGATTTTCGAAAGGGAAACACGTAAAGCCAACACATAGTTCAACAAGGTCGATGAAATCGCTGGCTGGAATGGGAAGATCATGTGAATCGTTCAATTTTCTGCGCAAGAGATCGATGCTTGTTTAGTAGGTACCTTTAGTGAATAGGGAAGTCACGTCAGGCTGAATAGTGTCTCTTGTTCCTGATATTGATGTTGCGAATGCGATTGAGAAGATCACCTGAGTGTTTGAGATGTGCTGGACTGATCGTGCCCAAGAGTTTAGGAGAGGGATGTTTTTGGCTGAGAATTCCTGAGAGACTGGTGGGGAGCACTGCCTATTCCCGAGGATATGGGCCTCAGTGGGATACAGGCCTTGTGAGTCTTTGGCAGGCCGTTACATTCTGGCAGGTCTGGGGTTGCTGGGCATGGTGTGCAGAAGTTTCTTCCCTTGTTCTGAGCCCCTCCAGATGCGGCGAGTCCTTGAAGATAAGTTATGTGAGGTTGTCCACGTGGTTAGTTGTGAGAGGTTTTGTAGTATCTGGGTCATTAGTAGATTAAGCATTTTGTTCTGTAATCGTCAGTGTTCATGATAACAACACCACCTCCTTTATCAGCGGTGGATGACCTGATGGTCGTGTCTTCTGCTAAACTTTGAGTGCATTGATGTTAAACGTCGAGGTAAGATGGGGAGCTGCGTGTTGAATGGGCTGCTGAGATGATGCCTTGAAGAAGCCTTTTTGGATGTCGGAGTCATTGTGTCTGTGTTTTTGCGGTGAAATTGAGGTCTTGTTTTTTTTTTCTTTTTTTTTTTTTTTTATTTTTTTCTCTTTTTGGTTTTCGTAATTCCTGCTTGCGAATTAGAGGCTAAGCTGAGGGCTTCAGTTTCTGTGTGTTGACAGTGGACGAGATGAAAGATTTTGAATAATTTCTGGTCTTCCTAAACTTTCCAATTACTATTATCGCAGAGTGTTTGAGTTCCTAGTAAGTCTGATTTCTGTTGAACATTCGCTGTGGTAAACTCTGCACTGCGAATGATTTCGGCGGTGCGTTCTGTTCATGTTGCCCCGGGAGTGTTGTGCTAGTGGTTGGCTTGGAGAAAAGCTTCCTTTGTAGCATTGTTTAAGTCATCTGCACACTCTTCAAGGTAGGACCGAGCTTGTTAGCGGAGGAAAGGTGGTTTGACGTTGGCAATTTGAGGAGGAGTAGATCTTGGTAAGACCCATTTCTTCGATGCTTCACGAAGAAAATTGTGTCAGTGCGAAGTGAGTAAGCTTTTAGAAGAAGCGTCAGGTATTCTCTGTGTGAAGATCCATTTCTCTGCAAGTGTTTGACACGATGGAAATAAATGGTATAAAATACGACACAATGGGAAATATAAAACAAAAAGCAGGTATAATGTGATCCTTTATTGGACAAACGTTTCTCCCACGCAGTGGGCTTTTTCATGTCAAACACGGATCTACCTGGGGTGGAAGGTACGGGAGTATTTATAGTTCAGAACGTTGAGGTCAAGGTGAAGATTGCTGCATCAGATGATTGCTACCGGGTGGGGTTATAGAGTCTTGGGTAGCTAGGCGGGGATATTGGAACAAGTTGTGAGTAGACCTTCTGCAGTGTTCTATGCCTTAGGTGGATAGCGATGAAGAAGTTTCTGGCGAGTGTTCAGCTTTGTTATAGAGCCTATTTTTCTGTTGGAAATTGTTGGTTATAGAGATACGAGATTCCAGGATTCTTCTGTTATTGAGTTGTTGTCTTCTGTGGCTATAAGTCTTGAGTTTTGTAGTTAATTAAATGGTTGTGTGAATTGCGATGTTGTACACAGGCATTCCTTGTATCGTCAGTCCTGCTTGCCTATTGGTGTTCTGGAAATACGTGTTTGGAGGTCTCTTGATGTTTCGTCCCACATTATAATTTGTTGCAGTCATTTACGAGGGATTATGTATACCCTGCAGAGGATGGAGGCTTGACTGTTACTACTGGTGATGGTCCTTGATGGGTCGTATGGTTGTGGAGGTAGATAATTGGAATGATGTTTTGGCAAAGATGTTGGAAACATGTTTGACAATGGAGTATTTCAGAACACCAATATGCAAGCAGGACTGACGATACAAGGAATGCCTGTGTACAACATCGCAATTCACACAACCATTTAATTAACTACAGAAACTCAAGACTTATAGCCACAGAAGACAACACTCTATACAGAAGAATCTTGGAATCATCGTTTATCTCTATAACCAACAATTTCAACCAGAACAATGGCTTCTATAACATAGCTGAACCACTCGCTAAGAAACATTCTTCATCGCTACCACATAAGGAACATAGAACACTGCAGAAGGTCTACTCACAACTTGTCCAATATCCCGCCAGCTACCCAATGACTCTATAACCCCAACCGGGAGATCATCTGATGCAGCAATCTTAACCAGACCTCAAACGCCCCCCCCCCTTCTGAACTTAAATACTCCGTACCTTTCCAAACCAGGTAGATCGTGTGTGACTTGAAAAATGCCCACTGGTGGTGAAACGTTGTCAATAAGGATCAACATTATACTGCTTTTGTGTTATATTTCCATTGTGTTCGGTATTTTATACCATTTATTCCTCGTGTCAAACACTGCAGTAGAAAATGGATCCTTCACACAGAAGACTATACCTGGACCTTCTTCTAAAAGCGGATTACTCATTCGCAACAGACACAATTTTCTTTCGTGAAGCATCGATAAGAAATGGTCTTACCAGATCTACTCCTCCTCAATTTGCCAACATCAAACCACCTTTTCGTACAGCTCGGACCTACCTTGAAGAGTGTGCAGATGACTTAAACAATGCTACAAAGGAAGCTTTTCTCCAAGCCAGAAACACTAGGCCACAACACTCCGGGGCAACATGAACAGACGCACCGCCGAATTCATTCGCGCAGAGTTACCACAGCGAATGTTCAACAGAAGATCGAAACTTAATAGGAAATACAAAACACTCTGCGTAATAGTAATGGAAAAGTTTAGGAAGGACCTGAAAATTATTCAAAAATCTTTCAATCTCGTCCATGTCAACCACAGAAGGTGAAGCCCTCAGCTTAGGACCTCAAATTCGCAACAGGAATTCCTCCCCCCAACCAAGACCTCAATTTTCACTGCCAAAAACTACAGACACAATGACTCCGACTTCAAAAAGGCTATCTTCAAGGCATCATCTCAGCAGCCCATCTCAAACACGCAGCTCCCCAGTCCTACCTCGACATTACCTCAATGCACTCAAAGGTTTAGCAGAAGACACGACCATCAGGGTCACCACCGCTGATAAAGGAGGTGGTGTTGTTATCCTGAACACTGACGATTACCACGAACAAAATGCTTAATCTACTTAATGACCCAGAATACTACCAAACCTCTCCACAACTAAACCAAGTGGACAACCTCACTAAAACTTTTCTTCAAAGTGACTCGCCGCATTCTGAGGGGTCAGAACAAGGGAAAGAAACCTTCTGCACACCATGCCAGCAACCCCCAGACCTGCCAGAATGTACGGCCTGCAAAGACTACAAGCTGGTATCCCACTGAGGCCCATATCCTCGAATAGGCAGTGCTCCACACCAGGCTTCAGGGAAATTCTCGCCAAACACCTCTCTAAACTCTTGGGCACTATCCAGTCCAGCACATCTCAACACTCAGTTGATCTTCTCAATCCATTCGCAAACATCAACATTCAGGACAAGAAAAACTTTTTTTTTTCCCAGCCTTGACGTGACTTCCTCATTCCACTAAGTACCTACTAAACAAGCCATCGCGATCTCTTGCGCAAGGAAAATTGTCGTTCACATGATCTTCCCATTCCAGCCATGCGATTAATCGGACCTTGTTGAACTATGTGTTGGCTTTACGTGTTTCTCTTTCGAAAATCACCTCTTTCAGCAGACTTTTGGACTACCCATGGGTTCGCCACTCAGTGCAGTCTGGCGAACCTATACATCGGAACATCTAGAAGCCGAACGTTTCTCCACCATTACTTCCTTCGTTGTCACCTGGCTCCGTTATGTTGACGACATTCTCCTCTTAACTCCTAAACGCTTCAACGTTCAAGCTCTCCAGACAAGCTCAAACCTGTCGAGCCTTCAATCCAATTCACACTTGAAGAAGAAGTCGACAACATCTTCACTTTCTTGATGTTTACTCTGCAAAGCTGACCACGAACTTCGTTTTAAAGTCTATCGTAAAACCACCACCAAAACGATCTTCTCCACTTCTACTCTCACCACGACACCAAAACCAAAACGTGGTGATTATAAGGCATCTTCTGCGTGCACTCAGAATCTTGCAGCAACGAGTTCCTTGAGATGAATGCACTATAATTGAACAAGTATTTTCCAAACTCCACTATCCTCGTCACTTCATCAGGAGACTGCAGACGGCGAGCATTAAAATCTTCAACACACCCATGAGAGACACTGACCGAGAAGAGATACATTAAGTCCTTCCCACCAACTCCATTGCCAAACATGTTTCCAACATCTTTGCCAAACATCCCCCATTCAAGTATCTACTCCACCAACACGACCATCAAGGACATCACAGTAGTAGACAGGACAAGCATCATCCTCTGACAGGGGTAGACATAATCCCTTGTAATGAATGCAACAAAATTATATGTGGGCGAAACATCAAGGACTCCAAAACGTATTTCAGAACACCAATATGCAAGCAGGCACTGACGATACAAGGAATGCCTGTGTAACAACATCGCAATTCACACACCATTTAATAACTACAGAAACTCAAGACTTATAGCCACAGAAGGACAACACTCATACAGTAAGATCCTGGAATCATCGTTTATCTCTATAACCCAACAATTTTCAACCAGAACAATGCTCTATACATAGCTGAACCCACTCGCCAAGTGAACTTCTTCATCCGCTATCCCACATAAGAACATAGAACACTGCAGAAGGTATACTCACAACTTGTCCAAAATCCCCGCCTAGTACCCAAGGTCTCTATAACCCACCCGGTAGATCATCTGATGCATGCAATCTTCACGTGACCCTCAACGTTCTGAACTATAAATACTCCCGTACCTTCCAACCCCAGGTAGATCCGTTCAGCTGTGTGACTTGAAAAAGCCCACTGCGTGGGTGAATACGTTGTCATTAAAGGATACATTATACTGCTTTGTGTTTATATTTCCATTGTGTCGTTATCCTTTATACATTTTATTTCCATGTTGTCAAACACTGCAGTAGAAATGGGGTTCCTCTCACACAGAGAATACCTGGACCTTCTTCTAAAAGCTTACTCACTTCGCAACAGACACAATTCTCTTCGTGAATGCATCGAAAGAACAGGTCTTACCAAGATCTACTCCTCCTCAAATTGCCAACATCAATCACCTTTCTCCGCTACAGCTCGGAACTACCTTGAAGAGTGTGCAGATGACTTAAACAATGCTACAAAGGAAGCTTTTCTCCAAGCCAGAACACTAGGCACAACACTACGGGGCAACATGAACAGACGCACCGCCGAAATCATTGCAGCAGAGTTACCACAGCGAATGTTCAACTGAAGATTGACTTACTAAGGGGAAACTACAAACACTCTGCGATAATAGTAATTGGAAAAGTTTAGGAAGACCTGAAATTTTCAATCTTTCATCGCGTCACTGTCAACCACAGAAACTGAAGCCTCAGTGATTGGCCTTAAATTCGCAACAGAATTACGAACCCCCCAAAACAAGACCTTCAATATTCACCGCCAAAAAAACTACAGCCACAATGACTCGACTTCCAAAAAGGTATCTTCAAGGCATCATCTCAGCAGCCAGCTCAACACGCAGTCCCAGTTCATACCTCGACGTTACATCAATGCACTCAATGGTTTAGCAGAAGACACGACCATCAGGGTCACCATCCGCTGATAAAGGGAGGTGGTGTTGTTATCATGAACCACGGACGATTACAGGAACAAAATGTTAATCTACTTAATGACCCAGTACCTACAAACCTATCACAACTAACCACGTGGACAACCTCACTAAATTTCTTCAAAGGACTCGCCGCATTCTGAGGGGCTCAGAACAAGGGAGAAAACTTCTGGCACACCATGCCAGCAACCCCAGACCTGCCAGAATGTACGGCCTGCCAAAGGGGACTCACAAGCCTGGTATCCACTGAGGCCCATAATCCTCGGGAATAGGCAGTGCTCCCCACAAGCTCTCAGGAATTCTCGCAAAACACCTTCTTCTAAACTCTTGGGCCACTTATCAGTCCATGCACATCTTAAACACTTCAAGGTGATCTTCACAATCGCATTCGCAACTATCAACTTCAGGAACAAGGAAACTTTCCAGCCTTGGACGTGACTTCCCTATTCACTAAATACCTACTAAACAAGCCATCGATCTCTTGCGCAGGAAAAATTGACGATCACATGATCTTCCCATTCAGCCAGCGATTTTCATCGACCTTGTTGAACTATGTGTTGGCTTTACGTGTTTCTCTTTCTGAAAAATCACCTCTCTTCAGCAGACTTTTGGGACTACCCATGCGGTTCAGCCACTCAGTGCAGCGTCCTGGGCGACCTATACATGGAAACATCTAGAAGCCGAACCGTTTCTCCACCATTTTCCTTCGTCTGGTCACCTGGCTCCGTTATGTTGACGACATTCTCTCATAACTCCTAAAATGCTTCAAACGTTTTCAAGCTCTCCAAGACAAGCTCACAGGTCGAGCCCTTCAATCAATTCACACTTGAAGAAAAAAAAAAAAAAAAAAAGGGAAAGTCGACAACACTCTTCCTTCATTGATGTTCTACTCTTGCAAGCTGACACGGAACTTCGTTTTTAAAGTCTATCGAAAACCCACCAAACAAAAACGATCTTCTCCACTTCTACTCTCACCACGACACCAAAACCAATCGTTGGTGTAAATTATAGGCTTCTTCCTGCGTGCACTCAGAATCTGCAGCAACGAGTTCCTTGAGGAAAGAATGCACTATAATTGAACAAGTATTTTCCAAAACTCCACTTCCTCGTACTTCATCAGGACTGCAGACGGCGAGCATTAAACATCTTCAAACACACCAAGGAGAAGACACTGACGAGGAAGAGATAAATAGTCCTTCCACCAACTCCATTGCCAAACATGTTCCAACATCTTTGCCAAAACATCATTCCAAGTATCTTCCTCCACAACCACGACCATCAGAGGACATCTCATAGAGACAGGACAAGCCTCCATCCTCTGCAGGGGTTACATAATCCATTTGTAATGACTGCAACAAATTATATGTGCGGCAAACATCAAGAGACCTCAAAACACGTATTCAGAACAACCAATATGCAAGCAGGACTGACGATACAAGGAATGCCTGTGTGCACATCGCAATTCACACAACCATTTAATTAACTACAGAACTCAAGACTTTTAGCCACAGAAGACAACACTCAATACAGAAGAATCTGGAATCATCTTTTATCTCTAAAACCAACAATTTCAACCAGAACAAGGGCTTCTATAACATAGCTGAACCACTCGCCAAGAAACTTCTTCATCGCTATCCCACATAGAACATAGAACACTTCAGAAGGTCTACTCACAACTTGTCCAATATCCCCGCCTAGCTACCCAAGACTCTATAACCCCACCCGGTAGATCATCTGATGCAGCAATCTTCACCTGACCTCAACGTTCTGAACTATAAATACTCCCGTACCTTCCAACCCCAGGTAGATCCGTGTGTGACTTGAAAAAGCCCACTGCGTGGGTGAAACGTTGTCAATAAAGGATCACATTATACTGCTTTTGTGTTTATATTTCCATTGTGTCGGTATTTTATACCATTTATTTCCAACAGTCTTTTGTTTTGGTGGGAGGAGCTTAGCCAGGCTCTCTCTCTCTCTCCCTCTCACTGACTCTCTCTCTCTGTGGCTGACCTTCAACCTGGCAGGATCTCTGGGTCCTTCTTCTATCTTTTGGGGCATTATGTGTGCTCCAGGGGTGAGTTTTTATAATTTAAGTTGTGGCTACCATACCCAGGGTGACTAAAGTGTGTCCAAACACTGGTTAGCCCAGAGTTATGTCAAGAAGAGAGGACAAAAGTTGTTGGAATACACCATGTGGGAGAACAGCTATGGAGTGTGTAGATCTTGTTTTGAAAATGTGAGGCTGTAATTGTATATTCTGTACATATCTATTGAGAATACAGTTATATTTTTATAGTAATAGTTTATATAACCTGTGAAGAGGGCTGGTGAAAGGGTATCAGAGACACTCAAGATGATCAGCCATGATGTAAGTATTACCCCTAGACAAATAAGGCCATTAAGTAAAAGCTACCCCACACTAGAACATGTAGTAAGAACCTTACCATCAAAGTAATAAGGGACAAACCAACGTAACAAACTGTTTGCAAGGGTGTTAAAGGAATGTAAAGAGTGACTTTGGCTAATCTTTTTAACATATCACTACAAACTAGCACAGTGCCTGATTAGTGGAAAATGGCAAATGTAATACCTATTTATAAGGCAGGTGACAGGTCCTTGGCTTCGAACTATAGACCAATAAGCCTTGCCTCCATAGTGGGAAAATTTATGGAATCAATAATTACCGAGGCAATTCGTATCCATCTTGATAGGCATAAACTGATTAATGAATCTCAACACGGTTTTGCTAAGGGGCGCTCATGTCTTACGAATTTACTAACGGTTTTGCTTAGGTGTTTGAGGTAGATCATGGTAATGAATATGATATTGTGTATATGGACTTCAGCAAGGATTTCGATAGAGTTCCCTATCAGAGACTTTTGAGGAAACTTAAGGCACACAGAATAGGAGGAGAATTTTTTTCCTGGGTAGAGGCATGGCTGACAAATAGGCAGCAGACAGTTTGCATAAATGGGGAGAAATCAGAATGGGGGCACGTCACAAGCAGTGTTCTTCAGGGGTCAGTGTTGGGCCCTTTGTTGTTCACAGTTTACATAAACGATATAGATAAGAGAATAAATAGCGACATAAGCAAATTTGCTGATGACACCAAAATAGGCCATCCAATTCATTCTATTGAGGACATTAATGCACTCCAGGATGATTTGAATAGAATGATGCAGTGGTTAGAGAAGTGGCAGATGCAGTTTAATTAATATAGACAAATGCAAAGTGTTAAATGTTGGACAGGAAAATAACCATGTGACATATAAACTAAATAATGTAGATCTTAATACTATCGCCCAAAAAAATGTTGCTTTTTTGTTTAAAGTCCGATTTCCTCCAGTTTTGGTACACAAGACAAAGTGTTTTCACTCATTCTTGAAAATATTTATCAAAAATATACCTCAAACGACAACTGAGAAAAGACTGAAAAAGACTGATTTGCTGAAAATGCCTTTGGGGGGCAATTTATTCCTATATGGGACGACGTAAGGTTGTTTGGACACTTGGTGCCGAGAGAGCAATGCTTATACGAATTTTACTCAACGCCTTTTCTCTAAATAACTTATCTTTATTTCACAAAAAAATAAAGTTTGTTAGTTCCTGGAATTTTGCAAAAAATCTGCCCTTTACTCCCAATAACTCGAAAGTTTTTTGGAATATTTCCAAAAATAGCTTCTAGAAAATTAGAAAAAATCATTATTCTACAATTTCTGTGAATATTTTTCCCATTTAATTAAGTAATAAAGGCGAAATAGGTACCTTAGGTGAATAAGTTACTTCCGAGATATTGGCTGGGAGCGCCGGCCGGCCCACCGTCTCAAAAAAAAAAAAAAAAAAATCGCGAAAATCGCGTTTGTTTGGGTGTATTTCTTAGTAAACTGATGTTCTAGTGCAGTTATCCTCTTCAAAACACCGTTTTCTCTTACTCAGAGACGACATGGAGAACAGTAACTCATTTATATCGAAATATTCCCGATAATCTCTCGCCATATTATGGATTTTTTTCAGTCGAGAGTATATAATATGTTTGTATGTTATTTAGAGTGTTTATTATATCATATTAGATCAATTCTTATAGATTTAAAAAAGCCGTAGAGTGATATATAAGTGATATAAGCGTAATAATGAAGTGATTTCTCCTGGCTCGATCTGGAGCGGGAGCACTGCCGAGCGATCCCATATGATTAATGGTTGTCTCTAAGTCTAGGGATAAGCTCTGCCTTCTGTTTTATGATGCCAAATAGTCAGTTATTATATTAGAAAGAATAATGCAAGAAATAATGCAAGAAAAAGCGGTAAAAAAACAAGGAATGGATTCCAAAATATGTATGGGCTGTGAGCTGTCTGCTTCCAATATCATCGTCACCGATACCGGACTATATTTTATTGTAGAAAAGTCGTAGACCATTCATTTAGTGTACCATTGTGGGTGCAAAGAGTTAGCGATTTTTCGGTATATATTATCTCAACTTCATAATTTTTTTTTATTTTTGGTTTGAGCGCGCGCGAAATTGCCCGAGGGCCCTTTAAGTGAAGTGAATGACTAGGCGGTCATTGTTCGAAAGCTGTAAAAACGGTGTTTTCCAATTTAATCAGTATATAGAGTCCCTACAGACTCAATCACAGAGAATGGGCAGCCAAAGAAAATGGGCGCGCACCAGCGTTCACCGAAGAAAACGGGAGTTGGTGACTTCAACCCAACAAGAATAAATGGGGGACGGCACCGGCATCTACTGCTCTACCTTCAGAAAACGCTGACTATGGACATACAACCCAAGTGGTGTTCGGTTTGTCTGAGTGTTTATACACATAGTGTGTATAATGATTATAGACAGAAATTAAGAGATCAAAGATTGTGTTAAAGTTTGTTTCTTATAGATATTACCTGTTATATTAAAGTAACTTATAGATATAGTGTAAGCTGTAAATACAATACATATTAACAGTGTCATTTATTTATGGTAAAGTAATATTCAGTGTGATTTACGTTATACTGTGACATTTATAGTGTATAGTGATTAATGTTGTATAACATCGTTATTTACGATGAATCATCGTGGTCAGGCTGGACACAGCAAACTCAAGCCATAACACAGCCACAATGTACTGTGTACCCTTCTTGTTCATAGACCCTGAGGTTAAGCTTCAGTGGAGTCAGTAGTGTCTGATCGATTATTGCTGACTTAAGCATAACAAAAACTCAGTGTTGATAGCAGTACGTGTTTTTTAAACACTCTAAGTGTGGTGCTAGATTTTCGATATTCCATTTTTTAAAATGGCTTGTTTGGAAAACTCAGTTCAGTCTTTACAGAATTAGGTTTATCACAATTAGAAAATCTAAGTTCAGTTGTATAGGATTAACTCAAGATACAAACATAGATTTTGATGATCTTGAGGTCAATTCGATTATTTACACGACGTCTGGAAATAATTAATTCAAGACTATACACTATTATGAAAATTAAATTTCTTGAGTCAGACCCATCTGAGGAGGAAATTAAAATGTTTGGATACTTTTAGTACATTCAAAATTAAGGTGGAATGGAGTACAGCTATCTGCGCAAAAACTCTGTCCGAGATCCTACTGTATCTAGTGGTCAAACACCTGTTACACCTGTATCAAGAACAAGTGTCCCAATACCAAGCTTTCCTACATTGGCATTACCTATTTCTCAGTAAGTAGTACCTGTTCTTGTAACAGTTACCAGTAACAAGTTATACCAGTAGATGACTACTACCAACAGTTCTCTGCGTGGATCACTGTCTGTATTCATTATGTGTGCTGACCACAGCAGTATTTCAAACACCCCCTCAAATATGGGTACTGGGGTTAGTCAGTCGTTCGTAGTGAGAGCAAGGTGGCTGGTCACGGTTGTTGGCGCTTCCCACACTATCCGTAATTTACGTACTACCAGCCTATGTTGAGTTTTCTTTACCCTAGCACGTGTTCGATCCCCATTGAGTATATTTTTCCAAGGTCTAATTATGAAGAATTATTAGTGCGTCTTGCAATCCATAGTAAATTCACGAACTGAAATTGATGAGATTGCTAAGTTCAATTATTTAAATGCTTTTGTGAAGGGAGAACCCTTATGAATGAGTATGTTATTTCCGGTGGTCAAAGGCAATTATCAAATGCCGTACGTGTCGTGGCAGACAATTACTTTGATTGTGACATTGGCCTAGAGGTAGACATGCGGTCATAATATCAAGCTAGAATAGCCACACAAACTTGTTTTTTTCAGACTTACAGGCATTTAGAATCAATTAGACAATTGTCTCAGATCGAATCTAGGTGCTAAATATGACCTAGACAATGTGTGTTGGTTTATCAGTGTATTGTACTAGATAAGGTTGTCACCACAGACTATTGAACGATTAATTTTTTTGTTCAATATAACGCGATTTACTTGTGAGGATATTAGCAATTGTTTACCTAACAAATCAGTTGTCGTGCATGAGAAGCAACGGAGACAAAATGAAAATCCACAAATCAGTGGTTAATAAACCTTCAAACAGTATAAAAAGAGTGTACCTACTCCCAGTAACACACATAATGGGAAAATCCCATTTAGGCATTTATCAAGCTTGTGGATACAACAGACAGTAAACAAACTGTCGCACATAAACGTTACTCAAAATGTGTACTTTGTGATGGAACAATGGGCACGTATTGTATGCAATAACATCAATGGAGGCAAATTAAACTTAGTGTTTTCAGCTGAAAGTGCATCAGTGTTTAGAGTGAACCAAGGGAGGTATTTGCCTAACTGAAAGAAGGTTTTAAATGCAAGGGTATGCATTCTACGCAGTTTGCCAAATACTTTTGCTGAATAACAGATGCAGACTTCCACAGAATCAGGAAAGTCTATCAAGCATACATATTAAATGTGAGAGATAAGTTTAAAGCATCTGCTCTCCCGATAGCGCGAGTTGTGTTATCTATTAAATTACACAAAACCAATGTGTAACATTATTTGATCAAGGTCACAAAGGTCCTTATAAGAAGAACAGTGTTGCAGAAACTGATAAACAACCCTATGCCCAAAATTACAGTTAGATATAGGCTGTTTTTACACAATTCTGGTTAACAGACATTTGACCTAGCCAGATCACTGTTGGTCTAGGAAAACGGGAAAAAAGACAGGTAGAAACGGTGGTAGTAGATGATTTGCCTAAGTCTGGCAGATCCAGGGATTTAAGTAATAACTGTGGCAGCACTGAAGCTGCTAAGGTCAAGTTAGCCTGTTGACATACAGACGGACATATTAGTCCAATTGATTAATCATTGGATGTGATTATTATTCACTGTTTTGTGCAAAATATAGTAAGTAAAAATGTGTTCACTTGCTGAATACCGCAGGAGGCCACATGATATGTGGTTCCCATTCCCTCTAAAAGTAGGACAGATAGCTTGATATTGATTCAGAGAATGTACTAATAGTTACGAGAATAACCGCTGATCATGTACCACAGCAAATATTTTCGTTACTGGAGAAATGAATGAACGTTGATAGTTTTGGGATTGAGATGCGGATAGGTATTGATGTAAATAAACGAGCCTCACAAGTGTCTCAGACTTATAACCAATATTTGGACACTGTCGAAAATATGAAGATGGACAGTATTGGGTTAGGTTACATGGAAATTAAATCCACCTCATGCCTAGCAATTATCGCATGGCTTTGGACAATATGAAAGCACAATTACATGAGTCAGGAAGATCAAGAGCTACTGACGGTCTATGATAATATCATACAAGATACAGTTGGACAATTAATTCTTCCATTTGGGAAAATTAGTCGAGGATAAGTTGAAGACAAACGCTCATTATCTCGCGCACCTATGGAGTCAGAAGAATTCTGAAACCATGCCATGCGTGTTGTTATAATTGCAGCGCACGTGCAAATAAGAGTAGCAAGTCATAATGGACTATTGTTGATGGACCCTCACTAACTGAGAAGCTTGGAGAGTGATTATGAAATTCGACAAACCCATATGCCTACCACGGCTTGAATTTTTCCTAAGGCTTTCTTAAGCAGTAGGACTACAGAAATGGTAGAGATTATATCGATTCTTGTGGCCTGAAGATTCCACATGATCCTCAAGTCATGTTGTGAAAACTTATCGTTTTAATCAGTATTATTTGGTGCAAACAGCTCTCCATTCTTACTGAAGCTACTCTAAATACACATTTTGATGAAATCTGAAAGTCCCTTCAAAGAAATCTTTTATTAAAGAAAGTTTCTGTGTGGACGATCTTCAAGGTAAGGTGATTAAAGAGGAGGATTCGAAAAAATCCTTATACAGAGAAGCTAACAAGGAGATGAAAGAAGCATATGATGCCTCTAAGATGTGAATACATATTCAAAGCAATTAAGGGAACTTATCAAAGAAGATTTCCTGAAGCTGAAATTCTGATTGCAACAATATGCTGGACTTAATTGGAACCACACAGGAAGATATTTGAGTCCTCCAAAACGGATAAACAAATAATTCATGCAGTACACTCATAATTTTGTTTACTGTCAGAGGTATCCACAATGTTTTGATCCTTAGGGACTCGTTCTCACCATTACCATAAAAGGTTAAAAGCTTATGCAAGAAGCATGGAAGCTCAAATTGGATGGGATGAGACAACGTGGGCTCTAGAATGACGGTCAAGCATGGGATGAAATATCCAGGGTGTTTTAAAGAAACTTCATCAAAATAAATTTCCCAGACAAATAGGTCAAGAGGGAAAACGTACACATTTCATTGTTCTGTGATGCGTCAACGAGGTCTATGGCGCTGTAGCTTACATGAGAATGCTGTGTAAGAGTACATAATACTTCAAAAGGCCGGTAAGCACCTTGATGGTGAGTCAGAAACAGACAGTAACAATGGAACTGACAGCACTCTATGTAAGTAAAAATTAGCTGTCTTATCTCAACACAGTACTTGTCATCTCACTCTTGAGAAAAAACCGTGATCTGGGTGTGATAATGAGGCTTTCTCCTAGTGGTTATCGAAATAATAAGAGTAAGTTGGTCTATGTAAAGATCTAGATGTAGCAGAAATAAATAAGAGATGCAGAGGTGATTTATCTCTTTCTCAACGTCTTACCCAAGAGAATCCAGCTGACATGTTGTCCACTTGGTGTCCCACTCAAGAAATTGTGGATAATAAATTGGCTCCACAGGACCGAATGGACTCTCTAACCCCCCCACCCAATGAAATAACTGGCCTCGGCAAAAAGCTACATTTTCCCGAAGTAAACAGTCTGGCTTTAACACAGCTGAAATAAGTTGTGTAAATGCTGCAGACACAACTGAAATAGTCATGTGGAGCTAATTCATCTTTGGTAAATCTTAAAGAGTAGAGCTCTTGGGCCATTAATTCATTAAAGGAATTATCCTGATTATGAATTTCTTGAACCATTTAACTACTGGATGAAACTAATCAGAAAGATGGTTTACTCTACAGAATATAACTTTCTAGAAACACAAGATAAATCCTCAAAGAAACAGGTTTTGATTAATTCTTTTTAGGACTTTTCTCGACTCAAGAAAGATTATAAGATGTCGAGGAGTATTCATACTTCTTCACTACCTAAAGAAAGCCATACTATCCCATATTGATCCCCAAGAATCATTGGCTAACAAAAAAATCTATTGTGCAAATCGACCACAGTAACGTGGTACTTGGTGGGGTAGCTGACACACTTGTCATTTACGACAATCCTACTGGATACCGCAAGGTCGACCAAAGTGTGAAAAAAAACAAATAGCAGGGTCTGTATTACTTGTCGTCTCTACGATTTGCGAGATGTCAGTAGCAGGTCCACCTCCATATCCCTCCTGTAAGGAGTTTGTCTATCACTCCATTTGAGGTGACAGATGTAGATTACGTGGACCAATAAGTTTAACCAAAACAGTAGTCAAAGTTCCCATCAAGGTGTACTTCGGTTTGGTCACTTGTGCTAGACTAGAGCAGTACATAGAAGTAGCCAACTGACATGTCTGCTGAAACCTTTATCTAATTATTAAGAAGTTTGCACGGCCAAAGGGGAATGTCCTGACAGATGTTTGAAGATAATGACGAACTTGTTGCCGGAGCTGCTTATATAAGCCAAGATCTTTGATCAACCAGAAGTACAACAGATGCTGAAATCAACCGTAGTGTTGTTGGATTATACATTCCTCCTAAATCTCCATGGCTCGGCGGATTTTTGAATGACATGATCGGCATTGTAAAACGTAGTTTAAGGAAGGACTCTTCATTGTTAGCAAGAATTCGTGCAGTTGTGACTGAAATAGAAAATAGAGTCAATCTCAACATAAGAACATACATAAGAAAGGATAGGATCTCACTGACTAGGAGGCCTTACTGGTCAATACTAGGCTGGTCCATATACATTCCATCACAAACAAAAACATTTGCCCAACCCATTTTGCAATGCCACCAAGAAATAAGCTCTGTTGTGAAAGTCCCACTCAAATCCAACCATCCCACTCATGTACGTATCCAACCTAGATTTTAAATACCAAAGTCCCAGCCTCTTAAAACCACAACTAGTAGACTGTCCACTCTTCAACTACTATTTTCAACCAATACTTTCCTTATGGTCCTTTCTAAATCTAAACTTATCTAATTTAAATCCATATTACTGCGGGTTCTCTCTTGGAGAGACCTCCTCATGTCCTATTATATCCCCTTTATTAATATATCGTCCTTTATACACTTCGATCAGGTTATTCCTCATTTCTTCGTCTAATCAAGTGAATGTAACTAAGAGTCTTCAATCTTTCTTCATATGGAAGATTTCGAAGCTTTGTATTAATTTAGTCTTCCTACGCTGAAGGTTTTCTACGTATTTATTTCCATTTTGTATACGGAGACCCAGAACTGTGCTGATAATCCAGGTGAGGCTCATTACTAATGATGTATTAAAAGCGGCTGTATGACCTCTGGACTTCTGTTGCTTACACTTCTTGTTTAAATCCCAGTTATCTAGTTGCTTATTATCGTACGCGTAGGGCATTTGCTGTCTTGTTTAAGGTTGCTGCCTCATCATAACCCCATGTCCTTTTCGCATCTGCTATGGCTAATGTTCTACATCATTTAACGTATATGTATAGGGTTATGGCACTCCCAAGCTTCAAAACCTTGCATTTATCTACATTGAAACTGCATCTGCACTTTTTGGACCATGAATAGAGTTTGTTTAAATCCTCCTGATGTTCCATAACATCTACGTTTGATTTCATTATCCTACCTATCTTTGTGTCATCGGCGAATGTGTCATATCACTAGTTATTCCCTCACTAAATCATTGATATATATTAAAACAACATTGGGCACCATACTGATCCCTGTGGAACGCCAACGTGGTTACAGATCCCACTCGGATTTAACCCCATTTTTGGACTCTCTGCTTCCTGTCAGGTGCCATGACTCGATCCACGAGGAGCACTTTTCCCCCAATGCCATGAGCCTTGACACTTTTCTTTAACAGTCTATGGTGCGGTACTCTATCAAAGCCTTTACTTAAAGCTAAGTAATATTATTTCAATTCTTTATTGTGGTCATCAGCATCAAAAAGCTTTATGAATGAAAGTAATAAATTAGTTTGGACAAGACCGGCCTCTTGTGGAAATCAATGCTGGAGTATCATTAATCATATATTGCTTATCGTGATGACTTCTTATTATCTCTGCTATAATTGACTCTAGTAATTTGCTACATTGAGTGGGTCAGGATTATGGGGCGGTAAATTGACGGTAACGACTTGCTACCCTGCTTTAAAATAGGGTGTTTCATTAGCCATTCTTCCAACATATCAGACATATACCGTATGTTTGAAGAGAAAAATGAAAAATTTTAGTTTTGGCTTCACAGAGTTCCATTTTGCAGTCCGTAAGTAACCCTCTTGAAAAAAACCTCATCAGGACCCGGCGACTTATGTTTGCTTCTTCTGTCTATATGTTCACAACATCTCACTGTGACTGTTGATGTTACATAATTTTTCTTCTTCTAAACCCACCTGTAACACAATTAATTACCTGGAATATTGTTAGTGTCTTCTGTGTAAAAACTGAGGAAATTAATTATTTTAAATCAAGCCATTTCATTTCTTTGTCAGTAAGGTGGCCATAGTTATTTTTAAGGGGACCTATCTTATATCTTACTTTTGTTCTATTAGACTGGAAAAAATTTTTGGGGTTAGTTTTAGAATCCCTAGCAGACTTTAATTTCATAGTTCCCGTTTAGCTTTTCTTATCCCCTTTTTGATGTCCCTCTTAATGGTCAATATACTGATCATATGATGACCCTCCCCTCCTTTTGATACGCTATGAAATTCTTTTCTTATGCCTAGTAGATATTTGTAGCCTATTTATTCATCCATTTTGGGTCATTTTATTTGATCTAATTCTTTATATGGGATTATCGCTCTTGGCTGCCTGTATTATAGTGTTCAGAAAAAAACTGTGCATATTGATAGCTCTCTTCGTTACCCCAGTCAAACAGGATGCTATAAGTGTTCTCTAAGGCCCATTGTAATCTGCTATGCGAAAATCTGGGACTGTTACTGGAGTTATCGCTGACTATACGTACCTTTCCAATCATTGCTAAATGTAATGATTTGTGGTCGCTAGCACCCAGTTCCTCTGAAATTTCTAAATTATTACAAGGGATTCTTGTTAGCCATAACCAAGTCAAGTTGGTTATTTCCCCGTGTAGGTTCTCTCACAAACTGCTTAAAAAACCAATCTGAAATATTCTAAGAAGTCGTTTGATTCTAAATTCCCAGTCAAGAAATTCCAATCAACATGACTATAAGTTATAGTCTCGAGAATTACTACATTATCGTGCCTGTGGCTTAACATTGTATCCCATAGTTAGTTCCTTGGTCCTATTAAAGTTTGGGGGACGGTATATCAATCCTGTATATCAGTTTTTCATTGCCCTCAGAAATTCTATCCAAACAGACTCTGGTAGTGTAATTTTGACTTAATACCGATTTTATGCAACAGTTCAGCGATTCTCGGACATTCAATGCCACCCCACCCCCCCCCCAATATTCTTACCTTCTTGGAACAATTTTAAACCTGAAATATGACATTCCGCAGGCATGTCCCCGGGACTTTTTGAATTAAACCTACGTCTCAGTGAAGGCATAATACATTCATGATTACCTACACTAGCAACTAATCTCAACTGTCCATCTTATTCTAGACTACGGCAATTAGCATATTAAACATTGAAAGACTCTCCTTTCTCTTTACCCTTCCTGCTCATTGCTATTTTTCTACTAAACCTTTCTAATGATCCTTATCACCAAGGTCCTGGCTTTTCAATATCTATCTCGTTCTTCTTATTACTTGTTCCCCTAGAATGTAATATTACTACACTGGGACTTACTCTCTGTTTCTGCCAAAACCATACACTAACTATTCCTGTTAAAGTCCTAATGGTCCCTCCACTGTCAGGACCTTAACTTATGTTACCGATGATTTGGACAATTTGAAGTGTTAAGTCCATCTCATGTACTCCATGGGAAGAAGCTCGAACTGTTCCTCCCATGAATGATAAGAAATCCAAGAGGATCCTACTTATTCGAACTGAGTCAACTAAGACTAATTCAAATCACATTATAAAGGATTGAAATTGGGAGAAAATTTGGCGAGAAGTATCGCCCTCATTGAGAGAACATCTTCTATGGAGCTGGTGTTCCTGAAAATCATAAGTCCTTAAGACTGGTGACATACTGATTATCGAATGATGGTCCGAGGTCCCAATGGCCACTTGAAAAATTATGTGACAATTATCCTGATGCAATGGAATCATTCAGGACAGTTGATGTTTTGAGCAAAGGTTGTAGTGAATAGCGGACAATAAATATGCTAGTACGATAGAATTACACAGTGTTGAAAACAAAATTAGGTGATTCCTCCAGAAACCACACAGAATAAAGCTGTCAGAAAAATACAAGAAGCAGTGGTGGCGGTGAGAATTAATTTGTGTTAGGTGAATGAATAGTTCACTGCAGACGTATCCCTATCCAGTACCTCCGCCGCCCCCGTGTGGAGAAATTTTCTCCAGGAGGGGTATCAGCCCCTTCGCCCCTTTCAGCCCTGAGGGGCCAAGCCCTCTCAGAAGGGGCAAGGTCTTGTTTACTGTAAATGAGTAACTTGATCGCAGAGTCTGTACGAGTATTGCGACGTGGTCAGCGACGCTGCTCCTTGCAGTGCAGTGTTGCAAAGTGTAGTTTAATAAGAGACAGTACATCTCTTACTTTAGCAGGGGGGGGGTGGGGGGGGGGGGGGTTGGGGGGGGACAATTAGGAAAATCTGCTCCTCTTGTATTACCCCATAGTAAGAGATAGTGGACATGTTGTCTATGCTTAAGACAGCAAGATTCAAACATTCTGCTTTACTTCATCGAGGAAGTGGCAAGGATAGCCAAGATTACTAGGTCAGCTTTTCTTTGTGCTAGGGGAGTGACGGCATGTGGTGCTGTGGCGTCTTCAGTTTCTTTTGACTCTACTGGAGTGAACATTGACACCAAGGATAACCAAAAAGAAGCATCTTGTGCGTTAGGTGTGAACAAAGTCATCTCATAAAACACATAAACAACTTAAGAGAAGTGTGATCAGCTTCTTTAGGTGTATAAGAATTGTGAGCATTTAAGACAAATCTTGTGAAACATAGCTGTACCAGTGTGCGTATCCTAGACTATGGAATGACGGTGGACATCCAAGGACACTTAGCTTCTAATTAAAGTCACCGATATCTGTCCGTAGGTGTACGAACACCATAGCTCAGCTTACAAGATGAAGGTTAGGGTTATGAAATTTCTTGTGTTAGTAGGTGGGGTCTGCGCCGTTCTTGATTTGAAGGGAGGTTTGTAATCAACCTATAAGTCGGGCAAGTTAAGGAGCCGCCCCCCCGATTTTGAGTCCAAACAAAGTATGTAATTTGTCAGCCATCAGTGAATGAAATATTGCTGACTTAACACCCCTAGGGGTAATTTATAATCTTACAAATTATAAGTCTTTCAGCCGGTTGAGAGATGACTTCGACTGTTTCAAGACCTCGCCGTCTGCAGGGGCGGCTGTGCAGGCGATGAGCTGCTTTCTAAGTTACGTACAAACTCTGTTACTTAGCTGGGTTAATGCCATTTCTCAACTTAGATTTATTTATATATATAATATATATATCTTATTATATATATATATTATATCTATATATATATATTTATTAAATTAATAATGTTTTTTTTTTTATTTAAAACGTCTCTATATATATTATATAATTGCTATATATATATATATATTATATTTATATATATTTATTTATTTATATATATATATATATATATATATATATTTATAGATATTATATATATATTATAATATTATATGTATATATAATATATAGATATTTATATATACTATATTTATATATATATATATAGATATTTAATTTATTAAAATATTATATATATTTATCTATATTTATATATACATATATGTAAGTTATTTTTTTTTTTTTTGTATTATCTCACTGGCCGATTCCCACCAGGCAGGGTGGCCGAAAAAGAAAAACTTTCACCATCATTCACTCCATCATGTATTGCAGGAAAGGGTGCTTTACACTACAGTTTTAAACCTTGCAACATTAACACCCCTCATTCAGAGTGCAGGCACTGTACTTCATCTCCAGGGACTCAAGTCCGGCCTGCGGTTTCCCTGAATCCTTCATAAATGTACTTTGCTCACACTCCAACGCACGGCAAGTATTATAAACATTTGTCTCCATTCACTCTATCAAACACGCTCATGCATGCCTGCTGGATAGTCGAAGCCCCCTCGACACAAAACCTCCTTTACCCCTCCTCAACTTTCCTAGCCGACCCCTACCCCGCCTTCTTCCACTACAGACTGTATACTCTTGAAGTCATTCTGTTTCGCTCCATTCTTCTACATGTCGAACCACCTCAACAAACCCTTCCGCCTTGGACAACAGTTTCTGGTATCCGCCACCTCTCCTAACTTCCCAAACTACGAATTCTCTGCATTATATTCATACCACCACATAGCCTCCGACATGACATCTCCCACTGTCAGCCATCTCTCGCGCAACATTCATCACCAAGCTTCATCACCCCATATAAAGAGCGTGGTAAAACTATACTCTCATACATTCCCCTCTTTGCCTTCAAGGACAAAGAATTCTTTGTCTCCACAGACTCTAGTGCACCACTACCTCTTTTTCCCTCATCAATTCTATGATTCATCACTAATCTTTCATTGACCCATCCGTGACCGTCCATTCCCAAGATTATTGAATACGATGTCACCTCTCCACATACTCTCTCTCCATTCTGATTTTCAAATGCTTTCATCACCGATCTTTTTGTTTATCTCATAACCTTACTCTTTCCTGATATTCTACTTTTTATTTTCTTTTTTGCACCCTACCAAATTCATCCACCAATCTCTGACAACTTTCTTCAGATCTCCAAGAGACAGTGTCATCTAGCAAAGAGCAGGCTGTGTCAACTCCAATTTGTGTGTGATGATTTCTTTATTTTAACCTCAAACCTCTTGCCAGACCCTCGCTTTACTTCTCTACCACCCCATCTATAAATATATTAAACAACCACGGTGACATCAACATCCTTGTTAAGGCTACTTTTATGGGAAAATTTCCCTCTGTCACTACATACTCTACACTGGTGCGCCTCACTATTCCCTCGTAAAAACTCTTCACTGCTTTCAGTAACCTACCCCTACACCATACACTGCAATCATCTGCATATTGCCCCCCTATTCCCCCACTCTGTCCATAGCCCTTTTCAAAGCTATAATGCATCCAAAGACCTTCTTTAGCTTATTAAATACTGTTCATTATATGTTTCACTGTAAAACCTGGTCACACCCCCCTACCTTTCATAAAGCCTCCTTGTTCATCTGCTATCCTTTCTCCGTCTTACTCTTAATTCTTTCAATTATAACTTCTACATACACTTTACCCAGGTACATCAACAGACTTAATCCCCCTATAATTTATTGCACTCTTTTTTTTCCCCTTTGCTTGTATACAAAGGATACTATGATGCTCTCTGCCAATCCCTTGTACCTGACCTCTTCCTTATCATTTATTTAAAAAAATTGAACCAAGACAACTCAAAACTATATACCCACTGCTTTTAACTTGCTAGATTCTATCCCATCAATCCGGCTGGCCTTACCCTTTTCATTTTACATACTGCCTCACGAACTTTCCCCACACTCACTACTGGCTCTTCCTCACTTACAAGATGTTATTCCTACCTTGCCCTATACACGAAATCACAGCGTCCCTATCTGCATCAACATTTAACAATTCCTCAAATATTCCCTCCATCTTCCCAATACTCCTAACTCTCCATTTAATAACTCCTCTCTCCTATTTTCTAAACTGACAATCCATTTGATTCTCTAGGCTTTCTTAATTGTTAATCTCACTCAACAACTTTTTCTTTATTTTCACCAAAATTTGTTTGATAACACCTCACCCTCTCTATTTGCTCTCTTTTTACATTGCTTCTGCACTCTCTTAACCTCTTCTATTTCTCCATATACTCTCCCTCCTTGCATCACTTCTACTTTGTAAAACTTCTCATATGCCTAAATTGTTCTCCCTTACTATCTCCCTTTTGTTACATCATCATTCACCAATCGCTCCTTTCCCTCCGGCACCTCTTTCCGGTAACCACAAACTT